>ML661885.1:36282963-36484734 GCA_007570785.1 Antilocapra americana
TAGCATGCAAAATGAATTTAAGAAAAAAGCAGGAGTGGTAATATCAGTTAAAGCAGTTCAATGCACCAAGAGGACATAATTCACGTGGTTCAAACAATAGAGTCTCAAGACATATGAAACAATAACTGATAGAACTGAAAGGAGAAAAAAGACAAATCCACAATTACAGCTGGAGACTACAAAACCCGACTTGGAAACTGATAGAAAATCTCACAATAACAGTACCTAATTCATATGTATATGTAAAACACTCTGATTCTAACAGAAGAATACACAAGTAAAACACACACACACACACAGGAACATTCACCAAGATAAACCAAATCATGAGCCATAAGATAACCCGCAACAAATTTAACAGAATTAATATCATACAGAAAATGTTCTTTGACCATATAGATCAAACTAGAAATCAATAAAAAAAAACAAAAAAACCTTTAAATATTAAGAAATTTAACCACAGAACTCTAATTTATGGTTCAAAGGAAATGAAAAAAGAAAAAAAAAAGACAGCAAACCAAAAACAAACAAAAAAAAAGTAAATACAGAGAACAGAGTAATAGTTATCAGAAGGAAAGGGATAGGAGTGCCAAGGAGGAGGAAAATTGGGTACAAAATGGGTACAAAATGTCAATTATACGGTGATGGCTGGGGCTTCCCCAGTGGTTCAGCAGTTAAAAAAAAAAAAATCCACCTGCCTGGCAGGAGATGTAGGAGACAAGAGTTCGATCCCTGGGTTGGGAAGATCACCTGGAGCAGGGCATGGCAACCCCTTCAGTATTTCTGCCTGGAGAATCTCATGGATAGAGGAGCCTGGTGAGCTACAGTGCATAGAGTCACAAAGAGTCGGGCATGACTGAAGCTACTGAGTGATGGATGGAAACTAAAATTTTAATGGTGAGCACGCTGTATTGTATACAGAAGTAGAAATATTAAGTTTTACGGTTTTTCCAGTGGTCATGTATGGATGTGAGAGTCGAACTATAAAGAAAGCTGAGTGCCAAAGAATTGATGCTTTTGAACTGTGGTGTTGGAGAAGCCTCTTGAGAGTCCCTTGGACTGCAAGGAGATCCAACAAGTCCATCCTAAAGGAGAGCAGTCCTGGGTGTTCATTGGAAGGACTGGTGTTGAAGCTGAAACTCCAATACTTTGGACACCTGATGTGAAGAGCTGACTTGTTGGAAAAGACCCTGATGCTGGGAAGGATTGAGGGCAGGAGGAGAAGGGGACGATAGAGGATGAGATGGTTGGATGGCATCACCGACTCAATGGACATGAGTTTGGGTGGACTCTGGGAGTTGGTGATGGACGGGGAGGCCTGGCGTGCTGTGGTTCATGAGGTAGCAAAGAGTCGGACATGACTGAGCGACTGAACTGAACTGAACATGTGAAACCTACATAATATTATAAACTAGTATTACTTCGATAAATATATACATATATATTTAAAAAATGATAAGAACAAACATCAGTAGAATTGAAACAAGAAAACAGTAGAGAAAATCGAGGTACTTTCCTTTGAACCCAGAGGTTAAGACCCTGTGCTTCCACTGCAAGCAGCAGCATGGACTGATCCCTGGTCAGGAGCTAAGACCCCATATACCATAGGGCTGGGAACTTTTTTAAAAAACTCCTTCAAAAAAATCAATAAAATGGGTAAACCTTTAGGAAGACTAACAAAGATTAAAAAAAGAGAGAAGACACAAATTACCAATATCAGGGAAAAAAACAGGAGCTATGAGTACATATCCTGAAGCCATTAGAAAAACAGTGGAATACTTCAAACTACTTCATCAATTTGACAATTTAGAAGAAAAGAACCAATTCCATTAAAAAATACTAACTACCAAAATTCTACTAAGATGAAGTAGATAATTTGAACAGACCTATAGCTATTAAAGAAGTAATATTTTTAATCTAAAACCTCCTGAAAGGAAATCTCTAGGTCTGCGAGGTTTCACTGGTGATTTTTACTGAATATTTAAAAGAGAATTAACACTAATTTTATGTAATCTTTTCCAGAAAATGGAAGAGAAAGAGAACACTTTTTGACTCATTTTATGAGGTTAGTAATATTATGAACTAGGCAAAGACAGTATCACACACACACTTGCACACACACAAACCCTACAGTCCAATTTCTCTCATAAATTTAGACAGAAAAATCTTCAGTGAGATATTAGCAAATCATATCTGGCAATTTATAAAAAGAATTATTCATCATAACTTAGTGGAATTTATTCCAAATATGTAAGGCTAATTCAACATTTGCAAATCAATCATATGATCATATCAATTGGCACAGAAACAGCATTTGGCAAAAACTCAACATCTATTAATGAGGAAAATCTCTCAGCAAGCTAAGAATAGAAAGGAACTTTCACATGATAAAAAGCATCTATATAAAACATAGCTAACATAGCTAGTAGTGGAAAACTGAATGCTTTATCTCTAAGATCTTGAATAATACAAGGTTGTCCATGTCACGCCTCTTATTCAATAAACTACTAGAAGTTCTAGTGACTGCAATAAGGTAAGAAAGAGGAAGAAAAATGACATACAAATTGGGAAGGAAGGAATAACATGATCTCATTTGCGGTTGACATAATTGCAAATAGAGGTCAGTTAGAAAATCCCAAAGAAACAAAAAAACAACAAAAATAGAATAAGTGAGTTCAGCAAGGTTACAAGAGACAAGAACAACAGACAAAAATCAATCACATTTCTACATACTAAAAATGGACTTGTGAAAGCCAAAATTAAAAGCACAGTGTTATTTATAGAAATTTCCTCAAAATGAAATACTTAGGGATAAAATTAGCAGAATATATACAAAATCTGTGTGCTAAGAATTATAAAAGTCCTGAAAAAACCCCAAAAAAGATCTAAATAGTGGATACATAGGCTGTGTTCCCGGATTGGAAGACTAATAGTAAAGATGTGACTTTCCCCAAATGTACATGCAATTCCTGTTAAAAACCCACTAAAATTGTGTATAGATTAGCTTGTTCTAACATTTATATAGAGAAGCACAGAGATTTATATATATAGCACTCTAGAATGACTAAAATAATCTTGGAAAAAAGGGAAGATTCATTTTATTCAGTGTTAAGGTAACAGTAATAAGACAATATGGTGTTGAGAAAGGCATAGACATATAGATGTATGCAGTGGAACAGCACACCAAACCCAAAGTACATGCACACAACATACCCAAATAAATTTTGACAAAGAGGCAAAAGAATAAATTCAATGGAAGAAAGGTAGCCTTTATAACAAATAGTACCAAAATAATTTATGTGCATGGGGATGGAGGGGGGGAACCAAGACAAAACAGCCTTGACGTAAGCTTCATACCTTGTAAAAGTTAATTCAAAATGGATCATGGACATGCTGCAAAACCATACAACTCTTAGAAGACAAATAGAAAAATTTGGGGATCTAGGGCTACACAACTGAATCTTTATAGACTTGATGTCTAAAGCAGTTTCTCTAAATGGAAGACTTAATAAACTGAATCTCTTAAAAATTTAAAATGTTGCCTTGTAAAAACCCTGCTTAAGAGGATGAAAAGACTTGGAGGAAATATTTGAAAATTTCATATGCAACAAAAATATTATAGGCAAAATGCATAAACAATTCTAAAACTAAATATTAAAAAACATTGGAAAGTTGGCAAACTACCCAAACATTCAGCTGATGCAAACAAGCACAGGAAAAGATATTCAATATCCTTAACTATTAGGTAAATGCAAATTTAAGTCACAATGAGATATTTCTACACACATAAGAATGACTAAAGTAAATATAACAACACCACTAAATAAATGCCAGCAATGAACATCTATTGCTGGTAGAAATGCAAAACGGTGCCAGGAGAACTACTATGAAGGGAACAGTTTAAATACTCAAGATTCTTATACTATATAGTTTAATATTTCAGTTTTGATATGAATAGAAACGGCCTCCTGTCCATCACATGACCTCATCAACTCACATTTTTCAGAGCATCAACTAAAGCCCTTCAAATAAAGTCATACCACAACCTAAAAATAATATGTATCCTAAGAATAATATGCATTTATTTCCTCAACCATCATTGTAGGAGAGGAAGGCGTCCCCCTTCCTTGAGAGAATCTAGCAATGCTAGATTCTACTCTTTCCTGTCCTCTTAGGAGCCCTGCTCTATCAATTACCCTCTATCTCTGGTATTTTTAATTTCTCTCTCTCTAATAGGTTTTGCCCTACACCCTGTGCATTTGCTGAAACCTCTCCCTAAATTCTGTACCCTCTGCCAGTTACTTTCTTCTTTTCTTTTCTGTCAAGCCCAGCAAGAGAATGGTTTACTTTCACTGTTGCACTTTTCTCATTTTAAATTAACTCCTTAACTCACCACAGTCTGTTTTCTGCCTCCCAACACTTTACTGAAACTGTTGCCACCAAGGTCACCTATAATCTCTGAGCTGCTAAATCCAACTCTCCGTTCTTATCTTATTTAACATTTAACACTTACTTAACAGCAGAATGTGACCCATGACCATGGTCTCTTTTTCCTTGGCATTTTTGATCCCTATCCCTCCTGGTTTTTCTCTGCCCTCTTTGGCCCATTCTTTCTTTGTCTCTTTCAAAGGTATCTTTTTCTCTTTTTTTCCCCTAAATATTGGTATTTCCCAGAATTATAATACACATTTCTTACTCTCCATATTTTATATTCCACTTGCTTCTCACCTTTGCTGATGGTTTGCAGATCTACCTCTACAGATAGATATCTCTTGGACTATAAACCCATATGCCATTTGATGTTACTTAAGCATCTCAGACTCAAAATCTCCAAAGTGAATTTATCAGCCTACAAACTGTTCTTCTTCTTATGTTCCTCTTTTTACTATTCATACCATTACTCTTTCCAAACAACTTAGAAGCAATACAAGACATTTTTCTCTCTTACCACCACATCCTCTTGATACAAGTCCCTTAATATATTTTGGACTTTTATCTCTTCATCTCTAATATTACTCTCTTAATTTAAACCATTTCTTTCTTACAGTTCAGCTCTTTCTTCCTTAGTCTTGCGATTTTCTAATTCTCATACTTCACTGTGTTTCTAGTATTACTTTTCTATAATGAAACTTTAACCAAGTCACTTTCCTGTTTTAAATCCTTAAATCATCATGTTCTTTATTATAAAACCCAAGCTACTTAGTAAGTAAAGCATACCGGGACCTCCGTAATCCTCTTCTGCTTATTCTTGTACTACTTGGGAACAATTTTCACTATAAGTAACAGCAAGTCTGAGTTAATGAGACTATAAGATGCAGATATGTTTTATTCATATAAGAAATCTGATGGTAAGCAGTGGTAAAGTCACTCAGATATGTCATCTAATATTTATGATCTTTTTGTTTCTCATCATCTATGGTATGCTGTTTTATGATCTCATGGTCTCCAAAAGAAGTTTCAGTTGTCATATCTGTATTAAAGGGTGAAAGAAAGTGGAGAGAGTGGTGCTAGCTACACCTGATCATCTTATTAGGAAGAAGAAATGCAGTCCTTGAAGTCATTAGAATACTTGCACTTGCTTTCCCTTGGCTTTAAAGGAAATCACATGACACTTGCTAACACAGTTTTATCACTTGGAAACTCAAATCCATTCTCTATTTTCTGCATAATTAAGGTTAAAATTCCATGTCCAACAGCATGGTTGTCAGTCTGTAGTTCCTTCCAGTATAACATTTCATCAACTGAAGGCTTCAGTTCCTTACCCTCAGAATCTCATAATCTTCAAAATGCTGTTATAATCTTAGTCTTCATATTGTCCTGGCTATGAGTGCTTGAGAAGACTCTTAAGAGTCCCTCGGCAAGCAAGGAGATCAAACCAGTCAATCCCAAAGGAAATCAACCCTGAATATCCATTGGAAGGACTGATGCTGAAGCTGAAGCTCCAGTACTTTGGCCACCTGATGCGAAGAGCTGACTCATTAGAAAAGACCCTGATGCTGGGAAAGATTGAAAGTAAAAGGAGAAGGGAACAACAGAGGATGAGATGGTTGGATGGTATCACTGACTCGATGGGCATGAGTTTGAGCAACTGATGAGATACTGAAGCACAAGGAAGCCCGGTGTGGTGCAGTCCATGGGGTCACAAAGAGTTGAACATGACTTAGCAACTGAACAACAATATAAATCTTAATTTATTGATGAGACTGTAGCTCTCAAACAGCAGGAACCATAGCTCAAACAATTTGAAAGCATGGAAGAAACGTAATTATTCTGATTTTTCTTTCAGACTAGAATTTTTCTTTTAAACTAAAACTTCCTCACGTTGTTTGTTTCCAACAAGACCGTTCATCATCTTCCAGCCCCAGTTTCAATGTCACCTCTTCTGTGAAGCATTCCTTGACAACTCCCCTCCCCAGGATGACTCCCTCCAGTTTTCCACAACACTGGGTTCCTAGTTCTCTTTTAGAAACTGTAGTCCAGCGTCTAATTCCTGAGTCACTTTATCCATCTGTTCATATATCAAGTAGTTACTGATCACCTGGCCCATGTCAGGCACTGTGCTCATAGGTGCTGGGCACATGACAGTGGACAATATAATTCTTTGCCTTATGAAGTTTGATTCATATCAGAATGATGAAAAGAGATAATATGTACTTGAGTGTTTCACCATGTATCAAGCACCCTGATAAGCCCTTTACATCCATCTCTTGCTTATTAATCTTCACAATATTTCATGAGAACACTATTACTGTTCCTATTTTGCAAAGGGGGAAACTTTCCACTAGAACGTAAATTCCATGAGGGCAGAAAACTTGTCTGCCACGTTCACAACTATCCCAGTGTCTGGCCCATGACAGTGCTCTGTAAATGCTAGCAGATGTTGTAAGGTTAAGCACACACCTAGTGAGGCAGAGCAAGGATCTACTTACCCCACACTGGGCTCAATGCTGCCTAGAGTTTCTTATTTAATCTCCAAGGGCTTGGCAGTATCAAGAACTGAGCAGGACCTAGTCACAGTCTGGTGAATGAAATGATGGATGGGCATATGGATGGGTGCAAGCACCATTTTCTAGGGTGAAGTCAGGAATCTTCCTCACCTGGATCCGATCATTTTTCAAGCATTATCTTCTTCCCCACCCTTCCCCAAAGAAAGGTCAGGAGGCCATCTTTACTGGAGCCAGAGAGACCGGACGTCCACTCAGCAACATTCCAAGGCCCTCCACTTCTGGGTGTTACTCCTCCCCTCGGTGTCACCCTTTCCTCTCTTTTTCTACTCAGGTGCCCCCTTCCAGTTATCCTTCCTCAGAGGTCCCTCTCTGCCCCCAGGGCACTTGTGGCACGTGCGTGTGCACACACTCTCACACTCACCTAACAAGCTAAGGGGCAGAGCATGGGACCATCGCAGTGGGAGCCTCATCCCACAGAATGACCCACGCTCCCTGCCCTGCTGACTCGGTAGCTCACCTCCTTTGATTTTTCTATAACTAATCCCATCTTTTTCTTAAAGCCCACCTCTCTACTGATTAAGGGGGAAGAAAATCAACTAGAAGTCTAATAGGTAATTTAAACAGCCCTTTCAAATAATACTCAACACTTCATTTGACTAAGAATACCCAGTCTCCCAGGGAAAAACCTCTGCTCCTGCTTCTCACTCTGAGATCATGTCTTGGTTAGTGGGGTAACTTGCATTGCTGTTAGAACTTATAACCTGCCTCTTGGTACTTGTTTGGGCTCAACAGCCCTGCTGGCTGACTTGGACTCAACCAGTTCTTGTTGATACAATAGACCTGTCTAGAATTTGAGATCACATTGGTTCCAGCTCTTCAATATGGGGATAAAGATACCTTATTCTTACTCCCATGAACCTCTCAGGCAAGCTTCATAACCAGACTCATGGCTAATTTTGGAAACAAGGATGGCTCAGAAAGGCAGCATTTCCGAGTCTTTCTTTGACCACACTGACCAGCCAAATTGACCTTTGTCTAAGGTAATCTTCAAAGAGACTCCTTAGACTCTCAGTGTATGAATGTATGGGATTCCTTTCTACCCTAAACATGACTTTCACTTTCATATAGCCCAGAGAAGAAAACATCAGTGCACTTTATTTATGCTTCTTCACATTTCTATTTCTCTTTTCTTCCAGCTTCCTTCTAATCTCCAAAGTTGGAAAATACAGGCTTTTCTTTCCTTATCCTTCTTTTCTCATATTTCAGCTAAGCCTTAGTGGTGACTAGCAAGCTCTCCTCTACTGGAGAATTCTATGAGCATGGGTCATGCAGAATTGGTTGTTAGATAAAGTGGAAAATAAACAAATCTGGAAAATTGTCTTTCAAGCTAACAGCCTGTTTTACTGCTTAATTCTATTTTGACTTTCAAAAAAGTGTATACACCTTTCTGTTCCTATTTTCCTCCAATAGAAACCCAGAGAGATGGATGCCTTAGGCCAAGAGAGAGAAGGTCATGTACCCAGGACAGAAGAAAAAGGAAAATCACATTAAAAATTTAAAACTATTATCCTTGTTAGAAAGGACTCAAACATATAGTATATAGTTTCCTAGTCCCACTTTTAAGATTGAAATTTTCCACACCATACTTAACTCTAAAAACACTCTCCTATTTCATGCCCATTATTCAAAAATCATCTCCTCTCTCAAATCCCTCCTTAAAACTTCTCTGAAACCTTTTATAAGAAGGAAGCCTGAAGGTCTTTTCTTGAAAGACAAGAAAGCAGGTTGAATTTAAATAAAAGACAGAATAGGATAGACCAAGCACATGGGAAGAAAAAAATTAATAAGCTCACCTCTTTCAAGTAGCGTTTTTCATTGAGTTTTTACATTTTAACTCCTTGTTTTATTTTTATCTCTAGTGTAAAAATATTCTTCATGGATTGTAATGCTTTTCATTTTGAAATATATCAAATTCATTTCAACCTCTGCTAATAATGGTGGTAAATTTAAAATAAAATAGCAGTAAATGTCACATTGAAATTCCTTCTTACTAAAATAGAGATAATAATGCCTTTTCCCAGACCTTCTCAAGGAATCTATGAGGATAAAATGGATAAAGTTTTAGGATGATTTAAGCTTATTAGGGAAACAATAGGAAGTATAATAATTCCCATCTCTTCAGAGTTCACATTTACTTGAAGTATTTTCTAATTTACCATAGTTGTAGGCTGTTGGGGTTTCTCCTGAATTCACAGATATTTTATATGTGTATGCAATGAAGTAAGATAAATTGTTTGGGTTATAAATAGGTTTATTAAATAGTTAATAGCATACAGGCAGAAAGTGAGGCAAATTAGTACAAAATTAAAGATTGTATGGTCTCTGAAATATTAATTTTTATTACAGACAAAATTATATTTGTGTAAAAATGTAATTTATGCAATATTCTGATTTGTCCTCATATTAAGTTTTAATAAAAATTTCTATCGAGAAGTAAATTTTCTATATCACTGATGTGGCTTATGGCACAATTTTTAAAGTAAGTCCCAAGCTTCACAGCAGTTTGTACAGGCTCTGAAGGCTACTAATATCAGACTATAAAAAGGCAAAGGTGGTTTTCAATTTTAAGTTTGCCAAATCAGCTGGACTGAACATGAATTACATGTTACTTTTTCACAATGTAGAAATATGAACAGTTTACATAGTATATTTTATGATACACTTATTATGCTGTATCCCAAGGATTTTTAAAAAACTTAAAAATAGATAGTGCTTCTTCAAATTCCTCATAAATTAAAGTCCTACACAATCATTAGTAAAGACTGATGCAAGATACTACTTCCCAAACAGTACCCCATGTTCCATTGTTTATAGCAGATTTATAAATCAGAGCTCTGAAAAATTACACATATTTTATAAATCCCTAAACATAAATAACATGAATGTGTTATTAATATTTCCTTTATTTATTTTGTGTGTGTGTGTGTGTGCTTTTGGGGCTAGTTAACATTTGTTTTACCCAGAAGTCAATGAAGCAGATACAGACCTGCCATTCCTTCCTCCCCGACCCCCATCAAATTAGAGAAATAAAATGCTAAAAATCTGCGTCTCTTTCCACAAATCATCTCACTTCTAGATTAAAGAACTGAATCAAATGTATAAATACTGGCATCTCCCAGGGTTATGCTTAATCCTGAGCCTACCAGGCATGGAAAGGAGTATGCAAGCCTTTCCAAGAATGCCTGGTGGGGCTTGTTTGGCAGGGTTCAAATCTCTGGTGAATGGTTGGCTGTGGTTCTGATGAAAATAACAGTTAAATAAACCCCAACTTATTTAGAAATATGTGTCTGACTTTTCTAACTCCTATGTCTGTATCTCTAACTGCTATGGAAATGTCCTCTCATCAAAAATATCAGATGACACAGTGGGGCACTGATTTTTTTCTTTTTTCCTCCTTGTCTCTCAAACCTTATATCTGGTGCATGCAACCCTGTGTACAGGGCTACACATCCTAAGCCTTTTGTTAATGGTTGTTTGACCCAGGGGCGAATGAAATAGCCATGATTTATGTTGCCCCCCTTCCCCCCAAAAAAATTCCACAAGAGCTAGGTTGGTTTTTGGTTTGATTGTTTGCTAGTGAGGTTATATTCAGTGAGTAATGAGCTCATATGAAAAATTTCAAAGACAATAATATCTTGTTAACCCCTGCACATAGTCTGTCTTTCTTTCTTCCTACTTGCCTTCTCATTGCTCAGTGATGGACGACTTGGTCTGCTTCTCAGGTCCCTACTCTTGCGCTTGCTAGTCCTTCTATCTAGAATATTCCTCCTTCATATTACATCGTTCAGGACTCTACTCAAATATCACCAGCCTGTCATCCACAAAGCCCATTAACAACTCCTAGGAAATAAAAAGAATCTGGGTAATAAAGTCTAACCTCTTTCTTTCTTTTCCTTTGTGCTTAATCTAGTGTCGTTTGCTCACAGGGAACCATGTGCCAAAGCCTCACACTTGGAGCTTCAGACCAGACTTCCTCCTGCAAGATGGATGCCTCCCTATCTCAGCGTGGCCCATGAATAGAAGCTCTATGCCCAACACTGTGATTCAAGATGGCAGTGGCAGGTCGTGTGCAGAGACGCTGTGCCTGGCACTGCAAGCTGGAACATGAGCTGCATGCAGGCACAAGGCTTGCCAGGCCTCCGCTCTCTTCCCACTGACAAGATCCCTGTGAAGCAATTCTGCTGACTCATCACCTATCTGGGAGAGCATGGACTCCAGAACTCCAAGAGTAAGTGAGTGAAAGTCGCGCAGTTGTGTCCAACTCTGCGACCCCACAGACTCCAGCCCACTAGGCTCTCCTCTGTCCATGGAATTCTTCAGGCAAGAGTACTGGAGTGGGTTGCCATTTCCTTCTCGAGGTATCTTCCCAACCTAGGGATCAAACCTCTGTCTCCTGCATCTCCTACATTGTAGGCAGATTCTTTACTGGGTGACCTACCAGGGAAGTCCACTGAAGAATAACTTTCCTTTGCTTCTGAACTAGAATGTAGCTTAGTCTATTGATTCCAACAACATCAGGAAGAAGGACCTGTGCTGGAGACTGACTTGGGAAGGTAGGTAACAAATTCAGAGTGCTCTCCCTCAACTGGCCTGTCTTTCTCCACCTCTGACACTGTTTATTTTTCTTCATAGATTTATTGTTTACACTATATTTGTATAGCTTTTAGCATGCTCTTCTACTTGCATGAAAATGTGAGTTCTATGAGGACCGAGACTTTGTCTGATTCATTACTGTGTCTCCTGTGAATACTGTAGGTGTTTCATAAATTATTTTTTAATGAATACATTATTTTTTCATTTTTATGGTAAAGAGCTACTGGGTTTGGATCTTACAGAGAGCTGAGAGCCCTGTAAGAATGCAAAAACAGTAAGTAGGGCATTGTATACAGTTTAAAAATGGCTATTAAATATCACAAAGAAGGAAAAGGTCAGAGATTTTCCCCATTATGCTAGTTTTAAAATTATCTTTATTTTACAATTAAAAATAAACAATTATTTTAGTTTATTATTATTATTTTTAATGTGAAAGTGTTGAATGAGTTACAGGATGAACCTAATTTGTACTGAATTCAACTTATTAGGAAAAACTTTAAAGCAAATATCTAATGCACCCAACAGGACATTTTAGTTTTGAATTAGCATAGTTTAAAAATATTTCTGTAAATTAGAGTTTCATTCTTTCCAAAGCCTTGAAATGATTAAACCCCTAAGATGGTACAAGGTATGTGGGTTGCCATTTCCTTCTCTAGGGGATTTTTCCTTCCCAGGGATCTAATCTGTGTCTCCTGCATCTCCTTCATTGGCAGGCGGATTCTTTACCACTGAATCACCTGAGAAGAGCACTAGTGACATACTCTGGAGTGAGCCGTATGTCTACTGGTGTGTAAGTGGTGTAGAATGGTTAGTGACACAAATGGAGGGAGATGTTATAATTACTGCTATGGAGTTGTCCTGGCAAACACATGTTAGTAATTCATCACCACGATGCTTAGAAGCCCTTTACTTTACTAGTTGTCTCCTTACTCTCACTTCTTTGTAGACATAAATCATTTTATAGGTTAACATTTCAGAAACAAAGGCCAGAGTCTTTTCTCACTGAAGAGAACACTCATACTCAGAAGATTTCCATCAGTTCTCAGTGTTTCCTCATAGGTTTTTTGTTTTTTGTTTTTGTTTTTTTTCCATTTCTATAGCAATTCGTATAAGCTGCTACATTATTGTCTTTCTGGGACATATATTGTGGAGTTCTGTTTCTCACAGGCTCTTAGAAAATGCCTTTTTGATGATTATTAAGCTGTGATTACTTGACATGCTAAGATTTAGAGGATATGTTCAAGCAGGTTATCATCAAGCATTCTCTGCTTTTTAAGTGTTCCTGTATTTGTCAGTTCAACGTTATTCAGAGAATGCAAATACTTCAATGAGATGTATTTTTTATATTTGCAAGGAAATATCCAATGCAGAGGGCTACTCACACAGGTGCAACCATATAGCATATACAGACCTGGATAATTGATTATAGGTATCAGTGATAATTTTATGTTTAAGTTTTTAACTCTGAAGGTAGTGTATCCCTAGTGGAAAAACTGAAAAATAGAAAAACCCAGAATAGCACCATCTTCATGAATTACTGCTAGCAGGTTAGTATATTTCCTTCCAGTAATTTGTCTGATGCATTTTTATCAGCATATATGTAATTTCATACCTGGTCTTTAATCACTTAGCATCAAATCATAAGCACTTTTCATGTTTTTTTTTTATATAGTGTTTTAACCATCATTTTGTTTCTGGAATAACATCAGGAAAATGTACTTCACTTTTCTCTATTGGATATCCAGATAATTCCAATATCATGTCATTACAAATAGTGCAGATATTAATATCTTTACCCTTGAAGATTTTTTCCTACACTTTGGATTCCTATTTCTTTAGGGTAGCTTCCCAGATAAGGTATTATCTGGTCACTAGTTAGACACATGATTAGTACTGATAAATATCACTAAGTAACAACAAGATGTAATGACATCTGTACTGTTTATGTGCCAGTTCCATGAATCTTTGGTCATTCTCATTATTATCATTACAGTGTAAAGTGAAAGTAGCTCAATTGTGTTCGACTCTTTATGACTTCATGGTCTATATAGTGGACCATGGAATTCCATGGAATCCTCCAGGCCAGAATACGGAGTGGGTAGCTATTCCCTCCAGGGGATATTCCCAACCCAGAAATTGAACCCAGGTCTCTCACATTGTAGGCGGATTCATTATCAGCTGAGCCATCAGGGTACCTCAAGAATACTGGAGTGGGTAGCCTATCACTTTTCTAGCATATCTTCCCGACCCAGGAATCGAACCAGAGTCTCCTGCATTGCAGGCAGGTTCTTCACCAGCTGAGCTAGCAGGGAATCCATTATCATCACAACTTACATACTAATTTATAATTCTAAGAACATAAGCAAAGGACATGTCAGATGCACAAAGAAACTAGAGACCAAATATATGAAGAGATGTTCAGGCTTATCATTTCTTTAACTACCTAAAGAAATTTAAATTATCATTACAACTTACATACTATTTTAAATTTAAATTTCTTTAAGTAGTTAGAGAAATGATAAGCCTGAACATCTCTTCGTGTATTTGGTGTCTAGTTTCCTTGTGCACCTGACTTGTCCTTTGCTTATGTTCTTAGAACTGTTGCATTGACTACATTGGGCATATACTGTTGTTTCCTTGGATTTCCACATTAAAATACCTTGATATTAAACACATAGACACTGAAGGGAATTTCTATATTCTCTTCATATACATTAAAATAAAATATTTGCCTAGGAATTCCCCAGACAATTTTTCTATTTATATTTCTATTACTTTAAAAAAGGAAGCTTATAATATTTGAGCATTAAAATATTTTCATATAATAAAATCTTTAATAATATTTATAACCTTAATGTATAAAATGTCCATGCTTTCCTTAAAGTTTTGTCTTCTAGTTACTTGCATTTAAAACACAATTTAATCTTAAATTTGTTGTTTTTCAGTCGCTAAATTGTGTTGGACTCTTTGCAATTCCATGAACTGCAGCACGCCAGGCTTTTCTGTTTATTACTGTTTCCCGGAGTGTGCTCAAACTCATGTCCATTGAGTTGGTGATGCCATCCAACCATCTCATCCTCTGTTGCCCCCTTCTCTTCCTGCCCTCAATTTTCCCCAGCATCAGAGTTTTTTCCAGTAAGTCAGTTCTTCACATCAAGTGGCCAAAATATTGGAGCTTCAGCTTCAGCATCAGTCCTTCCAGTGAATATTCTGGGTTAATTTCCTTTAGGATGAACTGGTTTGATCTCCTTCCGGTCCAAGCGGCACTCTTAATTTTAAATATGCACTAAGAATTTTCTCTGATATATGATATAAACATTTTTTAACCATGATTTGAATCAATTCTTCCAACATAATTCAAGTTTTCCATCAGTTTCTCTTGCCTCTTGTTAACAATTTTTCACCAAAAGATCTATTCGATATTTGTCTTGTCTATCCTTTTTCTAGTGGCTTTTAATTACATATTCTGGGGCTAGACAAGCAGTCCTTTAACTTTTAAAGTTTGCATTAGTTAACTTTCTCCAATTTTACATTTCTTTTCAGTATTTTCTTTTATAATTTCTCAAATTACATCTCTCAAATACAACTTAGAATCTTTATAAAATATGTTTTACTTTTTAACAAATAGATTCCAATTGTGGAAAAAAATTTGAAGTCTTCAACAATATATTGCTTAACATTTTTATCATGGAACATATAATTTATGTGCAAGGGAGCATATAATATATAGGTACATTTATATAATAATAAAAGGAACATAAATATACTCATCAGTCTTAGGAAACAGAACAATGACATTACCTTCTCAACCCTCCATTCCCTTTCTTAAATGCTTTCCTTTTTCTCTAACCAGAGTTAAACATATCTTGACTTTTGTTACAGTAATTTCTTTGTCCTTCTGTACAGATTTGCTCTCTAGATTTGAAATCTCAAATGATATATTTTAATTTTCACTGTTTTAAAACACTACTTGAATTTTATTGAGTCTTGTTCTTCCTAATCTTTGGTTTGAGATGTGAGATTCATTCATGAGTCTGAACAATGCTGTGGTTCACTTATTTTCAGGAATGTGTACCATTCTGTCTGCATAACTACTGTTTGTCAAATCTACTTTTAGTGACATTTGGACTGTTCTTTCTTTGCAAGAAATATAGATATGCTCTAAATATTCTTTTGCATGTCTCCTTGGGTACACATACAAGAATTCCTCAGAGGTGTCCATCTAATAAAGGAATTGTTGGATCATGAGATACACTGAATGACTAAAGCAACTCCAAGATGAGGTTGCCATTAAATGACATGAGAAAGGTTCTGGCTGAGATGATATTTGGGGGAAATTCAGAAGTTCAGTTTTGTGCATGCTGATTTTGAGGTATTTTCAAAATGACTTCAAGAGGAAATAACAAGCAAATGTTTTTTAAACAAACCTAGAGCTCGTGAGAGAGTTTATGATACAAATTTGGGAGATGTATCAATCAGGAAGATTTAAAGGAGCTGATTAAAAATACTGTTTTAAAAAGAGGTTGACAATATTTTGGGAAACTAAGGGATACTTAAATATCTAAGGAACTAGTTAACGATAAACCACTGTGAACCCTAAGGCTGAAGGGAAAGGAAAAGAGAGCAGCTATCAGAATCCTGAAGAAAGACATGTTTGCCTATTTTTCTATGTACTTTATCTATCTATCTATCCATCTATCTATCTAATTTCATGGCTCATGGTTTTATTTTTATTCTTTGGTGACTCCAGTTATAGATATATTTTATCTCTTTTGCATTCGCTTGCATATCTTTTGTGTGTATCACTTTCTCTTCAAAACCCATTTCTTCCTTTTACTTCTGCATTATTTTCTTCACCTTATTCACACTATTTTCCATGACACCTACCAAAGTTTCCATAGTGTTTATTCTCCTTTGGGATCCTTGTAATATTGCATGTATTTCCTGAAAATTTTTCCTGTTGCTTGAATATTTTTTATGAGTTCTGTTATTTCCATTTTTATATTCTTTTTTATCTGACCATCTTTTTTCTCTTGAGTTTCTGTATTTTTTCATTTCATGTTCCTGGGTAGAAGTGTTTACCTTATATTTTTGCTTTGCTATTAGCCCAAATGGGGTGTTTAATCTTGCCTTTTACTGATTTTGGAAAAACATTTTACAAGTGAGTTTTCATCACACATAAGAGATTTGTGTTGCTTTTTTCTTACTTTTACATGGCTTCATTATATAGGGACAGACCAAATTTCTTTCCTCTAACTCACATCTAAAAGAACATGTTTTCCTAGGCAATGATAGAAAGATGTGTAAGAATGATCAAAGCTAGTTCTCCAAGCTTCAGTAATGTGCTATAGACACTTCCCCCAACCCAGGACATTGTCTTTCACAGTTCTGATCTCCCCTCAGCTTATTGACCTGTATTGATTTTACTAATGGTTCTCCCTTGAGTTTGGTTACCAGTTGTATTTAGCTGAAGCAAAGCTTCTGTGAGAAGTTGGAGTGAGGGAGAGCACTAAGGTCAGGTCTATCATCCTGACTCTTTGTGGAGTCACACGGGTGGGTTGCTTCGTTTGTTGAAGTCACAGTTCATCTCAAGGCAGCTCTCTCAACAAGATTTTCTCATTCAGATTCTGAAGACTACTACTTTTTTGTTGCCCCTTCAGGCAAAGCTGATAATGGTCTTTGTGTGTGTGTGTGTGTGTGTTTAAATGATCTTCTCATTTTTGTTATTTTTACTTTTTATTTATTTATTTTTTTATTGTTTTTGCCATACAATGACATGATATCACCATGGGTTTACATATGCTTCCCCTCCAGAACCCCCCTCCCTCCCCCCTCCCCCCCGGGAAATCTCGCTGCACCAGCCCCGAGCATCAATCCTGGGCTGGCGATTGATTAGACATATGATAATTAACATGTTTCAATGCCCTTCTCCCATATCATCCCACCCTTACCCTCATCCACAAAGTCCACGAGTCTATTCTATACATCTGCTTTCCTTTTGCTGTCTCGCATGTTGGGTTCTCGTTACCATCTTTATAAATTCCATATATATGTGTTAATATACTGTATTGTTGTTTTTGCTTCTGGCTTACTTCACTCTGGATAATGGGCGGAGGTTCCTTAAAAAGCTGCAAATAGACCTGCCATATGACCCAGAAATCCCATTGCTGGGCATATACACCGAGGAAACCAGAATTGAAAGAGCCACGTGTACCCCAATGTTCATCGCTGCTTTGTTTACAATAGCCAGGACATGGAAGCAACCTAGATGCCCATCAACTGACGAATGGATAAGAAAGCTGTGGTACATATACACAATGGAATATTACTCAGCATTAAAAAAATTCATTTGAAGCAATTCTACTCAGATGGACGAAACTGATAATGGTCTTTTAAAACGGTCTACACATTTGAAAATAGTTCCTTAATTATGCTCTCCTAAAGTTATCCATTTTGAGCAGGACCCTTGCTGATTCAAAAACTCTAATTCTCATTCTTCTAGCAAAGGATCTAAAATACGGCTCTTTTTGTTAAACACTTGTACTAAGGAGATATCCTACATCCAGCCCCAAGTATCTTGTACTTCTCTAACTGTGCATTTATTTGCACTAAATGTATTTTAAGAGCATCCATAGTTCACAACCTGTTTTCTTCCAAATGCTAAGATACCCCACACATTTCCAAAAATTCAATTTTGCTTAAAATCATCATGCTCAATTTTTCTTGTTTGCAATAAATAAATACTAATTTTACATGTGTTTGTATTTTCAACAATACTATATTTTCTCATGGAATCTAACAGCCATATAGTAAGTGAGATTTACCTCTAACATAAGGCATGGTTATAAGACCCAGTGCTAGTTATATTACAGAACTTCATCCAATGAGTACATTAAAATAATGCAGCATGGTTAAAGGGAAAAATATGAATACTTTTATGATGATGCTAGAGATTTTTTTAATGGGTGGTTTCATTTACAATGAACCACATAATTGGTTTAACACCACATTTTACTAAATGGTAGATAATATAATTGATATTGCAGTTTATCAAACACATCAGAGCTTTTATTATCGTACTATACTTTAGTTCATCCTGACATATAAAGACATAATCCGTTAATTAACACTGTTGCATTTCGAAATTATCCATCTTCAATCTTTTAAATATAGCATTACTCGGATGTGCTGAGAAACATTTTTAAAGTTTTACTCATTTTGTTTTTAAAATATTTTTTAGCCCCGAGTTTTCAGAATAGATATACTATAGGAGAAAAAAAAAAGAAATCTGTCTGCT
Source organism: Antilocapra americana (assembly GCA_007570785.1). NCBI lineage: Eukaryota > Metazoa > Chordata > Mammalia > Artiodactyla > Antilocapridae > Antilocapra > Antilocapra americana. The sequence continues at coordinate 36,301,861 of ML661885.1, forward strand.
AAAATTAAATGTCTCAATATTTTAAAGGATAGCATTTTACCCACATCAATTCTTTAAATTTAGTCTCAAGCAAATGTAACTAATATGCCTCCCATTTAGTTATTTCTCAAGGCATGACAAAGTACATCAAAAATATCAAGCTGAAAATTATCAATCTAATTTAAAATGCTATAAATGTAGGGTGAAGTGAAAGTGAAAGTTGCTCAGTTGTGTCTGACTCTTTGTGACCCCATGGGCTGTGGTCCACCAGGCTCCTCTAGGCAGGAGTACAGGAATGGATAGCCATTCCCTTCTCCAGGGTATCTTCCCAATCCAGGGATCAAACCCAGGTCTCTTGCATTGCAGGCAGATTCTTTACCAGCTGAGCCATCAGGGAAGCCCATAAATGTAGGGTAGAAGTAATTTTATATCAATGGTGAGTTGTAGGTTTTTGAAAGGAAATATTCTCCTAAACTTTAGTGTTACTAGGTATAGCCTTAAGTGGTCTTTTTTTAGCATGCCATGTACTGTAATTTGAAATTAAAAGGTTTTTTATAAACCTTGATATTTATATATGATGGAATCAGTTCAGTTCAGTCACTCAGTTGTGTCTGACTCTTTGCGACCCCATGGACTGCAGCACAGCAGGCTTCCCTGTCCATCACCACCTCCCAGAGTTTACTCAAACTCACATCCATCACATCAGTGATGCCATCCAACCATCTCATCCCCTGTGGTCCCTTCTCCTCCCACCTTCAATCTTTCTCAGCATCAGGGTCTTTTCCAGTGAGTCAGTTCTTTGCATCAGGAGGCAAAAGTATTGGAGTTTCAGCTTCAGCATCAATCTTTCCAGTGAACATAAAGTGAAGCAATTAAATCAATGGAAAAAATATTCTGTTGCTTAGAGAAGGAAATGACAACCCATTCCAGCATTCTTGCCCAGAGAATCCCGTGGACAGAGGAGCCTGGCAGTCTACAGTCTATGGGGTTGCAAGGATCAGACATGACTGAGCAACTAAACACAACAGAATAAAAGGAGAAGAAATCTCTGACATTAAGAAAAATGCACCCCTGTCATAAAATGGCTATTGGATTTTGTGTTTGGGCACTGAGTTCAAGAGAGACAGTTACATTCATAAGGAAGCTTTTCCATGCCTCAGGAACAGAAGTAGACCAAAATCAGGAAGAAACTCCCAGCTGAGGTGAACTGGTCAAGTTCAGGAAAAGGAAATGGAGCTCGGGATTCTGACAATTCCAGAGGGAAGGCTGCGTGGAAAGTACATGTGGAAAACTTTAGAGAAACCACAGATTGATGAGAGACTCAAAAAGAAAAAAGGCCTCGGTTGAGGAACTATGCATTCTATGAACATAGCACCTTATAAGGAAGTTTATTTTGATGTCTGTTTTGTAGAACTGACCAAGTGGTAGTCAGTGTTTTGGAAAAAAAAAGTTGAATTTTCTTTTCATGCATTGATTGTTTTCAGTTGTTTGACCTCAGTATCTCTCTGCTTCTACCGTGGACCTGTTCAGGTAGATGCTAGTTACTTCTTGGAATGATGCAAATCGTAGCGAGATAGCACAGGACATTGGTACATTGGGACCCACAATTAGCCTGTGGGAACTCCCTTCTCTTCTCTCCATTCTTAGTTGCTACTATTCCGTTTGCTGCCCTAAAATAAGATTGAACACTGAATCCTACTTTGGAGGATTCCTAAGGGCATCATCAACAGATGGCTGTCCTATGTAACAGACCTGCTACAGACGTAGGGAATGAATATAATGAAAAAGACAAAAAATTGATATTAATCATCAGTGTTCTTAAAGATAAAGATAGCAATGAAAAGCAACATTTGCCTAATTCATGGCTCACCTTCTTAGTCTTACTTCCATGAAAAAAAATATAAATACAGTATTACATTTGAAAAATCTTCTACCTCCTTAACTTTAAATATTAATGATTGATTAATAATTTAATATATTAACAATTGATGACCAAACATTATAGAGGATTTATTTACAAAATCTACCCCCTTTCTAATTTTATCTCATTTTTTTGATTTTCACTATTTTATTGTTTATCTTTAATAAATTTAGTAGTATAACATTTATAAATATTATCCATTGTGCTTTCTTCCAAAATACTTTAATTCTTTGCACCTCCCCCATTCTCTCTTTGACTCAGTGATATTCATTGCTTCTGGGATATTCATTTCATAAGGAAAAGTACACAAGAACATGATGTTTCAACAATTTTATACAGTTTCTGTTCATTATACACCATATTAGATATATTGAGCTCTTACAATTCTTTCTACCTCATCTTTCCCACTCAACTTCCCAACATGTTGTCAACTGAAAATTTTACACTGTCAGGTTAAAAATTTTACATTCTGCTCCTTGACAGCATCTTATTTGTTATGTTCATAAGTTAAGTCTATAAGTTGAAAATCAACAAATAATGATATCATTGAATATAAATAGATTTTATTTTGATTTGCTTAACATTTGGATCATCAATTTGCTATGCATTTTTATTGTTTGCCCCAGAGTGTCTGATTTCTTGTCATTATTGCCATGTTTTTTGTTGTTTGGGAAATAATTTATCTTAGTCACCATGTCAGTCACATCAAGCAGCTCTTTTATCAATTTATAAGTCACTTAGAATCCACTTTATTCTTACTTTTTTCTGTTGTGGTAAAAAAGACATAACATAAAATCTATCCTCTTAAAAATTTTTAAGTGTACTGTACAGTATTGGTAAATATATACATTGTTGAACAGCAGATCTATAGAACTTTTTTCATCTTGCAGGACAAATGCCATATCCATTGAACAGTTTCTCATTCACTCCTCTGTCTAGTCCCTGACAACCACCATTCTACTTTCAGCTTCAGTGAGTTGACTATGTTTGATACCCTATCTAAATGGATTTATGCAGCCCTTTTCCTTCAGTGACTGGCTCATTTCACTTATAATGTTCTCAAGATTTATTCTTGTTGTTGCATATGACGAGTGTTCAGCATAGCATAGCAAATTTGCATAGCAAATTTTCTTTATCTAGTCATCCATTAGTGGACATTTAGGTTGTTTCCATATCTGAGTTATAAATAAGGCTGCAATGAACATGGTAGTGCAAATATCAATACATACCTCTTTGAGCGCTTATTTTCAATTCTTTGGACAAATACACAGAAGTGGGATTTTGGATCATATATTAGTTCTATTTTTAATATTTTGAAGAACCTTCATTTTATTTTGTATAGTGGATGCACCTTTTTACACTGCTACCAATAGTGCACAGAGATCCAATTCTACCAGATCCTTTTCAAAACTTGTTGTTTTCTATTTTGTGGTATTAGTCATCCTAATAGGTATGAAATGATATCTCATTGTGCTTTTTATTTGTACTTCCCTAAATACTTCGTGATAACTGAGTACCTTTTCATGTACCTATTGACCATTTGTATGTCTTCTTTAGATAATAAATCTATTCAAGACCTTTGCCCATTTTTTAAATCAGGTTATTTGCTTGTTTTGCTACTGAGTTGTAGAAATTCATTATATATTTTGGATATTAAATCTTTATGACATGTACGGTTTGCACACATTGTCTCCCATACTTTAAGTTGCCTTTTCATTCTGTTGATTATTTCCTTTCCTGCACAGACATTTTTTAAGTTTGATGTAGCCCCACTTGTCTATTTCTGCTTTTGTTGCTTGTGTTTCAGTGGTACAGTCAAGACATCATCACTGAGATCAATGTTATGAAAAATTTTCCCTTGCTTTCTTTTAGGAATTTTATAGCTTTAAATTTTATGTTTACATTTTTAGTCTGGTTTTACCTTACTTTTGTATATGGTGTGAGATAAGGGTCCAGTTTCATTCTTTTGTAATTTCTCCAACACCATTTGTTGAAGAGACTATCTTTTCCTTCACACCTTTGTTGAAGATCATTTGACCCTATGTGTGTGGATTTATTATTGACTGCTTTATTCTATGCCACTAGTCTATATGTCTGTCTTTACACCAATACCATACTCTTTTGATTACTGAAGGTTTGTAGTGTATTTTGAAGTTAGGAAATATGTGGCCTCTGGCTTCTCATGATTGTTTTGGCTATTCAGAATCCTTGGCCCTATATGAATTTTAGGATTTCTTCTATATGTATGAAAGAAAATGTCATTGAGGTTTTGAGAGAGATTGTATTAAATCAGTGGATTGCTTTGGGAAAGTTGGACATTTTTAGCAGTATTGTCTACCAGTACATGAACAAAGATGTCTTTCCATTTACTTGTGACTTCTTTAATTTTAGTAACATTTTGTAGTTTTCAGTGTATAAGTGTTTCACCTCATTGGTTAAGTTTATTTTATTTTATTCTTTTTGATGAAATTATAAATGGGATTTTTTCTGAATTTCATTTTCACATTGTTGATTGTCAGTGAACAGGAACACAGCTATTTTTTTGTGTTGATTAGTATTCTGAAAATTTGTGAAATTTGTTTTTTTAATTCTATTATTTTGTGTCATGCCATCTATGAACAAAGGTGATTTTACTCCTCCTTTTTATGATTTGAAATGACTTCCATTTCTTTTAGTTTCCTAATTTCTCTAGCTAAGACTTCTAGTGGTGTATTGAACAGAAAGGGCAAGAGTGGGCATCCTTGTTCTTGCTGTTAGGGAAAACATTTCTGTTTTTCCACCATTGAGTATAGTGTTAACATGTGGGTTTTTCATATATGGCCTTGATTATGTTGAGATAATTTTCTTCTTTGGACTTTTTATTTTTTAGCATTTTTATCATTAAAGGATGTTGAATTTTATTAAAGCTTTGAATATGTTGAGATGGTCATATAATTTCTAATCTTTTATTCTGTTAATGTAGTGTATCACATTGAACTGTTGAGCCATCCTTACATCCCAGAAATAAATCCAACTTAGTTATGGTGTATGATCCTTTTAATGTGATGTTGCATTCTGTTTGCTAGTATTTTGATGAGGATTTTTGTACGTACATTCATCAGAAATACTGGCTTATATTTTTTCTTTTCTTGGTGTGTTTTGCCTGGCTTCAGTATCAGAAGTAGCGCTCTCACCATTGCATTTGGAGATTGCCTCTACCCCACACTATTTAGCTCATGGCTACTCCACTTCATTCCGACATTCAGTTTCTTAGTATACATCCCAAAGCCTTATTTTGGTTCGGGGAAAATTTAAAGCACAGATCATTTAAGGTCATAGGTAATAAACCTATCAGAACCATGGGCTTCTAACTTTCACAAAAAAAGCTGTCCTACTTCAGGTAGGTTGTTAATCATCTATGAATCAATTGAAGCTCCTACAGAACTTTAAAACATTTAAAACTGCAAACAGACCTGCCATATGACCCAGCAATCCCACTGCTGGGCATATACACCGAGGAAACCAGAATTGAAAGAGCCACGTGTACCCCAGTGTTCATCGCCACATTGTTTACAATAGCCAGGACATGGAAACAACATAGATGCCCATCAACTGACGAATGGATAAGAAAGCTGTGGTACATATACACAATGGAATATTACTCAGCATTAAAAAAAAATTCATTTGAATCAGTTCTACTCAGGTGGACGGAACTGGAGCCTATTATCCAGAGTGAAGTAAGCCAGAAGGAAAAACAAAAATACAGTATACTAACGCATATATATGGAATTTAGAAAGATAGCAACGAGAACCCTACATGCGAGATAGCAAAAGGAACGCAGATGTATAGAACAGACTAGTGGACTCTGTGGAAGAGGGCAAGGGTGGGATGATATGGGAGAATGGCATTGAAACATGCTAATTATCATATGTGAAATCAATCGCCAGCCCAGGTCTGATGCTCAGGGCTGGTGCACCGGGATGACCCAGGGGGAGGGAATCGGGAGGGAGGAGGGAGGGGGGTTCTGGAAGGGGAACATATGTATACATACCCATGGCGGATTCATGTCAATGTATGGCAAAACCAACACAATAAAGTAAAGAAAATTTTAAAAAATTAAAAAAAAAACATTTATCTTAACTTAAAACATTTTCCTGTTGTTGATGTGGCAAGCAACCCCTAAAATAGATCCACATGATCTTTGCTTCCTATTATTCATGTCCTTCTGTATTACCTCTGAATGTGGGCTGGATATAGTGAATTATTTCTATTGAATATAGTATAGCAAAATTATAATGATATGCTAATATTGAAACTAGGTTACAAACCCCACTCCCCACCCCCAGCTTCTGTCTTCTCTCTCTCTTTCTTCCCTTTGTCTGATATAAGCTAGTTGCTGTGTTGTGAACTTTCCTATGGAGAGGCCCATATGGCAAAGAATTAGGAAAGGCCTCTGGCCAACAGCCAATGAGGAATTGAAATCCTCAGTTCAACAGCCCAGGACAGACTAAATCTAGGGCTGCTGACACTCAAATTGCATGACTGAGTTGGAAGCAGGTCCTCATCCAGTCAAGCCTTGAGCTGAGACTGCAGACCCAGCTGACACCTTGATTAGAGCCTGTGAGAGACCCTGAGTCTGGGGCAACTGGTTAAGCTGCACCAGAATTCCTGACCCAAAGAAACTATAAGATAATAGACATTGTTATTGATATTTTATGCATCTTAGTTTTGGTCCAATTTGTCTTACAGCTATATATAGCTAATATCAAGAACATAATTGTGAGGAGATTTTAAAAATGTAATATTTTGAAACAAAGTACAGCATAGATAAATGATCTTTAAGAGCTTCTCCTTTTTTCTCTAAAATGAATCCCCAAATGATTATTTATGGATTTGAAATATAAAGCTTACTGTTAAAATTTTAAACAGAATGTGTATTCTAAGTATCTGTTTACTAATTAACCAGGTTTCGCACTTTGTTTTCCTCTGTTGTAATACAATAAGTATGGTTTTGTGTATGTTCTAGCAAGTATAAACAAGCACTAACAAAATGTAGGAAATACTCTTGGAAATAAAGTAACTTAAATATACTTTGATATAATTCAAGATTAAATCCTGGTAGCCTATAATTCAAGAATATTAAATTTAACAGTAATAAAAAAGGATAGAAATTTTTCAGAAACAAACAGCTATTTGTCATTCTTCAAGAGGATTTTACTCAGTGCTTATGAGAAATGTTTGAGATAAGTACTTAAGTTTCTATTCAGAAGTCATTTGATAATCTATTTTTAGTTTATACTAAGAAAACATTAAAGAAATTATCTTATGTAACAGTATTAAAATGTAACCTAATTTTATTTCTTATAGGATTTAGTAAATAAACAATCATGTTCAGTTCAGTTCAGTCACTCAGTCGTGTCTGACTCTTTGCAACCCCATGGATTACAGCACAGCAGACTTCCCTGTCCATCACCAACTCCCAGAGCTTACTCAAACTCATGTCCATCGTGTCGGTGATGCCATCCAACCATCTCATCCTCTGTCTTCCCCTTCTCCTCCCGCCTTCAATATTTCCCAGCATCAAGGTCTTTTCCAATGAGTCTATTCTTTGCATCAGGTGGCCAAAGGACTGGAGTTTCAGCTTCAACATCAGTCCTTCTAATGAACATATAGGACTGAACTTCTTTAGGATGGACTGGTTGGAATCTCCTTGCAGTCCAAGGGACTCTCAAGAGTCTTCTCCAACACCACAGTTCAAAAGCATCAATTCTTCAGTGCTCAGCTTTCTTTATAATTCAACTCTCACATCCATATGGAGAAAGAAATGACAACCCACTCCAATATTCTTACCTAGAGAATCCTGTGGACAGAGGAGCCTGGTGGGCTGCTGTCCACAGAGTTGCACAGTCAGATACAACTGAAGCGACTAAGCAGTAGCAGCAGTATATCCATACATGACTACTAGAAAAACCATAGCCTTGACTAGACAGACCTTTGCTGGCAAACTAATGTCTCTGCTTTTTAATATGCTGTCTAGGTCGGTCATAACTTTTCTTCCAAGAAGTAAGCGTCTTTTAATTTCATGGCTGCAGTCACTATCTTCAGTGAAAACAATCAAACCCAACAACTTAAAAGTTTGGTCTCCAGCAACAAAATATCTGTATAATTACATTATAGCATGATGTCTTTAGCTTATCAAGTTTTGCTTCTAAATTTTTATGATTGAAGAAAATAATAATTGCTCATGTTACTAAATGTGATATCCAAGCAGATGATTTGACTTATAAATGGTATTTATTCTAAGGTCAACATAGAGGGATAGCGTGAATTCATCTTTATCACAACTCTGTAGAACCAAAGTACTCTCGCCACATAAATAATTCTAGCCTGTATAGACATCAAAATTGTAGAACAGTTTCTAAAATCTTTTATAGTATACTTTATATAATATAAGCATAAAATGATAAGACAGTAACCTAGAGAGCCTCAGCATTTCCAAAACCCTTTTCTTAAATGTAACACTTCACCCACTCTTCTCAGAAGACTCCGCTGACTGATTCTAATGACCAACACTTCTTGAATCAGAATTGAATATTTGACCCAAATAAGGCAAATCAAATTTTCTCTATGAAGGATTTTAAAATGTGGTATTGTACATGTAATCCTCAGATAGTGCTGGGCATTAGGACCTGATGAAATATAGATTATGGGCCTGGGTCGGCACCTGGAAACACAGATTGGAAAAGAGACTTACAGAGAAAACTGATGAACAGCAAGCGGAGTGAGGCAGCTGTGGAGGTCTGTCTGCCAAATCCCAACCCATCAATAGGACTATATATGTGTGTGCCCTTCCTGTGGTCTCTTATGGATGGAACATATTTTTAGGAAATACGTGGCCATGCAGGTATGTCCTTCCATTGCCACAAGTAGGCATTCTCCTCACCTTGGCAAAAAGTTCTCATTCACCAGTCAAGCAGATTACCAGTTTTCATTTTCCTTCCTTCAGAATTTGTATTTCCAGATGACTCCCAAGTATCCAGAGTATTGATTAGAGGGATCTTTCATCTTCTTGACTCTTTGTTTTTCACAATGCAATCCCCAGGTTTTACTGATAAGGCTTGAGGGAAAGTAGCTAGCTCTTTTCATACTGTTCATCGGGTTCTCAAGGCAACAATACTGAAGTGGTTTGCCATTCCCTTCTCCAGTGAACCACGTTCTGTCTTGGGTGGCCCCACACAGCATGGCTTAGTTTCACTGAGTTAGACAAGGCTGTGGTCCATGTGATCAGATTGGCTAGTTTTCTGTGATTATGGTTTCAATGTGTCTGCCCTCTGATGCCCTCTCACGATATCTACTGTCTTACTTGGGTTTCTCTTACCTTGGATGTGGGATATCTCTTCACGGCTGCTCCAGCAAAGCACAGCCACTGCTCCTTACCTTGAACAAGGAGTATCGCCTCCCGGCAGCCCATTCTGAACCTGAGTGTGGAGTAGCTCCTCTCGGCCTTCCTGCACCCGAGCAGCCACCACTCCTTGGACATGGGGTTGCTTCTCTCCAGCTTAGGTGACGGTGACAGCAATGTGCTTAGTATGGCAGCCACATCAAAGCAAAGCACATTCATTCTAGGAGGCAGGAAGACCGTCTCCTGAGACTATCTGAATGCCGGCCCGCGGAGGGAGCCCCCCCGGAAGTCGCTGTGCACTGCCAGGGAGTCAGATTCCTCCGCCAAGTGCGGTGTCTGGTCCCAGTGGCTCAGCTGCCTGTCTCGCCTAGGTTTCCTCCCTTTCCCGCTGCCCACTGGTATCAGGACTCTTGGCTCGCTGCTTCTGCAGCCAATAATTCTGGCGACCCTGCCCACGGGCACTTGGGTCTTGGCCTGGCCTGGACTGTGGAGGCCAGACACGAGGTATGAAAAGGCAAAATGATAGGATATTGAAAGAGGAACTCCCCAGGTCAGTAGGTGCCTGATATGCTACTGGAGATCAGTGGAGAAATAACTCCAGAAAGAATGAAAGGATGGAGCCAAAGCAAAAACAATACCCAATTGTGGATGTGGTTGGTGATAGAAGCAAGGTCCAATGCTGTAGAAAACAATATTGCATAGGAACCTGGAACGTTAGGTCCATGAATCAAGGCAAACTGGAAGTGGTCAAATAGGAGATGGCAAGAGTGAACGTTGACATTCTAGGAATCAGTTAACTGAGATGGTCTGGAATGAGTGAATTTAACTCAGATGACCATTATATCTACTACTGTGGGCAGGAATTCCTTAGAATAAATGGAGTAGCCATCATGGTCAATAAAAGAGTCTGAAATGCAGTACTTGGATACAATCTCAAAAATGACAGAATGATCTTTGTTCGTTTCCAAGGCAAACCATTCAATATCATGGTAATCCAAGCCTATGCCCCAATCAATAATGCTGAAGAAGTTGAAGCTGAATGGTTCTATGAAGACCTACAAGACCTTTTAGAACTAATACCCCCCCAAAAGATGTCCTTTTCATTGTAGAGGATTGGAATGCAAAAGTAGGAAGTCAGGAAACACCTAGAGTAACAGGCAAATTTGGCCTTGGAGTACAGAATGAAGCAGGGCAAAGGCTAACAGAGTTTTGCCAAGAGAACACACTGGTTGTAGCAAACACCCTCTTCCAACAACACAAGAGAAGACTCTACACATGGACATCACCAGATGGTCAACACTGAAATCAGATTGATTATATTCTTTGTAGCCAAAGATGGAGAAGCTGTATACAGTCAGCAAAAAGAAGACTGGGTGATGACTGTGGCTCAGATCATGAACTCCTTATTGCCAAATTCAGACTGAAATTGACGAAAGTAGGGAAAACCACTAGACCACTCAGGTATGACCTAAATTAAATCCCTCATGATTATACAGTGGAAGTGAAAAATAGATTTAAGGGACTAGATCTGATAGACAGAGTGCCTGATGAACTATGGATGGAGGTTCATGACATTGTACAGGAGACAGAGATTAAGACCATCCCAGTGGAAAAGAAATGCAAGAAAGCAAACTGGCTGTCTGAGGAGGCCTTACAAATAGCTGTGAAAAGAAGAGAAGTGAAAAGCAAAGGAGAAAAGGAAAGATATTCCCATTTGAATGCAGAGTGCCAAAGAATAACAAGGAGAGATAGAAAGCCTTCCTCAGAAATCAATGCAAAGAAACAGAAGAAAACAACAGAATGGGAAAGACTAGAGATCTCTTCAAGAAAACTAGAGATACCAAGGGAACATTTCATGAAAACATGAGCTCAATAAAGGAGAGAAATGGTGTGGACCTAACAGAAGCAGAAGATATTAAGAAGAGGTGGCAAGAATACACAGAAAAAGAGCTTCATGACCCAGATAATCAGCTGTTCACAACAGGTGGCCAAAGTATTGGAGCTTCAACTTAAGCATCAGTCGTTCCAGTGAATATTCAGGTTGATTTCCTTTAGGATGGACTGTTTTGATCTCCTTGCTGAAGCTCTTCATTGATGTGTTCTTAATTATTCCTACGACTTAGTCTGTTCTCACCATGGCAACCACTGCAATGCTTTCAGTTCATATCATTTTCCTGTCTAAGCCATCCTGCAGCTTCCCATCACACACAGAGTGAAACCAAACTCCCCCACTACCTTCTTTGGTCTCTTCCTCAATTACTCTGTCCCTCATTGAGCTACACTTGCCAGCTCCTTGTTCTAGGCACACTATCCTCAGGACTTTGGCTAAGTTGACCCTTTGCCTGAAAGACTTTCCTACTATATATTAGTATGGTTCATTTCCTCAGTATCCTCAGGTCATTATTCAAATGTCACATTCTCACTGAGGACTTCTGGTCATCCATCTAAACTTTGAAACTCCATCCCAACATCCTCATACACACATATTTTCTACTTCCATTCCACATCTTACTTTTCACCTTAAGATATATTCTTAGCTGCTTATTTCATGATTTGGTATGTTATTTTTTGTTTCCTCCTATTATAATGTCCATTTCATGAGAGGAAGAATTTTTGCCTAATTTATTTGCTATGTATACCCAGGTCTTAGAAACCAGACCATGTACATGATTTATAGGGCTCAGTATAAAGGGAAAATGTAGGATTACATGATAAAAAACATTAATATTAAGACTCTCATGACATTTATAGTAGAGCCTGAAAATGAGTGCAGGGCTTTGAGTGTGACTGCAGAAGTTGCAAACTCATGAAACTGGTGCTGATTGATAGAACTTTCCTTACAAAGCAGTTAATTTGTTGCACATTAATCTAACAGGCAAAATATGGCCCATCTCCTTTGAACATAGCTTGTGAGGACAGTCCCCAAGTTGTCAGCATCTCAAGACACTTCTAAACCCCCATGAGAGAAGCTGGATCACTGAACATCTGGAGATGAGGCATTAAAACAGAGAGCTTCCTCCAAAATCTCCTCCCATTTTTAGAATTAAGAAGAATCACTTTGTAATACCTTCCACATGTAAAATTGTAATAGGTGCAGAAAACTGAGTCTCCCTTTACCTTATACAAGGCAGCAAAGATGGTCTCAGATAAAACAATTGCTGCAAGAAATCTAAACTGGTGTGTGTATGTGTGCTCAGTCGCTCAGTCGTGTCTGACTCTGTGACCCATGTACTATAGGTAGTCTGCCAGGTTCATCTGCCCATGAGATTTCCCAGGCTGGAGTGGGTTGCCCTTTTCTACTCCAGGGGATCTTCCCAACCCAGAAATTAAATGCACATCTCTCACATCTCCTGCACTGGCAGACAGATTCCTTACCATTGTGCTACCTGGGAAGTCCTCTTTTTGAAATTATATAAAAGTAACTTTCCAGAAATTAAATAACTTTTTTCAAATTAAGATCAAAAAGAATTAAAATATCTATGTAAGATAATTTATTGTACATTTTTGTAATATATTTACATAAAAACATCCATCCTTTGTATGAGAACAATGTTTTGTGTTTTTTTTCTTTTCATGTAGCCATTAAATAAAAGAAATAATATTTCTGAGTCAAGTCTTCATGTTGGGCACAGCATCAAATATTCCAATATTTTGCTTAAATTAAAAAATATTATAAAATTGTAGCAAAGAGAATAATACAGTTTAATGTTGAACTCATATGTGGCAATTCCCAAAATACTTGCTTGTTTAATCTTGAACAATTTACCTCACAGTTGTGCCTGTAAATTTACATTTTTCATTAATCACATTCACTTTGAGTCATTCTGATTTTCTTTGTTGTTTTATCTGAGAACTATTAAAGTCTGTTTTTTTATTAAAAATTTCCCTTGTCAGCTACAAAACCGTGTGTAGTATGAACCACTACTGCCAACACAAATGGAATAACATCCCCCCAAGAAGTTAGAAGCACAAACTTTAATTCCCAAATAAAAACTATAGATCAACATATTGTGTAGGTTGACAATGTCATTTGTGCACAGGTGCCTAATTTTTAAACATCCTTTATTTATGCTGTGAGTGATCTCTCATCAGACTCCTTGAGCCGTTTCTAAATACATGTAAGAGAAGATCAACTCAGAAGTATGTTTAGTATTTTTCTTACATATTGAGTTTCTTATATTTAGAGTTTATTCTTTATATGACATTTATTAATATTTCACTGAACACTAGTGTTCCCTGAAACCATAGTATAGGAGATGCCAGCCTAGAGTAAACCTCAGACTGATAACAAATGAAATGTAGAATGAGTAGGATTTAAATTTGACAGACCTTTGTGCTAAGATGGATACTCTCATTTAGTTTCCTGGAATATTGTGAATTTTATTTAAAAACAAGGAAACAGCAGTGCCTAGCTTTTTTTTTTTTTGGTGAGGACAAAGTAGTTGCTTAATAAATATTAGCTCGTTCTATTTCATCTATCTCCATCCCACAGCTTCTTCCTCCTTGGGACCAGGATCAATTAGGACTCTTAGTGGCAAGTGAAAAATATATATATATATATATGAGCAGCTCATTTAGGCAAAAAGGGAGTTTATTGGCTCTCGTAAAATGACAAGACTGGATTCAGGGGCCAGAAAATGTAATTCGGAGTTGGTTTCTCTCCATCTCTTTAGTCTGCCTTCTGTCATATTGGCTTTGGCTCCACCATCACATGATAGCAAGAGGTTGCCTAGAGCTTCAGCCCCAACATTCCCTCAGGTTTCAGCCCGAACAGGAAAGAGTCAATAACTCTTCCTGGGAAATCACCAAGCAAGTTTTACGTTAGTTCTGATTGGGTCACATGGTTGAATCTTGATCGATTAGTGAGGCTAAAGAAACGGATATGTGTGGTGGGTCCAAGATACTGGAAGATTGTTCTGTGGGTGTGTGTACATGGGGTTGTGTCAGGGGAATAACTAATACCCAAATGGAATTCAGTTTATTATTCCCAGAAAAAAAAAAGTTGAATGTATGCTGAACAACAGAAATAGCATATATCCACTACAGATCACCTCTTATCAATCCAAATAAGCAATCAGTCATGCTTCAGGTAGAAATCTTATCCTACTCATTAAAAACAATGATATCCCTAAAATGTTCTTTTTTTTTTTTTGTCACAGAATCTTTGAGGGATATCACTTTGTCAATTGATTAATTATTTGAAATCTCTTGACTTTTTCTACTTACAGTTCCCATCATTTAGATTCAGTTCAAGTTTGCTTTCTTGATATACCCCAACACTTTCCTCTACCCAGTCTTCACCCCAGTCTCGAATGTGTGTCTTTCAGAGCTCACAAAGCATCTGGGACATCCTAGCATAGATCACATCATAATTAGATCACATCATAATTACCTGGTTATTTGAGCTTTCCAGGTGGTGCAAGTGGTAAAGAACCTGCCTGCCAGTTCAGGAGACCTAAGAGATAGGGATTCAAGGCCTGGGTCTGGAAGATCCCTTGGGACCGGGTGCAACAATCTGCTCCAGTATTGCCTGGAGAATTCCATGGACAGAGGAGCCTGATCGGCTACATACAATCCATAGGGTTGCGAACAGTCGAACATGACTGAAGCGACTTAGCACACACACACTCCTGGTTAGTTACGCGTCTCTTCCCTCTACTGCGTTTGACGCATTCTTTGTCTTCATTGTCTAGTATGAAAACTACCACAGAAGAATCTCCATTTACTAGAGATTTGTTAAGGAATAAATGAATGAATCGAATAGCGTGTGAGTGAAAACATAGAAGTATCACAGGAGAGAACTCCAAAGTATAACCCTCTTGGATTATGTTACAGCTAATTTCAGTTACAGTGTTAGAAGAATATTAATTAACAGGTTCAAATTTCAGTTTTATGGTCCATATCATCTCTTGGAGTATAAATATCTATTTTGGCCTTCCAGAGTTGAAGTGAGTCCCTCTCTATCTCTGTCTCTTTGTCTCACTGTCTCTGTGTTTTTCTATCTTTATCACTAATACACACACACACACACACACACACACACACACACACACACACATGCATGCACCCACACATTGCTACACGTATGTAAAACTACCTTTCCATTAGAGCATGGTTAATTCGAAAATGATATAATACAGCTTTTATTTTTGATGGATTTTTAAAATATAATCCCAAATGGTGAGCTACTCCAAGGAGGCTGTGGCCACATTTTTACTACAGCAAAATCTCTAGATACAGCAAATTTTCTGACAATTTATTTGACTACAAAGTATCTGGCTGGCTTCAGAGAGAGAAAAAAATCATCCAGAGTTTTCAACAGAAGGAACTTCTAAAGGTAGATGAAGCCAACGCATTACAAGGAAAAAAAAAAATAGATTAGCCAACGGTGAAATCTCTGCAGTCCCAGGGAGATTTCTCCTCCCTTGAATTTTGCTGAGGCAGAGTTTTCATCAATTATTCCCATGAAAGTTTAAAAGTGCTGTGAGTATATAATTCTCACTCTTAAAGGTGGAAGTTCTTTTTTAAGTGTAATTTTAAAAAGAATACATAAGCCATGCATGAATGCAATGTCATCGTTAAAAAACTGCAAAACTGTGAAAACGATATAGAATTTTTGAAACACTGTTTAGTCTGTTTCTTCCCCTCCAGTGTGGTAATTGCTTCTAATTGTATTGTTCCAGACATTTAAAAATTCTCATATATTATTCTTCATAAAGTCTCCCCAGTTTCCTTTCCGTGAATTCCCTTTCCTCCACCATTGATCATTTTGGCCAGAGACCACTTCCTTGTGTCTGTGTCCACCATGGAATCCAACCCTTCCGACAAGCCTCTTCTAGCAGCTGCGGAGAGCCTGAAACATGAAGCTCAGTCAGCTTGATGTGTGTTCCTTCCTGGGCCTCTGAACAGTGAGTGAAACGAGGAATTAAGGAATTTTGAGGGTCAGAATCCTCACAGTAGCAGTAGCAGAGGTGATGACAGCAGCGGCAGCTGTGGCAACACACTAGCCAGGCTGTTCCTGCACGGGTGCATTGCAGTGTTTCCTGCTTCCTGATTTCCTTCTGAGCTTCCTTGTTTCCTGGACTTTCCAACGTCTTCTTCCTGCTCCCATTGATTCTGATATCCTTCCAATAGCATGTGAACTAGAATTCTGTAAATTCTACTGTTCCTATTATTAAAATTGTAGACCAATTTCTTTGGTTACTTTCCTAATACATATTTTTCCATCATTTTAACTTGTAGGTTTCATTATTTCCAGATGTGTCCTTTATAATTATAACTATTCAGAGTTACATGCTACAGAATTTTTAAAAATCAAAGCTGTTTAATAGAACAATAGAATCAATTCAGTTTAATAGAAATGCTTTTATTCTTCTTGTTTTTAAAATACCCAAATTATCTCTTATTTTTATTGAATTTTAATTTATATTGTATCGGTGATATAATTTATATATAATTATAATATACATACATTATTATATTAGTTTCAAATGTAGAACATAGTGATTTAATATTTTTATACATTACAAAATAATCACCACACTAACTCTACTTCCCATCTGTCACTATACAAATTTATTGCAATACTATTAATTATATTCCCCATGCTACACATTACTTGCCTATGAGTTATTTATTTTATAGCTAGAAGTTTGTACTTTTTAATTCCTTTTACCTGCTCACCTGTACCTTTAACCCCCCTCTCTTCTGTTCACCTGTACCTTTAACCCCCCTCTCTTCTGATAACTACCAGTTTGTTCTCTGTATCTACAATCCTGTTTGTTTTATCATGTTTATTCATATTTTTTAGATTCTATGTATAGTTGAAATCAGATGATATTTGTCTTTGTTTGACATTTCACTTAGCTTAATGCCCTCTAGATCCATCCATGTTCCATGTTTTCACAAATGGTGAAATTTCATTTTTTTAATGACTGGATATTATTCCATGTGTGTATATATATGCAATATACTATATATATATATTCAAATTAGTGTTTCTATTTTCTTTTATTGAATACCCAGAAGTAGAATTGCTGGATTATGGTAGTTTTATTTTTAATTTGTTGTGGGAACGTCATGCTGTTTTTCACAGTGGTGGCTGTACCAATCTACAGCCCCAGTAGTACACAAAGATTCCCTTTTCTCTATATCCTTGCCAACACTTGTTATTTCTTGTCTTTTCAATAATAGCCATTCTGACAGACATGAGGCAGTATCTCATTGTGGTTTTGATTTGCATTTCCTGTTAATGATTAGTGATGTTGAAGATCTTTTCATAACTTGTTAGTCATCTGTTTGTCTTCTTTGGGAAAAAGTATCTATTCAGGTCCTCTGTCCAATTTTTAATTGTGTTGTTTGATAACACAATTTTTTGTGTTTTTTTTATAACACAATCTCTTTTTTCTTTGATACTGAGTTGTATGAATTCCTTATATATTTTGGGTATCCATACCTTACTGGATATATTGTTTGCAAATATCTTCTCTCATTCAGTAGGTTGACTTTTTGTTTTGTTGATGACTTTCCCCTTTGTACAAAAGGTTTTTAGTTTGATCTAGTCCTATTTGTTTACTTTTGCTTTTGTTGCCCTTGCCTAAAAAGATCTATTGCCCAGAATATTGCTAAGAGCAAGGTCAAAGAACATACTGCCTATGTTTTCTTCTAAGAATTTTATGGTTCCAAGTATTACATAGACATCTTTAATTTATTTGGTGTTTAATTTTGTATATGGTGAAAGAAAGTGATACAGTTTCATGGCTTTTATACAGTTGTCTGGTTTTCCTGGCACCATTTCTTGAAGAGAATGTCATTTGCCATTGTATAGTCTTGCCTCTTTTGTGGTAGATTGATTGTATAAGCATGAGTTTATTTCTGGGCTAATAGTTTCTTACTTTTTTTTTTTATTAGTTTTGCCATACAATGACATGATATCACCCTAGGTTTACATATGCTCCCCCTCCAGAACCCCCCTCACTCCTCCCTTCCCCCGGAAAATCTCGGTGCACCAGCCCCGAGCATCAATCCTGGGCTGGCGATTGATTAGACATATGATAATTAACATGTTTCAATGCCATTCTCCCATATCATCCCACCCTTTCCCTCATCCACAGAGTCCACGAGTCTGTTCTATACATCTGCGTTCCTTTTGCTGTCTTGCAGGCTGGGTTCTCGTTACCGTCTTTCTAAATTCCATATATATGTGTTAATATACTGTATTGTTTTTGCTTCTGGCTTACTTCACTCTGGATAATGGGCTCCAGTTCCGTCCACCTGAGTAGAACTGCTTCAAATGAATTTTTTTTTTAATGCTGAGTAATATTCCATTGTGTATATGTACCACAGCTTTCTTATCCATTCGTCAGTTGATGGGCATCTAGGTTGCTTCCATATCCTGGCTATTGTAAACAAAGCAGCAATGAACATTGGGGTACACGTGGCTCTTTCAATTCTGGTTTCCTCGGTGTATATGCCCAGCAGTGGGATTGCTGGGTCATATTTCTGGGCTAATAGTTTCTAACTTTTAAAAGACGAAACTGGAGCCCATTATCCAGAGTGAAGTAAGCCAGAAGCAAAAACAACAATACAGTATATTAACGCACATATATGGAATTTAGAAAGACAGTAACGAGAACCCAACATGCGAGACAACAAAAGGAACGCAGATGTATAGAATAGACTCGTGGACTTTGTGGATGAGGGTAAGGGTGGGATGATATGGGAGAAGGGCATTGAAGCATGTTAATTGTCATGTGTCTAATCAATCGCCAGCCCAGGATTGATGCTCGGGACTCGTGCAGCGAGATTTCCCGGGGGGGAGGGAGGAGGGAGGGGGGTTCCGGAGGGGAAGCATATGTAAACCCATGGTGATATCATGACAATGTATGGCAAAAACAATAAAAAAAAAAAAGTCAATGCATCAACGTGACAAGGGGCATTTACAAACAACCTGTAGCAAACATTATACTCAATGGTGAAAAACTGAAAATTTTCCCCTTAAGATCAAGACTAAGACAAAGATGCCTTCTTTCACCACTGCTATTCAACACTGTACTGGAAGTTTTAGCTAAAGCAGTTAGACACGAAAAAGAAACAAAAGACATTCAAACAGTTATAAAGTAAAGCCATAGCTACAGATATACAGATGACATGATCATATACGTAGAAAATCCGAAGTATTCATATGTAACTGTTGATTTGAACTTTATTGGTGTAACTCTATTGGCTATTGGTATAATTATTTTTTTCTTGTAAGCTAGGTAATTTCTCTCTTTTTATCCATGACTTTGATGTTCTTTAGGTTGATCACTGATGTAGACTTCTTAAAAGGATAATCCCTTATCAGAGCCATTAGCTCACTGAGGAAATTAAAAGAAAATCGTTAAAGCTCAAAAACATTTTTAAAAAAGACTAATGAGTTAAGAATTAAGAATTCTCTCTTAATGATTCTCACAGTGTGATAAATCCAACTAGGTAGTGATTATGTAATATATCAGTGTACTACTGGGAGCCGTTTTGTTGTCATAAGTGCACGTGTATTGGTTTCCTTCAAGGTTGGGAAAGACAGTAAAAGGGCACAGCCATCAGAATAAGATCACCTGAGAGACACAATTGTTCTTGGCTACAGGGAGTGTCTGCCTTGGGTACTATACCTCATCTTCCCTGAGAGAAATGGAGACCCAAGGAAAGAAATTTTCTTTTTTTAAATTATCCACCAACACTGTTCTGGACTATAAAAGATAGAAGGCAATAAAAAACATTAGTATTTGAAAAAAATAAAGTTAAAGTAATCAAGTTCTTTTGAAGAGTGCCTGAAACGTATTAAAAGTTCTCAGTACATTAAGAACCAATTCAGTGGAATTTCATTGCAAGGATTGTACTCCTTTTGGAATATTTCACATCCTTACTTATATATTTTTTTCAGTATTATGCTTTTCAGTAAGAATTTTACTTAAAATTTAAAAAATAGAGAGAGAGAATGATGCAAGCTTATTAATTTGCTAAGTCAATCAAGAAAATCATTTCAGTTAAGGGGAATTCTCTGTTACCCTTATTCAGAACTCACTGTGCTACTTGCTATAATATTAGCAATCATGTCTCTTTCAACACTAGACATTTTCTGTTTTATCTTTACCAAAAATATTTCTTCCTTTTCTATTCTCACGATCAAGGAATCTTGATTAAATATATGTTGTATATTTTTCCATTTCCCACCATTTCACGTAACTGCTTTTTTTGTGCGGTTAGACTCTTTTTCTGGGTTGCATTTTTGAGTCCCCCCCCCGTGAGACCTGTCTCCCCATTCTCTCATTCTCACTTCAGGTGTGACTAGCTATTATTTAAGCAGTCTACTGAATTTTCTATTTCAATGATATAATTTATTTCCAATGTTCTACTTCATTCTTTAAATCTGTCCGGGTTTTTTTTTGGTAAAGTCCTATTCTTTTATTGAGTTTTTTATTCCTTCACCTTCTTTAATTATTAAAAACTTAACAACCTTTTTGATATTGTTTAGTCTTTTCTCTTCTTGATGTGATAAATCAGATTTTTGCTATATATGCATATTATTCTCATCATGATGATTTCCATAATTGATTAAGGCAAGGGTTCCTGGAACTAAGACTGCCAGTGTTCTTAACCTGGCCATAGACTTCTATAAAATTATTATAGCTCAATGGAAATTTTGTCCTTCAATTTTATTTTCCTTTTCCTCCAAAAAGAAAAGAGATATAGTTGGTTCTATGGTTAATTGGGCTTCCCAGGTGGCCCTAGTGGTGAAGAACATGACTGCCATTGCAGAAGATTTAAAAGACACAATTTCAATCCTTAGACTGGTAAGATTACCTGGAGGAGGGCACAGCAACCCAGTTCAGTATTCTTGCCTGGAGAATCCCATGGACAGAGGAGCCCGGCAGGCTACTGTCCATAGAGTCTCAAAGAGTCAGACACAACTGAAATGCCTGACCATGCAAGCACAAACCTGAAAACACTTTCAGGTTTTCAGATCTTGCCTTTTGCACTTAATATAGATGACTAACAGATTTGATCTCCAAGATCTTGCAATAGACTTCAAAAATTTATTTCTGTCCACAACTGGACAGGCAGAAAGCTCAGTGGAAGGGCAATGAATAGAGTTTTTGTGATCCTTTTTTCACAAAGCTCTTTTTCATCAGAAAATTGTATATCAGATTCTTGATCTCAGCTCTTCATCTCACTTAGACACAGATTGTCCCTCTGTATCAGAGAGCATGAAAACATCAGTGTTTTGGGGTCAAAATGTGTTATTACTATCTACTTTTCATGCTGGATTTTTAGTTTCCTAGTTCTGGAAACTAAGGATTTTCTTACTTCACATGTATGCATGTCTTTATTTTTCAACTTGACTATTATGTATTTGTTGTTTGGTATCAGCATATTTTTTATTTCATGTTCTTTTGAGGAGGGTAGAGGAGTTAAGGGGGACAGCTGCACCTGTTCACCATTTGGCTAAGAATCATCCTAGGTTCAGTTCAGTTCAGTCACTCAGTCATGTCCTACTCTTTGCAACCCCATGAACTGCAGCACATCAGGCCTCCCTGTTCACCTCCAACTCCCGGAGTCCACCCAAACCTATGTCCATCGAGTTGGTGATGCCATCCAGCCATCTCATCCTCTGTCTTCCCCTTCTCCTTCTGCCCCCAATCCTTCCCAGTATCAGGGTCTTTTAGAATGAGTCAACTCTTCACATGAGGTGGCCAAAGTATTGGAGTTTCAGCTTCAACATCGGTCCTTCCAGTGAACACCCAGGACTGATCTCCTTTAGGATGTACTGGTTGGATCTCCTTGCAGTCCAAGGGGCTCTCAAGAGGCTTCTCCAACACCACAGTTCAAAAGCATCAATTCTTTGGCATTCAGCTTTCTTCCCAGTCCAACTCTCATATCCATACATGACTACTGGAAAAACCATAGCCTTTACTAGATGGACCTTTGCTGGCAAAGTAATGTCTCTGCTTTTCAATATGCTATCTAGGTTGGTCATAACTTTCCTTCCAAGGTGTAAGCGTCTTTTAATTTCATGGCTGCAATCACCATCTGCAGTGATTTTGGAGCCCCAAAAAATAAAGTCTGACACTGTTTCCACTGTTTCCCCATCTATTTCTCATGAAGTGATGAGACCAGATGCCATGATCTTAGCTTTCTGAATGTTGAGCTTTAAGCCAACTTTTTCACTCTCCTCTTTCATCAAGAGACTTTTTAGTTCCTCTTCACTTTCTGCCATAAGAGTGGAGTCGTCTGCATGTCTGAGGTTATTGATATTTCTCCTGGCATCTTGATTCCAGCTTGTGCTTCTTTCAGCCCAGCGTTTCTCATGATGTACTCTGCATATAAGTTAAATAAGCAGGGTGACAATATATAGCCTTGACATACTCCTTTTCCTATTTGGAACCAGTCTGTTGTTCCATGTCCAGTTCTAACTGTTGCTTCCTGTCCTGCATACAAGTTTCTCAAGAGACAGGTCAGATGGTCTGGTATTCCCATCTCTTTCAGAATTTTCCACAGTTTATTTCTAAAAGTCAAATTTGGGAGTCAAAAATCACACATTTGAGTTCTTGAGCTGCTGTTAAATTTTCTTCTCCCAAGAGACGTGCCATTACCCGCCTCCCTCCTACTGTGCCTGAGAGTACCTATCACCCTACACTTCTGACTGTACCATAGATTAAGTTCCCTGGGCCGTGCTGTCCAATTTTACTTTTCCTTGGTACTAATGATTTTTGAGAGTCTCCTCACCTTTATTCGCATTTATATTTAGTCTGTAACTGCTTGTTAATTTTTTTTTTTTCTGAAAGACAAATATCTTTTGAACTCTTTTACTTCCTTTACCTCAGTGGATAAACAATAAATAGTAATTACTGATGATCATGCTGTTACCTCATTCTACCAGTAGGGAGAGGTAAGCAGCACAGTTTCCATTTTAGAAGGATAACTTTATACCCTAAAAATAGAAGTTAAGTGATTTGACAATTATGTCCAAGGTCACATAAGCTATTAAATGCAGAAATCAAACCCAAGAATGTGGTGCTAGTGTTGATGCTCAGAAAAAGCCTTGTATGATGAAGCCAGCCTTAAGCCTAATACCAAACTGTTTAAAAAAAACACAATATGACTTTTAAAAAATAAATGGAAATTCTGAGTTAGGGCCAGATAATAATGGGAATTCAAAATTCTCCCTCTCCAGTAGAGAATTTTACTGTCTTAGAAGGTGAAAACAATGGACCTCAGACTTCTTTCTAGCTGCAGCAGAACACAGTATAGAAGTTTGATGATTTAATGAAAGATTTAGACTGAAAGGGCTTCCCTTGTGGTTCAGCTGGTAAAGAATCTTCCTGCAATGCAGGAGACCTGGGTTCAGTCCCTGGGTTGGGAAAATTCCCTGGAGAAGGGAAAGGCTACCCTTTCCAATATTCTGGCCTAGAGAATTCCATAAACTGTATAGACTGTTAGATTGAGAGATTCAGTGTTATTTAATGAATGATTTAGGTTGATTGGCTGCTACAAAAGACTCCTCCCAAATGAAAAGTTTATTGCTTGCCCATAGATTTCCTGGCAATAGTGATTACCAACCCTACTTTATGTATTTTGTGGCTCTGAAGTCTCTGGTTTGACTATAAAAGAACTTTGGCAGAGTAAGATTACTAAGCTATCTAGACAGCCAACAAAAAAAAAGATGGTTTATACTGGCAGCTAAGAAAACCCTGTTTGCTCACCATCTCCTTGTCCAAAATATAACTCATTGTTTTTCTCAATAAATTTTTACAGAAGCTAGAGTGGATATATAAAAAGAACATACCAGGTGGCAGGTTACAATAGTTTAAAAGGACAGATGAAAGTGGGTCCTTTGGTCCTGGAACAGCATCCGTTGTCATAATAAACAAAATATGAGCTTGAGAGTAAAAAATTTAAATAGAATATGTTCATTTTTATAATGTCCCCTGCCCCCATCTTTTGAAGGTACTCTTTGAGTCTGACCACTGCTGGGCAATAGTTAGATCAACTGTCTCAACCTTTTCAACTGAGTAATCTTTTCACCGCAAAGGATTTACAGTATACCTTTCATGTGTGAAAAGAAAATTCATGCTCAACCTGTTAAAAACTAGCAGATGGTACTGTAATTTGTATATACATACATGCATACAGGATACATTCTGGGAGAATGAATCAGCTTCATGTTGTACCTATTTAAACATTTCATAATATTTAATTTTAATTCATTTATTCATGGTTTTAAACTCTGTAAGAACATCCATTATTTAAATTATTAGACAGGTAAACTGCATCAACAAAACTGCAGCATTTAATGTTGAAGATAACTGACATGCATGAAGTCATTGTATTAAAATATTGGTTTCCTTATTGTTTTGCACAGATGGTGCTAGTAATTAATATTATGCTATTTTTTCATCAAGGGATTCCCTGTTGACTAAATTCACATAGTATGCAATAAATTGCTGCATTATACTATCTGAATAGATGCTGTGTGGTTTGTTGATTTATTCATGGTAACATATTGTCTCAGATGACAATTATATAATGCTCCTAATGGTAAATGTATTATTCAATTTAATAAATTGGGCACTGTGAACTCTTTAAGAAAAATCTTAACTATATATTTGATCATATGTGTGTAACAATTGTGTTCCTGGCCATCTGGTCTGAAAGTTTCAAGATATCAAGGGATTTAAATGAGGTAAAATGAGGCACCTCATTTACCTTAAAGGCAGTAATAAGGAATTGCATAGCTTACCACTTTAAAAAGGACTTTCTGAAAAAAATTTAAAAATAAAATGTCTTTTGGAAGGAAGGTATCTTTTCTGAGTGTCTATTAGATGTATTCTTTGCCATACCAGAACTACTGGGGACCCTCAGTAGTATGGGTTATATACGAGCCCATAATCTTCAGAAAAAATTTGAAAACCATTCTCTTTAAAATCAAGACCATTTAGCAAAAATCCTCAATAAGCTTGTTTATCACATGTTGAGGAAGAACAGTCTTATTGCTTCCATCTGGATAAGTCAGCAAGACCCACAGAACGAGGCTTGGAAATATATCTGAATTTTGCTAGCACCTCCTACAGAGGGCATCAAAAGTGGAAAATGGATGTTAATAAATCTCTCCTTATATCTCTTTTAGAGGGATCAAAATACAACAAGCTTGTTTTATTTCCGAAGGATTTTTAGATTATCATTCCTTATTTCTAAAGTGTCATGAGAATGCTGTTTAAATTACACTCAACTCTCGAAACAGTAAACTGCTTGGCAGAGAACTATCCATTAGGCAATATGATTTTTAAAGTGAGAAAATACAAAAGTAAATAAAAAGGCCCAACTAATTCCTAAACTTTACTCTGTAAAATTTGGACTGTGTTAGAGTACCAAAGATTGCCAATAGAAATATCAATAACCTCAGATATGCAGTTGATACCAGTCTTATGGCAGAAAGTGAAGAAGCACTAAAGAGCCTCTTGATGAAAGTGAGAGAGGAGAGTGAAAAACTTGGCTTAAAACTCAACATTCAGAAAACTAAGATCATGGCATCTGGTCCCATCATTTCATGGCAAATGGATGGGGAAACAAGGGAAACAGTGACAAACTTTATTTTGGGGGGCTCCAAAATCACTGTAGGTGGTGACTGCAGCCATGAAATTAAAACACACTTGCTCCTTGGAAGAAAAGCTATGACCAATCTAGACAGCATATCAAAAAGCAGAGACATTACTTTGCCTACAAAGGTCCATCTAGTCAGAGCTTTGGTTTTTCCAGTAGTCTTATATGCGCGTGAGACTTGGACTATAAAGAAAGCTGAGTGCTGAAGAATTGATGCTTTTGAACTGTGGTGTTGTAGAAGACTCTTGAGATTCCCTTGGGTGGCAAGGAGATCCAACCAGCCCATCCTAAAGGAAATCAGTCCTGAATATTCATTGGAAGGACTGATGTTGAAGCTGAAACTCCAGTTCTTTGGCCACCTGATATTTGTGAAGAATTGACTCATTTGAAAAGACCCTGATGCTGGGAAAGATTGAAGGTGAGAGAAGGGGATGACAGAGTATGAGATGGCTGGATGGCATCACTGATTCAATGGACATGAGTTTGAGTAAGCTCTGGGAGTTGGTGATGGACAGGGAAGCCTGGAGTACTGCAATCCATGGGGTCGCAGAGTCGGACATGACTGAGCGACCGAACTGAACTGAACTGAGAGTCCCTGAGTGAAGCCTTTCCATCTTTCAATGAGTTGTTTCTCTGGTTCTTCTCTGCCAACCATCCTGGTTCTTAATACAGTAACATCTTAATTTGACATACTAGAATGCAAGGACAGCCTGCAAATCATCTTTTTGGAGGGGAGCTTGAAGGATAATAATCTTTCACTTTACTGAGTGTCACCTTTCTGGGTTCTTTGTTACCCCCTTTTCTTTTATGAGGGAGCAGAACATGTAACATATGAGTATCTCTCTTGTCTGAGAATCAACCCCACCAATTATCATAGACTGGAAGGGGTTTGGATACAGAAGCATAGGTCTCTGTGCCGGCAAAGACACAGAGATGGTAACACAGAATGAGCTGGACCAAGCAGAATAACATTCTTTTCTTTCAAATCAAAGGATCACCAGTATTTGCTCCAGGCTCTTGAGTACTTTGAAGGTTTGTATTTAATTCTATAACTATTTGCTCAGTCATTACCTCAGGCAGAAAAGTGACTCTTCTCCTTAGATAGATCCAGAACCTAGCTGGGCCTGTAACCCTACAGGGGCTCTCTTTTCTCCTTTAAAGTGTTCTTTCTATGCTCACTGTGAAAAGAATCTAAAATTCACTTTCACTTTAAAACAAAATACATGTTATACCATATAACAAATTTTTTTTTAAAGTTGTATTGTTAGAATTACGATTATAAATATTCATGCCCTTGGCATTGTTTGCTTTGGCAAAAAAAAAAGCAAATGCAGTTGATCCCTTAAAATCCCCTTATTTGAGACTCAGCTAACTATGTATGAAGTTTCAGGTGAGACATTAAAATTCAATTTGTGTATAAACCCTAGAACACTTTGTGGAGATATAAGCTATATCAAAATTAATAGTGATACCACATGCAATATGAATGTTTACTTAAACAGTAAAAAATATCTTTGAAGAAGATCATTTATCATGAAATAATTAAAATATCTTAACTTTTTAATACTATGTATATGTAGAATATTAGACTTTTCTTTTAATACAGTTGATGAGGTTCTCACAGCAAGTATTCTGGGGTAGTTTGCCATTCCCTCCCCAAGTTGCATCAGTGATGCGATGGACATGAACTTGGGCAAATTTCAGGAGGTGGTGAGGGATAGGGAGGCATGGCATGATGCTGTCCTTGGGGTTGCAGAGAGTCGGAAATGATTGCGTGACTGAATAACAGAATACCAGTCCCCCTTCTAAATGAATACATAGACTACCACTGCCTCTTATGATAAAAGCTTGCATTTGCTCATCAAATTTGGTAGTACAAAGACAAATGTCTGTGTTTAGGTAATATACTTCATGGAAATAAAGTAGCAATAAATTCTAGAATCAATGTAAACCTTGAACTATTTTTCTAAATTAATTTATATTTAGAAAAATATTTCCAATAATAGTTTAAGGTAATTCAAGGATACTTGGAAAAATGGCTAGAGAGATATATCATTATGAATAATGTATAAATATCTGTCACATTTTATGTTAGAATGATATGATAAAAGAACAAACTAAGAATAAGGCTGACTTGCATGTGAAACCAGACTTGTGAGAAATCAGAGCTGGGTTTCTAATAGTCCAATAATGCTCAAAATTGCTCAAAAATGCCCCAATGCTCAAAAAATATTTCAGGCAAATCTCCATTCTTCATATGTCTACCTTTACAGATTCACCACAGTTCTTCATTCAGACTTCCTGATGGCCCTTACTGTCCTTGGCTTAATCATTTGCATTGATAAGAAAAGTATTTTATTACGAATTTTATTAATCATGCAGTACACTTAAATACTTAACACTGCAGATGCTTCTTGTTGTCTATTCTGACTTAAACTATGAAGATAGAAATCATTTACAAGTTGTTTTTGTTTTCAAAATTTGAAGTGACTTTGGAGACCATCAAACTCCCTCAGTTTCCATAAGGGAAACATAAATGAATTATAGCTAGAAAGACTTTGAGGTCCAAATGCCTATGCTCATCTAGTTGCTAGACTATATATTCATTGAAGACCCAGACCATGGCTCATATACCTTAGCCTTATATGTGTTTATAAAGTAAAATCTGGTTCAGAGGCCACTCCTACATTCCTGTAGATGTTACCGCTGCAAGGTTTGCTGAAGTCCTCTCAGGAGAACTATGCTTGGGTGGTTAGAGCCCCCTTACCATGAAGTACCTGAAGTTCTCTCATACCCTCACCTCCTCCCTGTGGTGCAACCCATAAGCAATGACTGAGCAGTGGAGGACATGAAAACCCAGAATCTTGCATCAAGGAGGAGATAAGTCTATGCT
Organism: Antilocapra americana; assembly: GCA_007570785.1. Classification (NCBI taxonomy): domain Eukaryota; kingdom Metazoa; phylum Chordata; class Mammalia; order Artiodactyla; family Antilocapridae; genus Antilocapra; species Antilocapra americana. The sequence goes on from ML661885.1 coordinate 36,330,677, forward strand.
GCAGCTTATACTCTCATGCTTACCTTTGGGGCCAGGCTGAGGCTAGACTTCTTCTGAAACCATTTCCTCATTTAGTTCCTTCCCCTTGATTATTTTGCTTCCTTCACTCCAGTACACATTTCTCCTGAGAGTAAAAATGAATAAGCCCAGTTGCACATGACTCCAAGTCTCACGTTCTGCTCCTAGGAAACCCTCCTAAGACAGGTACATAGAGATGGAACCAGGATTCCAATGCTTTCGCTGAAGAGCAAGACTTTAGAAAAAAATCACTTACCGCTCTAAGCCTCAGTGTTCAACTTAGAAAATGATGATAATGAAACCTTATTTCCGTCACAGCACTGTTGTGATTCATAGATGTACATAAAGATGCTTAAAAGGGCGTGTGCAAATGTAAGCACTTTGAGCTAGCCCTCCTCAGTGATTTTTTAATTTTCTTTAAAACGGAAAATATTTTTAAGGGAAGTAGTAGTGCCCAGTTGAGATAGTAATCACTTTAAATTACAGTTTCTATGCGTTAATACAATATTGAATATGATATTTTTTCTATTCTGAAGGAATTGTAGTTAAAGCCCCAAAGCCAAATAAAAGAATTTGAGTCATATGTATGTTTAAAATTTCCATTAAGTTACTAAGAAATGGAGCCAGAACCTTCCTCTATAGCTCAAAGAAGATGCAGAAGAAGCAGCCTACTAATGCAATCATCCTTCATATCCCACTCTAACATCCTCCCTCCAGTGCTCAGGCAGGAGACAGAGAGCCAGAGGAGAGAGTTTAGTTGATAACCTTTCCTGTCCCCTGCCTCCCCTCTGCAAACCTACCTCCCATAGAGGCTAACTGAGGTAGAGAATTCTAGAAGGTGATACTGTGGCTTGGTCTTTGTCTGGATGTTTTCTTTCCTGGGTATTCATTCCACTCAAGTGGAGAGAGTCCAGAAAAGTGACATATGCCTTGATCTGGATGGTTATAAAACTGAGAGATTTGATAACGCAGGCTTGCCACAAGGGGAGAAGGGCTGTAATACAGTGCAGAATGGTAGAAGTCTTTGCTCCAGGAGGAGAGAAAGGGTGTGGAAGTTTAATATGAGTTGTTGATTCCCTTTGACATGGATAGGATGGATGGAACTGTTGGCAGGGACCAACAGGAGAAAATGCTGCCTTTTTCTAAGAAGTTTTCACTGAAGATGGACTGGACAGAAGCTAAACAGGATCTTGAAAAATTATACATTACATCAGCTGTAAGCTGAATCTGAAGGAGCCAGAGCAAGTAAGACAAAGGAAACTTACATAAAAGTGATTTAGGGTCAGTGACACAAGAGAACCTCAGGGCATTCCCCTTTCTTTCCTTCTAGCCCCCAGTTCTGTAGGAGCTAGACCCAGAAAAAGAGTGATAGCTCTGCAGGGAGAAAGGAGTGAAACAGAACCGTCCTCCCTTGAGAATTCTATCCTCTAACGACAAGTCGAATCAGCACAGAGGAGAGGGACATTCTGATTGGAGAGGGAATTTACAAAATTTGCCCAACGTTTCATTGAAGACAGGACAATTCCACAGGATACAGTTAATGATTTAAAAAAATAATGAAATCAAAATAGAAAGTTCTCGGAGGTCAGTGGGTAGGACTTAGGGTCTCAGTGGTCAGGAATCAGTGCTTTCACTGCCAAGGGCGAGGGTTCAATCCCTGGTTGGGAAAACAAAATCCCACAAGCCATACAGCACAGCCAAATAAATAAGATCACTTTATACTCTACTGAGTTCAAACTCTTCAAAAAAATAGCTTCATATCAGTAGATAATTAGACCTGCAAATTAGTCAAACTAAGACTGCAAAACATTATAGCCAAGGTATCTAGATTAGTATTAAAGGATTATAGAGTAAGGGAGTTCATTTAGGGACAGAACGATGGGCTTTATTGCCAGACCAAACTTAATTGTCATCCTTATTCTTCACTTCCTAGCTAAGTGACTGAGGGCAAGTCTTTTAGACTCCCTAAGTCTGGGTTAACTCATCTAAAATGTTCTCCAAAGGGGCAGATTGACCATCTAAACTCCACCAGGTTCTAACACTCAGAGGCTGCAATCGGGTTCCCTCTTTTCTGTTGCTATCAGGTCTTTTTTCCCCCATAATGAACTATTAGTTCAAAAAACTCTTCAGCTGATAATTTTGCAGATTGTGCTGCTGCTGCTGCTGCTGCTAAGTCACTTCAGTCATGTCCAACTCTGTGTGACCCCGTAGACGGCAGCCCATCAGGCTCCCCTCTCCCTGGAATTCTCCAGGCAAGAATATTGGAGTGGGTTGCCATTTCCTTCTCCAGTGCATGCATGCATGCTAAGTCACTTCAGTCGTGTCCAACTTTGTGTAACCCCATGGACAGGAGCCCACCAGACTCCTCTGTCCACAGGATTCTCCAGGCAAGAATACTGGAGTGGGTTGCCATTGCCTTCTCCAAGACTGTGCTGACTCAGGGTTTAAAAAGAAAGAAATGAGTTCCCAAAATATATTTTTCAGGACAGAAGCTGCAGTCGTCATTGCCTACAAGCTGAATCTGGCACATTTCACAGCTTCTAATTGCTCCCGGGATTGTACAAAAGTAGGACTGTCTAGAATAGACAGGGCTATTGCCTTTGACTGGGTGGCCAGAGGAAGCAGAGGCTAAAGAGGTAGTCTGCCTGCATTTCTCCAAACCTTTACCTCTTGCAAGGCTCTGTCTGTCCAGAGGGGTAACTTTAAAGTGCTGAATGGACTGGTGGTAACCCTTACTATCATCCTAAATTATGTGTAAAATTATAGACTGCTGAGGAAGAAGCTGGATTCAGTGATCTTCCTGTGAATTTTGTGCCCCTCCAAGGGAGAAACGGAAGTAGATAAGTCAGCAGGATTTTGAGGATGCAGTGTAACAGGTGGGAGAAAAACCTGGCAAAGAGGCTTTATAAAAAGAGCTGCATTTTGTTCTAGAAAACTCTATGCCATCAAATGAACCAAATAGTTAAAAACTGATTTGTCACAGTATCTATTAAAAATCTGCTGTTTCTGCTATTATCAGGGTGTTGCATTCCCCTTAGGTAAAGTACAGCACTCGCCATAGAGGGATAATCATTATTTCTGAGTCAAGATCATTGGTCACTCGATCCTCTGCTCTTCTCAATATGGAGTGAACAGAGAGATCTGCTTTGTTCATCAATAATAATTTCTGGTTAATTACAATATGAATAAGATATGTGGGAAAACAGAGATGTGTTGTTTCCTGTAGGAGACATATTTATAGAAGAGATGAATTTTTAGAGAAAAAATATAAATATTTATAGATGGAGAAACTAAGAAAAAGTAAATGACTTATTATTTAGAATACATTCAACTAAAAGAGTAATTTAAATAAAAATATAAATTCTTATGCCTAAGATAACAAGTGTGATAGAGAAAAAAGGTAGTAAAGAAATATTTCTCTAAATAAAATATTAGAAAAAATTCAGAACAAGTCATTTGTATTCAAGAATTTGCACTTCAATGCACAGAGAAGAGTTAATAACTACATATAAACTGCTATTTCTCTAATCAGGCAAAAATATGATCTTCACTCTAATGATGATATCATATTTGAAAGAATTATTTATTCAAAAGATCTTCTAATGTCAGAGGTCAAGCATAAGTAAACTTTCTGAAGTGAGTTATTCAGTCTTTTTATCCTTTGTATCTCTGCTTGTATCTTACAGTAGTAAATATATATTTTATATTTATTGGAGAAAATTAGATCCATGATGCAAAGAGTAGTTGCAGAAATCAATAGACAGCCTTTATAAGATGTTAACAAAGGACAATGAAGCAAGAAAGTTGTGTCAGCCTTTCTAGGTGTTCATCATAGCAGACTGCGTTTTCTGAAACAGAGAGACACCCAGTCTTACATGATCTTCCTCACATGCTCCTCTATTTGAAAGGATAGTCACGCAATACCCTGTGACTTCTAAGACTAAGTCATAAAGATAACAGCGCCTTCACCTGGCTCATCACTCAGGCTGCTCGCCAGAGCCCAGCCACTGTGTTATGAGGAAGCCCGAACCACAGAGAGAGACTCCTTGTTAATGCTCCAGGCAATAGCCCAGGTAAGGTCCCAGCAACAGCGTCAAGACGCGTGGGTGAGGAATAAACCTTTAGATGATTCCAGTACCAGCTCCGGCTGATGACAAGTATAGCAGAGATGAGGTGCCCTCACAGACCTTTACATAAATTGGGACTGGTGAACAAAAGAAGTATCATTGTTTAAAGCCACTATGTTTCAGGATGGTTTGTTACACAGCAAAAAATAACTAAAACAATCATAAAAACTGTTTGGCCAGACAAGAGTATAATGATACTTTTTTTGACACTGATCAAAATACTAGAAATAATGTGAAGGGGACTTGCATTTTTAGCACCATGCTTTTTTTTAGCACACTTGCATTGTTTTAGCACAGTGCTTACCACATAATAGATATATAATAAAAATTAATTTAATTTACCTGAAAATCACATTCTGATAAAGCAACCTGAACTTTTCATGCTATACTCTGGGCCAGGAGAATAAAGTGTTAGCAAGAAAGAATAAGAGAGATATCTGTTCGCATATACAACAGTCTTTCTCCTATTTCTGATGGTAGCCCTCTACTCACCTTATTGTACAATCAACAAATTTCTTTACCATGTACATGGGTGACATGACAATTCAGTCTGGCTAGTAAGAATATTGCACCCCCTACAGTACAATGGTTGATTCACCAATAGGCAAGTTGTTAAAGCAGAGCCAATTAGTATCTTCCCTGACTGGGACAAAGAGGGTCTCTCTCTCCCATTTTAAGTTGTAAGGATATCAGCACCCATCTTCCTGCTCCTGGAGAAAACCTGATTAAGAATAAGCTTGAATAGGAAAAATGGAGCCAAAATATGCAAACAGAGAATAAGTTCTTGATGATGTCACATCAGACTCCAGAACCAGTAATGCCTGATGCTAATCTCACTCTTCTTTTCAGTTATGGAACTCAAAACTCTTTCTTCACTAAGATTTTGGTTCAGTTCAGTTCAGTTCAGTCACTCAGTTGTGTCTGATTCTTTGCAACCCCAGGAACTGCAGCATGCTAGACTTCCCTGTCCATCACCAACTCCCAGAGCCTACTCAAACTCAGGTCCATTGAGTCAGTGATGCCATCCAACCATCTCATCCTCTGTCGTCCCCTTCTCCTCCTGCCTTCAATCTTTCACAGCATCAGGGTCTTTTCCAATGAGTCAGTTCTTCATATCAGGTGGCCGAAGTACTGGAGTTTCAGCCTTAGTATCAGTCCTTCCAAAGACTACCCAGGACTGATCTTCTTTAGGATGGATAATTGGATCTCCTTGCTGCCCAAGGGACCCTCAAAAGTCTTCTCCAACACCACAATTCAAAAGCATCAATTCTTCAGTGTTCAGCTTTCTTTATAGTCCAGCTCTCACATCCATACATGACTACTGGAAAAACAGTAGTCTGTCTGATTAGACAGACCTTTGTTGGCAAAGTAATGTCTCTGCTTTTTAACAGGCTGTCTAGGTTGGTCATAACTTTCCTTCCAAGGAGCAAGCGTCTTTTAATTTCATGGCTGCAGTCACCATCTGCAGTGATTCTGAAGTTCCAAGAAATTAAAAAAAAAAAAAAAAAAGATTTGGGAGCCTCCCAAAATTAAGTAACCAAATTGTAAAAAAAAAAAAGTAACCAAAAAATTAAGATTTTCATTTCCTATTATCAAAACTTGGTATTAAGTTGGTATCCTAATTGGTGTTAATGGAAACTATTCAACCAGTATTAGTCATTTAGAAAAGCAAAAGTGATAGGAACATTGGGAGGTTAACATGATGTTTTCTTAAAGGTCATAATACTCAGAAAAATACTGGGGAAAGTCAGTCTAGGTGAAAATATAGCAACTGTTTCATAGTCAGCATCTAAAAAGGAAGATAATTAAATAATGCTAGAACATTTTAAATTAAAGAAAATTTATGTAATCACAAACCATCTCAATATCAGAAAAATGCAGAGATTTAAAAAAAAAAAATTCACTCTGTTCCCTGATACTAAATTAATTACCATATGTTTTGCTTTAACAGAATGGCTTAATTTTCCCTGAAATCTTAGATACTAAAAGTTGTTTTGCCATACAATGTCTTGATATCACCATGGGTTTACATATGCTTCCCCTCCAGAACCCCCCTCCCTCCTCCCTCCAAGACATTGTATGGCAAAAACAATAAAAAAAAAAAAAAGTTAAAAAAAAATAAATAAAGAAGAGTTCCAAGAACAAAAAAGAATAGCAATTCTATACCTACATACTTCTCATTGACTTACTGGGCATGTAAGAAGTAGATAAAAAGGGTAAAAACAACTCAGTCCCTGTTTTTTTTTTTAATTATTTTTTAAACAAACTAAAACTCTAGTTCTCACAGAGTTGATTCTCATTCATTCATTAATAAAACAAGTTTCGGATCCAAAAAAATAAAAAAAAAATAAAAGTTGTTTTGCAAAAAGCAAATTGTTTTAGAGGAAATGAAAGAGGGTAGGGCCTAGACATTGACAACCTCATCAAAACACTTTTTTTTTGGAAGAAATTTCAATGATATATGGATTCTTTAGGTAGAAGTGTATTCTGTAGTGAAACCAAAAATAATAAACTGACTGATCAAGAAATGACAAACAAACCCAAACACCACTGAGAAAAGTCTGAAGAGCCTTCACCAATATGAAAACATTTTTAGATCATTAAAATACATCTCAAAATAATTCTCAGCTATCAAAAATATAATGAAGCATCATCTGAGAAGTCAGCCATTCGAAGTAGCTAGCTGTTTACAGTAGCAAACAATAGGTTTTTTTCTTATGCGAATACTGTATCCTTTACAAAGGCTGGCATAACACAAATAATTTTTCCTAATTAATCAATGTATTATGTACTTGGGAGCTGTAAAGCAAAGGAGTACTTTAAAAGAGGGACATCTGTCTGCAGTTGCAGCCTTACTTGTTAAGGTTATCTTTGAACAAACTTGAACTGTAAATGGTAACTGTAAAAGATGGAAAAATCCATTCCCAAAATCTGTATAAACAGCTAAATTGTCTCAGGAAATTATAATCCAAAAGAGAGTGAGACTTTTAAAAATGCTATTACTCCTACTGCTGCTGCTGCTGCTGCTACTAATTTTAATAATACAGTGGTAACAATACTGATAAGAATGGTCTTTTTAATAAATATATGTGGAACAAGGGGAACAGAAGGGATTGGGCCACCTCACAGAACAAACAATACAAGGTTACCAAATGATAAGAAATGAATGTGCTTCAATTTCACTCCCATCTTCTATGGAAGAAAGTTGCTTTTAAACTGAGAAAGGGGGAAAAAACATGGTTGAGAACACTGAAACCGAAAACGGATGAGGAGACAGCATAGGGCTAAGATGCTGTAAGACAAGTTCAAGTCTCTCAGCTCACAAGAATGGTATCGCCTAGCACAAAAGAAACTTTCAGCTGTGAGCCTGGAACCACACTAGCCATCTCTGTACAATCCTCAGTAGGAACTATGCCAGAAAATTTGTGACAATTACATGTTTAAACATTCAAAAAGGGATGTGATTAGACACCAGGAAGCTTTATTTTAAAATTTAAAAATGTCTAGTGTTGATTATAAAATTAGTGGGAAAAAAAATTTAGAAAAGAAAGCGTAGCACAAGGAGCCAGCAGAGGTTCACCAAGGATAAACTGTGTACCACTAGTACAATTTTTATTTGCACAGAAATATTGTAGAAAGGGTGAATAACTTGAAAATAGTTCCTTTACTAAGTGTAATTGCATTCATAAATACAACTGGACAAATAGGACATGCCACAGAAGGTAAAACCTTTTATACAAACTTATACAAAACACTTAGGTCTACAGATGATTAAGGTAATAGAACCTGGAAATTAAAAGCATAGATTCTTGAGCTAGACTGCGTGGTTTTGCCATGTAATCTATGACTTTGGACAAGTCATGTGATTTCTCTGCATCTTTTCATCTTAACACATGAATAGTGATAATACCTACTCTGTAGCTTTGTTGGGAAGGTTAATGAATAAATACTGGTAAAGCGGTGAGAACAGTATCTGACACAAATTTAGAACTAAATAATGTTAATGTTTATTGTCACTGTAATTCTGGCTCAAATTAAGACAAAGTAGAGAAACACAAACTACAATATGTATGTTTGTTCTGATGGGTTGAACAAAACTAAACATACCTAGTATGTGAAAGGTACCTGGGGAGATGATAGGAGCACAGAGATAGAAGAAAGTCATACAGGAAGGACTCTAGGGCCCTTGGGAGACTCTACTCTCCTCTCTTCAAGGTCTGCAGCATTGATTCACATTTTTTGGTTATTTACTAGAGACACTAGTATTACCTTACCTGTTATACCATGGGTATACCACTATTTCTCATTTCCTACTAAAACAATAGGTAAGTTTTTAAACTTCTTCAACTATAAATTGATAAAACACTATCTAGTTATTTTAGTTTTAATTCCTTTGATTATCAAAGAGCATGACATAGTGTGATAAAGATGTCATGAATGGTAAACAATTTCAACAGGATAAAAGACCCAAGGGATTTAGTTGATTAATAGTAGAACATAAATCAAAAATTTGATCAACATACAAGTGGCATTTTATATTGATGCTTATACAAAGGGAGGAAATAGTTTCATGAAATTGTCCAGCACTCAGACTAAACGTGAACTTCAGAAATGGGCACACTTTTTAGAGGGGACACTAGTGAATCAGGAAGATCCCCTGGAGAAGGAAATAGCAATCCATTCCAACATTATTGGTTGGAGAGTCCCATGGACAGAGAATCCCGTGGAGAATCCCCTGGACAAAATGTAGGCTGATGGGCTACAGTCCATGGAGGTCTCAAAGAGTTGAACATGACTTAATGACTAAACCACCACCAACACATACAACACCAGCACAGACACACACACACACACCATCACACCTTCTATTAGCATCTTTCTTAAGCTCTTAGTTTGTGCCAGAGCCCATTCTAAGTGCTTTCTACGTATGAGCTCATTTACAAAAATTCACAGCAGTTCTCTGAGATAAATTCTATTATTATCTCTATAGAATAGGTGAGACAACTGAAGCCTAGAGAGAGAAAATCTGTGCTTGCTGTCACACAGCTTGTAAGAGGGATAGCTGGGATTTTAAGCATATAGTTTGGCACTAGGGCAAGTATAGCTAAGCTGTAACTTTAATGGGAAAATAATTAAGACCACAAAAGCAAACTAACCATTGTGGGGATACATTTGGTGGGGATAATTGGAAAAAATTTTTGAAGAAATCCCCCAATTTTTTGAAGTGGATTTTCATAATAAGGCATTTCGGTAGGTTCATTGACTTATTTGTAGGAATAAAAAATTTTAAATAAAATCTTGTCATAAAAATATGTCCTCATGTTTATTCTTAATGAAAGCAATACACTATAATTCTAGCACCTGGGATACTAGTGGTAAAGAATCTGCCTGTCAGTAAAGGAGACATAAGAGATGCAGGTTCGATCCCTGGGTCGGGAAGACCCCCTGGAGGAGGGCATGGCAATTTGTTCCAGTATTCTTGTTTGGATAATCTCTCGGATGGAGGAGCCTGGCAGGCTATAGTGCATAGCGTCACAAAGAATCAGACACAACAGAAGCAACTTAGCACACACAGCGTGCACAGTATGCTGTGACTGTACCACGTAGGAATATTTTCCTAATACCTGGGCTTACTCTTTCAACTTTACAACATGTAAATGAACAACAATAGCAAGACTACCTTTTTCCATCTGTAAAATGGGGTTATGTGTGCTTACTTTCCTCCAATAATGTTATAAAATTACATACTTAAAGTGATATTTTTAGTTTTCAAATTGAATCCACTGAAGGCTGCCATTTAAGTAAAATACAGGTCTGTGTCCACATGTTCCTGATATGAAATGACATCTTTCATCAAATTATCTATCTCAGAAGCATCTTCTTGTGGTTGCAGTAAAGAATTACCTTGAATCTCCACCCTTGTACACAGTCTGACATTAGTTCTGCCCTCAATCTTTTGTCTGTAATTCATTCTGTATCCCATGTGAAAACAATTTCCTTCAATATCCTTTTCTGTTTCTTTGTTCTCTAAACATTAATTGGTATACATATTCTATTTCTCTTTACCCTAAATTCCAACATGACTTTCAAATTCTCGCTAAAATCTGAATTCCTACACTCTTTCTCCCTCTATGCACTTTTCCTTAGCTTCCTATCTATCTGTGATATGGCTCTTCTTTTCTTTATAATAATTAAAATCACAACTTCCTTTCTGAAAACCCTTACATATATCTTCATTAGCTATGATTCTATCTTTACTCGGAATACCTCAGCATAGATTAGGTATGTCCATTTCTCTGTGCTGATCCAAGTTTGATTGTTATAGTATATTTGTGATGATGATCTTGGATGGGCCAAATCTTCCAAATGTTGATGAGTGATCCATTTGTTTCAGATAGAATTTGATAAAACCCAGAAGCATACATAGAGGTAGAGGAATGCAAATTCCACAATTCACATCAATAGACCTTATCCAAGTTGTACTTAATTTTTGTTTCCATGGGACTTGGAACTTATCACATTCCACTTTGTGTTATAAATAGATTATAAATAACCTTTTCTACACAGAGTTCTATACATAGTAGGTGATCATCAAATTAGTTTGTTAATATAATTGTGTTATTGTAATAAATATTTAAAATTAAGAATTTATCATATGTGGTTATGTATTTTTAAGAAAAAGCAGTACTTTTAGATATAGATCATTATACCAGAATGTATCTATGAAAGCAACCTATGTTTATAATAATCTAGACCAATTAAGAACCTTATAACAATATGAAATATAACCTTTTATAAAAATAATAATACAATCTAAGAACTAAGAAATCTTACTGATCATTTCTTTAGTAAGATCCTCATTGCATGTGAATTTACGTTTACAAATAAAAACATACATTTAAAAGTATGCTTTTGTTTCTAATTCAATAGGGAAATAGTTATTAAATATATGCTTTTCTGAAGTATATATAAATTAATATTTTAGGAAATGAAAATCATTTAATTTATAGATAAAATTTTTAATTTCTCAAAATGAGACATCTCTTAGAAAAACTTACTATATTGGTTTTTCTTAAATAATTCCTTCTCCTATTTCTCAAGATTATATTCATGTAATATGTCTGGTTCCAATGAACTATTTACACATGTCCCAAAATCAGTTTTCGTCTTTGATTCCAGCCTGCTGCTATGCAGCTTACAAATTGAAGCCCCCATAGAAAGATAATCAGAAAGCTAAGACTTATGAAGACTGTCTTATATGAAAGCAGGAATATCAACAAATTCTTATTTCTCCTCTAATCCTTTTCATCTCATAAGATTTACATATAATATAGAGATTATTTTAAAAGCTTGCAATGACTATTTTTCAAATTTTCTGAAAAAAAGTAACTTTTCATTTCTACCCAATGCTTGAATAAAAATACCTGATACAAGCTGATACCTGTAAAAAATAGAATATACACATTCATAGACACATATTAATCTTTTCTTTACTCCTGCTTGCCTCTTCTAGTATCTGACTCATAGAATAATGACTAAATGACTGAAAACAAAAAAAGATACTTAACTGTTTGACACTGCCTGTGTTTCAGGAAAAGTGCTGAGTGTTTTTATATTTTTATTGTCATAATAAATTTTTGATGTAGGTATTATTTTTATAACTATTACAAATAAGGAAATTAGGGTCTCATTATTGATGGCATAAAGATAAGTGATCAACAAGAATTAGAAACAACAGCTATCTTTTCTTCTGTCTGTTTTTTTAATAGTTTTAAAGAAAATACCTAAACTTCTTTTGGTTAGTAAAAACTGTTGTTAATATATAGAACACAGTGGAAAATATTCTGGGGAGATTTAAGTAGGAAGTCATCTGATTAGGGGATCATTTCCCACTCAGGTAGCTAGAAGAGGCTTTTTAGCTCCATTTGCCTCTTTAAAACACAACTGCTTGTTACCTGAGAGACTGCCATTCAACTATTTTAAAATGTACATTTCTATAATATATTTATAAAATTTTGAGTACCTGATATTAATAAAAGGTAGGCATAAACTATCTACACTTGAAAATCACCAATTTGAAAAATGTCTTCAGATATCTTTAAAAAAGGAATTCTAGGCTAAATATGAAAGAATGATTAGAATGTTTTGTTAGAAATAAAAAAAAAAAGTGTGGTGATTTTACCATAAACTGTTGCTGAGGAAAGGCCATGTAACAGATTTAGGTAAGTCACAGAATTTCAGTCCCTCTCCAGTGCACAGAGTGGTGGGGGAATAAATAAATGGGAGGCTCTCAGTGGCTGCCTCTTAATTTGGTGAGTGCCAATATTCAGTGACCCACCGTGATTCCTATGAGAAACTGGGAAGACGAACAATTATGTTGGAGAGTTTGGGTACAAAACAGGAGAGAATAAAGACTCTTTGAACCTTGTTCCTTATCACGAGAACCCTCTGACCTGAGACGGTTTAAGCAGAACAGGGGAAAGTGTTTAGGTTTATTAAGTTTCTTTCCAGGACTGAGTGATTTTAAAACCTTTAGATTTATGGCAAGAAAAGGCAAAAGATCAAGAAAAGAATCACTAAATATTTTATTTTTGAAGATGTGCATCCATGAGGAAGATATAGTTGATATGTTTGGGTCTCTGGAATAAGCATAGGAGAGGTTTAAGTTTTAGAATATGATGGTATCTGATGAGCAAAAAGCCAGGGTAGAGGTGGTAAGTAGTTCAATTCCATCCACTTACAAACGAAAGAAGAAGGAGAAGGGAGGCGATGAACGGATCCATCCATCATGCACAATCCAAATAAAGGGCTGTCACTCATTTTCCTAATGTCAAAAAAAAGAACTATTTAGCAATTTTTGACACCAAGGAAATCATTTGTAATAGCCTCTTCACTTTTCAATTCATCCTTAAATTTAAAAGAAAGAAAAAACTCCATCCAATTGTTTCTATTATAAGTCAGTTCATCATTTATGAATCCATGTCAGTGTCTTAGTTTTTTCAGTGAAATAGCTAATTCATATCATATTCACAGTCATCACTTCATAGTGAATCACTGCTGTTTGATTTAGCCTGTCATCTGACACTGAGCATCTCGAAACCATTTGCATCACTCTTCTTGTTCTGATCTGCACATATGGTAATAATTAGAAATGTGATACCTTAAATTCATTTAAAATACCTGGTGATTTTAGGGTATAATAATAAAACCAACAGAACTCATATTTCACAGAAAAAATATGTTAAACTATATGAACTAAATTATAACTATTATAGATAGAAAGTCATACTGATTTCAAAGTACAAAATATAATTTTTACAAAAACATAAATTCCCATCAATATATTTCTAACTCTCTTATATAGAGTGTTGAAAATATGAATGAAATGCATACTATAGAAAATATTTGAGTTTTAAGTCATGATTTTTATTCCAAAATAGAAAGCCTAGAAGTTTCCTCTCCCCAAATACACCTGTAATTTTCAAGTCCTTTTAATTCATGCCTTTAAATGAAAGGGTTGGGGATACAAGGTCACTGAAATTGTTATTTATGGTTGAAATGTTTTTGCTACATCTATTTTAAGAAGGGTCATTTTTCATTTCATTTTAAAAATTGCCTTAAAGTGTTTAGCTGACTATACAAAATTACTCAATGTGCAACTAGCAGTTCCTCTATTTCCAGGCTCTAGGTAGCCTAAAGAATATGGAAGATTTTATAATTAAGATGATTTTATTAAAACCGTATCATTTATCTGTTCTTAAGTTTATGGCAATCATCACCATATTCTTTTACTATGACTATAAAACTATTCTCCTCTCTAATGTATTCCTCATCCTTGCATTCATTTTGGTTTACTTCTGAGGATGAAAATGCAAAGTCAATATTTAGATCATTCATTAATAATACAAACTTTTCTACCCTAATGCCAGTATTCCATGTTAAGATGGCCTGTAATTAGAAAGGTCCTTTTTTCATAACTGAAACAAATATCAGTGCTCACTGTCTCATTTTCCTTAAGAAATGTACCTTTCAACTCAGTTGTTTTAAAAGACAATATTATGATTGTTTTTCCCTTTTGAATGTTGGTACATTCAAAAGACTCACTTACTGGTGAATATTTTTAAATAGTTAAATCCCCCCCCTTTATTGTTTTTGCCAATTGATATTAGCAACCCTTCTGTCTAAGCTAAAAGAATACATCAGCCTTGCCACACACACCAGCAGAAATTGCAGCTATGTGCATCTCCAAACGCAGGAAGAAAGCACTGCTGGGCGACACTAGAGGATTAAGGAGAACTTCAGCCCTGACAGTGCTGCATTCCAGGAGTCAGGGAATTAACATACTGCAGATTTAAAGATCAGAAAAACAAAACATCAACAACTAAGCAAGGTTTAGTAATTTCATCTGGAAATTGCAAAAATCCTGAAACTAGAAGTTTATGTATTGTACTTCTTAGACTGTACATTTTGTAGTATGACTTAGCTACCAACCCTTTTGAAACCCAAGGAGATTTTGAAGTTTAAGTTTAAAATGACAAGGAGTCAAGTCTCTCCAAAAATGAGTTTCCTATAAGAATGAGGACAATAGTCAAAACAATAACTACTTAGAAATTATTATGATTATTTTTATATTCTTATTATTACCACCCAAGATCTTTAGGTGTCTGAAGAAGAAAAATTGAACAGAAACAAACACTTCATTTGTAGGTATACAAAAAGTAAATGACTAACCTTGACTTCCATCAGCATACAAGATCCCACAGAACCAATGACAGACTTCATTGTTTAAAGACTACTTGGAGATGATTTAGAAAATGATGATGTAATCTATATGTGATAAAGAGAGATATAATATTCTCTAGTGGAAGGCATTCCTATCGTGTCATATCAAAGTCTAGCAAAACGTTGAAAGTTAGAAATGTTATCAAGCATTAGCAGGCATTTAAAGAACGTCTCTTGAATATTTCTAGCATAAAAAAGTATTTCATGTGATGTAAATGAATGGTAATTTTCTGACTTTAAAAGAGAGCTGTGCCAGTACATTTCAGCGGTCTGGACCCAATTCTGCAAACATGGAGACGCTTTCAATTTGCTCTGCCTGCCTTCCCGCCTTAGATGGCTGCGATTGCAGCGAAATTAATCCATTTAAAAATCTGCGGCTTAAACTTAAGGATTTTCAGTTTTTTCCCCCCTTCTTTTTTTTTTTTCTTAGAATATCAATAAGTTCCAATTGAAGAGCGGATTCTTTTGCAATTCAGGCATGTGCCGGCGATAACGGGCGAGTTGGCATGAAGAGAGGCAGAGATGGATTAATTATGCAGAGAACATGGAAATTCTGCTTATCATCGGCTAGCAAAGGAGCCCGGCTCACATAATCAGCAAACGAAGGGAGAGGAAAAAATAACAATGCAATGGCACCTTCCAGCCCATCATCAGGATTTTTTCTACCCCCCCCTTGTAATTAAAAAATAACATACACTTATAGCCCTATCTCCTGTGCAGGCAAGGAGTGGTTGTCCACAAAATAATTGCACTGGGATATTAGAGCTGGCAACACGGGCTGTCCATTCCTGCTTGCTCTCCCTCTCACCCTCTCTTTCTCTTTCGGCCTCTCAAGGCACTTTGCTTCTGAACTCAGTCCAAACCAGACAGATGTCTCAGGTGGCATTCTAGCTCACTTTCCAAAAATCCCAAATAGGTACCTTATCATGATCCAAGCAAACATATATACATTTATGATAAATATTTGAAGGTCTGACTCTGGGGGGAAGACTTGGAAATGATCACCTGTGGACTATCTGGTCTATTTTATTTTTGATGAAATCCATCCAAATAGCCTTCATTTTGCAAAGTGACTGGATTAAAACGGTGGGCTGTGCAATGGCTATATTAATCTTCTCAAACGATTTTACTTACTTACAACTTTTTGTTTTTTTTCTCTTTGTCAGTTTATTTTATAAATTCAAGTATATATAGTTAATGACTGCAATGTTTGTGCCTTCAAATCAGAATTCACAATTCTGTATCTTTAAATCTGACAGCTTAATGTTTTGTGTTTCTGTAAATGCCAAGAGATGACAATGACCCTAGTTTATTGCCTTAAAGAAAATAAAATTTAATCTCACACTTGTATCCATGTGTTTTCCAATTCAGAAAATTAGCATGGAAACACGAACGTTGAATAATGATACTCCTGACTGAACGCCATCAAAGTAGGTTTTTCTGCTTTGATCGTCACCCAAACAATTTGACCTAATTACAGATAAGTCCCAAGAATCTCTGGCCATGAGAGAGGCTATCTTTCCTTGCAAAAGTTATTGGTGGGCTAGAGAAACAGAAAGATGAAAATACACCAAGAAAGACAAAAATTATGGAACATATGAAGGAAAGATGTTCCAAACTGCAGTAAGCTGGAGTTAGAAAGCTGGCAGACTCTGGAAATATAATTTATTCATAGAGTTCCACCAAAGCAGGGGACCAGTGTGGGTTGCTGTTTGCATGCTTGTGGGAATGCTTTAAGTGACAATGAGGGGAACAGAATGATTTTTTAAACTAATTATCTCCATGTCTATGCATATAGATGCACACACACTCTAGGATGTATGAGTATTATGGAAAACCAAGACTGAGTAAAGGGATCAAGTTAATGTTTGGAGACATTTATGATTATGGATTTTGTTAGTTCCTGAAAGCAAAAAGAAAGTAAAATAAGAATAAAAACCACGTTCAAGTGGAGGATCAGGGTTTAGGGTGAAGAAAAGTAGAGAAGAGAAGGAATCCTAATAAAGAGAGAATAAAGACTATGGTGTAAAGAAAATTAGAATTGTGATAGTAGAAATTATGAATATTTTATGTCTAGATATTTTGAAAATGTAGAAGTACAAGACACAACTCATATGAATTAAATGTATAAATAGAAGTTCATTCTAGTGAGTAGCTGTAAACCAAGAAATGTCCAAATGCATAAATTCGAGACCTCAGATTATGTGGAGCAGGATGCAAGTTACCACGGATTTTGGAGCACAGCCACATGGAATAGGGGACTACAGCTAAGATAATTCATCTGTCCATTACCACTGAATGCCTACCTTCCTACAGTTCAGTCCCCTCAAACTCATTTAGTGTCGCTCTGACTCAACTTCTTAAACTTTTCCTGGTGTAGCAAAACCTACCTCTTAGAAATTCCTGGACAAAAGACTGAGTAAATAATGAGCAGCAGTGAGCAAATCTTGCTGGGATCAATTATCAGACCAAATCTGGTTATTTTGGATATTAGAAGGGGAGACGAAGCCATAGCTAGCAAAAGTGATTATAAAGTATTATGGATATGAACTTACACATTCTCTGCAAAATATACTGGACTTTTGGGCTAGTTTAACTCAGTCAGAGTTTAGAAAACTATTTTCTCTAAGCTTACCAGATGGACAGAAAATCATCTCAAATAATATCCAGAGTGGTGGTCTTTTAGATGTTGTTTTTGGTGGTCTAGTGTTTCCTAGACCGACTTGATGGACATGAGTTTGAGGAAGCTCTGAGAGTTGGTGATGGACAGGGAAGCCTGGTGTGCTGTAATCCATGGGTTGCAAAGAGTTGGACACAACTGAGCGACAGAACAGAACTGAGTGTTTCCTAACCCTTGCTGCTAGTTAGAATCCCTTGGGGAGCTTTGAAAGAGTACTTATGCGAGAGCCCCACTTCATACCCAAATGCTAGGGATGGGACCTGAATATAGATATCTATCTGTGTATTATATTGTACTATTATATACATATGTAAATACACATGCTTTGTAACTTCCCAGGTGATGCTAATGCACAGGCAGAGCTGAGGACCGGTTGTTTCCTGGCCTCATTCACTGCCCTCCACTAAAATCCAAAGCACCATCAAGGCCATGGGCTGTGAGCTTAGTCACCCAGTCGTGTTCAACTCTTTGCAACCCCATGGACTGTAGCCCACCAAGCTCTCCTGTCCGAGGGGATTCTCCAGGCAAGAATACTGGAGTGGGTTGCCATGGCCAAGGCTGTCATTAAAGCAAACTAGACTGTGAACTCCACGAGGTGAGTGACTACATTACTTATTATCCGATTCATCCCCACCACCCAGCCCAATACCTGTTACAGAGTGGGTTCTCAAAAATAATTTTGACAGAAGAAGAAAGCAAACAGGAGTAAAAAAGACAGAGGGCTCTCTGCCTCCCTTTAATCCCAACCACCTCTCCTGCTCCTCATTCCACCCCACAAATCTTGACAGTTTGAAAGCTTTCTTGAGGTTTTCTGAAAGCCTGTGCTTGGAACTTCATAGAAACAGCATATTTCTATAATCTTTTCTACTTCCTGAAAACATGTCTTAACATCTTTTACAAGAGAAGGTAGATAATAGAATTCTCAGTAACCGTAACTGTAAATGGATTTGCAATCTACCCATGATTAAAATTATTTTCATCATGAAGTAGAATTCTCATTATTGTTGCAATTTTAATATTATCAACTCCAAAGTGTCTTGGTGATTGATAATATAGACAGCGAAACCCTATATTATAGTAATTAAATTTAAAATGAATCAGCCATCCTTATATGTCTCAGTACAGTACCTGATTATTTGAAAACAATTATCTTCACATGTCACCTAATGCCACACAGTACTTGGAGCTGCTTCGAGAAATTGTTCACAGCCAAAAACTTGCTGCAGAGTGGAATACCACAGAGACTGTGTCATAAGTGCTCCGAAGAGTATTTTTCTATTAAAATACATGACTATTGCAAAAGTGGGCTATAACCCAGGAGGAATGCAGGCCTGAATTAGGAAACCTTTGAACAAAACCTTCAGGCTGAAATATGCATTCATCACGGGTTAAGTCTTACTGACTTTAAAGGAAATCCTTTCTCCAGGAAACCCCAGAAATCATGGGCCCAAGAGCAGCAGTCTGATTTTGAGGATGAGGTTTTTCTTTCCTGATCAGAGCCAGGCTGTAATGCATAATGCTTTCTTCATTGTATAGACTGTCCTTCAAAGGAAATGTCTCTCTTTATGAATTAAATTAAATATTACTACATTTCCCAATGTTTTCTCTTATTTCCTGAGTTGAGATTTGTATAGGACCATGCATTGCTCCACTGAAGGATGGGGCACACTACTTGGCTTCTCTTAATCTTACACTTTTTGAAATTCTTTTCAATAACAAGCCTCCCCTTGCCAGATGCTCTGTCTCGACCCCCTCCTCATACACATTTTGGGGAAAAAACTAAATACAGAAAAATTCTTCCATACTTGGTTCATTTGCAGATTTCACCAGGCTTGCAAAAAGCACACCTGTTGTGCTGTCTGGATTTCCTTTTCTGATCATAGGCTTCTGACAAAGAGGAGGGGGGAAAGAAAGATTTTTATCAAACGCTCTTCACCGGACAATGAATTTTCTTCACCATTTGAATGTATCTGTGGAATGCCTGAGTGATTCATTACAGCAGATTCTGAAGTATGACAATGGGCCGCAGAAATGACTGATGGTATCTTTTTCCTGATTTCATTTCCCTGATCCTCTTCATCCCTTGGCCTGTGTACCTCGATTAATTAGAAACCAGGGATTTTCACTCATCAGCTGATGGGTTTCATGCTCCACTCTGTCACAAATCTGCTGCCTGCACTATCTCTCTTACAGCCGGTGGCTGCTTTAAAAACTTTCCCTTCTTTTTTTTTTCCTTTTTTGAAGCAGTGCTTTGTGACTACAGGTTTAGGTCTTTTAAAGATTCAGACATATTTTTTAAAAAGAGATTAAAAATTAAAGTAAAGAAGATTCAAAATCTCTGATTAAGTTAATCCCTATCCAAATGATACTTGTCCAAAAATGAACTTTTTGAAGAGATAATAATATAAATGTTTCATAGTGTTCAGCTTTCTAAGTTCTTTTTTCAAGATATAATAAGTGAAGTATTATGTAGAGACTGAAAATAGTTATAAATATGATTTTTGTGTGTGAACACAAAAGCACGTATGTTCACTTCTCATGCATTTTATACTATATTTTTAAACTCTAATGCATTCAAATTCCAGTTGAATAAGCCATTTTATAATAGCATCCTGAAATAAATCATTGAACCATTATTGTTTCTGGAGGAAATATTTTATAATTGAAATATGCTCACCCTTAGGGTATATACCAAATTAAATCACATGATGATATAATCCCCAAGGAAGTAAATCATAATTAAATAGTGTTTAAAATGCAGGATAGTTTAAAGTTCTCCCTTGGAAATCTAAAATAATTCTTGATTCAAAGGTAAAAATCACACAAATTATTTTCACCAAAGTAACGTAACAGCTACCTACCACTGAAAGATTATTTACAAGAGTGTTTTTCTCCATATTAATTTATCTAACATCAACTTTGAACTGGTCCCAGAATTAAAAGCACAGCCATCCATTTTTAAATGCCAGACCCATCAGACTTGGAGGGACAAAGTGATGAGGAGAAGTGTGTATTTTCATAGTTTTGCTTATAGTAGAAGATGGAGAGGCTTTAAAGATTTCATCTGATAAGTCATGTTTTTCCAATTTGAAAGTCTTAAGAAAAGGAATAAATAGGAGCTTGGGGAGGAGTAGCTACGTCCTGCCATCTGAGAATTCTTGTTCTTGTTTCCATTGTTATTCAGTCACTAAGTTGTCTTCGACTCTGTGACCCCATGAACAGCAGCACGACAGGCTTCCCTTTCCTGCACTCTCTCCCTGAATTTGCTCAAACTCATGTCCTTTGAGTCAGTGATACCACCAACCATCTCATCCTCTGTTGCCCCCTTCTCCTCTTGCCCTCAATCTTGTCTCCATACTTGTCAAGAAAGAGCTGTATACCTGAAAAAACTCCTCAGAATGACCAACCAAAGTTCTGGTCAGAACTGAAGCTAATGTCTTCTCTCTCATGACTGTTCCAAAGAAAACCAATATATACTCTACGTAGCAATTTAAAAAATTTTCACCTGAGCAAAAAGCAAATAGGGCAGCAGGAAAAGCTACTGTGCTTCTGTTCCAGAAATATAAGAAGGGATACACCCAACTATGCTGTTAAATTTCTGTGGCACATTTACTTTTATGTATTGAAACCCAAATTACAAAAGATATTAGTTACATATTCTGTAACCACAGTATTGAATTTTGTTCCAGATGTAAAGCTAAACTTTTCTTGTTGTTGAACTGGTCTACATCAGACTTAAGATTTGAAGCAAAGTGGATTTCATAGGATTCGTATCAATTTCTCTTACTGTTGTATTTTTTAAAGCTTTAGTAAGGTTGAAAATGGACACCAGAGATAGGTCAGGAAAATACACCTTGAGCTTACACAGACGTGAAGGGAAATCCATTACTTTCTGAAGTTATTGAAAATTCTTGTTAAATCACACTTGGCTTTGAGGGGAAAAAAATAACCTTAACAAATTTCAATTACCCACCCCCCAACAAATTAAGAAATGAGTCAAGAAAAAATATTGTTTTATTTTAAATAGTTTCTGTTTTTGCAAATTAATATTTTCCATATAGAGTTTTACCTGTTACTTTTGCCTCTCCTTTGAAATGGGCCAAATCAATATCATTATGCTAGCTGGGCTTAAAATGCTGCCTACGTAGTAACTTTTCTTTAGCAGTAATGCTAAAGAGCTATGGAACAGTTGGAGAGTATTTTATTTTAACAACAACACAAGTGTGCTGATAATCTGGAGTATCAGGCCCATCTGTAAATTTCCCTAATTTGCTATGTCTTTCCCTACAACTACCAATATTGTGATAATGCCACATGCTCATGAGTACCTGTGAGTGCCAGGCACAGGGAATAACATTCAAGAACAGACACAGTTGTGAGTCTGTGGACTGGGGCACTGCCTGCGATTGACCCTTGGCTTTAGCTACGCTACAGAAGTTACTTGTGACTGTCCAGGAAGGTCACCCATTTAGATCATGGGTGTCTAATCAGATTAATTGTAATCTACTTCTTTCCCTAAATGGGTAGCCATTTTAGAGATAAAGAAATGGAAACATTGTTTAAATAACTGTAGTGAATGATTTTACCAAAATTTGTTGACTAATGTGCAACATTTGTAATGCTCAGTTGTATCCAACCCTTCATGACCCTATGGATTGTAACTAGCCAAGCTCTTCTGTCCATGAAGTTTTTTAGTTAAGAATATTAGAGTGTGTTGCCATTTCCTCCTCCAGGGGATCTTCCCGTCCCAGGGATCAAACCCCCATCTTTCACATTGCCTGCCTTGGCAAGCGGGATTTTTACCACTGAGCCACCAGGAAAGCCCAGTTGACTAATAAACAAGTGTACATTAAAACCAGAGCTTGCATCTAATGGTAATTTCTGATCAAAATAGGAAGGCTTTGCAATCCAGTATTCCAGTGCACCATCACCCTGAAGCATTTTAATAACTATTTGCCTTATTTTTTCAAGACCTCTTAAGGTGACCGAGTGGCAATGCAGGGTATAGATACTGTGTTAAAAACACTCAGATATTAGCACATGTGGAGCAGTGGGCCAATGGAAGAGAGTCTACATCTTTGTTACTTTCCTGGACTGTGCAGTTCACACAGGAAGTAAGTCCTAAATGCAAAAATGAACAAATACAGTGAGTGTATTCAGTATTGCAGCTTTGTGACAAGAACCATCAAAATTTTTGTTAAAAATTAGGTACACTATATAAGAAGTCTTAGCTGTATATGGCAATAGTAATTCCCTACCTACGTTATCACTCTAATGTTTTAGAAATTATTTCCATTATCATTCATGCTGCATTCATCACAGTGAAAAATACTTCTACTACTAAATAAATCAGATTATATGAAACATAAATTCTTGGTCCAGATTCTAAAGTTTCTCTCATTTAGATTTATGATGTCTTTGCAGTCTTAGTTTCAAAGGTCCCCACTAAGTATCACTGGACCAAGGTATCTTGAAAACCTAAGCTAGGCTTTCATTGGTTATTCCTATATTATTAGCACCTAATGCAATGTCTGATCTATAATATTATATTTTATTTAATCAAAATAAATTTCCTTCAAATAAGGCTGGCCTTCCTGCCATTCTATGAATGCATGTCTGTTCATTTTCAATCATTTACCGGGAATGTGTTTCTGTTTTCATCTTGCTAACTTATTCATTCTTTTTATAAAAATTCACTTTCAATAACAATTCCTTCTGCAATTCCCATTATTTTTCTACTTTAAATCATTCACTCACCCAAACATATATTTGTCAACTATTTATCCTCTGCCAGTTCAATATTAGATATTATTTCCACACTTGAGCTTATGTTTATTTGACTAATTTAATACTTTAATCATAGTTTATTGTCTTGAACACTATTATTCAATATATATTGGTTTTTATCCAATGAATAGATTATTAAGAACCTCAGGTTAGGGAACAGGGTCCTGGTTTTATTTAGCCAGCAACTCTAAACTTAACTCACTATTGAAAAAAGGAATTATTCAATAAACTTATTTATTGATTGAATTATCTTTTACATTCCAGGGACATATTTGGAGGTTTATCACATTTCAAAAGCAACTTCAAAATTGGACACTTATTTGACCCTCCTATTAATTTCCATATTTACATTCATGTTTCTCTGCTAGTTTCACTAACTTAGAGATTTGGAATCTTGCCAGCATCTGGATTTCCTACCTTTGGTAACCCTCATTAATCTTTGTTATCATGGTCCCCTTTTACTAAAAACACCCAAATTACACCACAATTATTAGAAATATTAATTGGAAACTGGAGTTTCTAACTTTGTCTCCCTTCATTTGCAAGTCCATAACAGCTTAAACTGGAGAAGGCAATGGCATCCCACTCCAGTACTCTTGCCTGGAAACGCCCATGGACGGAGGAGCCTGGTAGGCTGCAGTCCATGGGGTCACGAAGAAGCGGACACGACTGAGCAACTTCACTTTCACTTTTCATTTTAATGCATTGGAGAAGGAAATGGCAACCCACTCCAGAGTTCTTGCCTGGAGAATCCCAGAAACGGGGGAGCTTGGTGGGCTGCCGTCTATGGGGTCGCACAGAGTCGGACCCGACTGAAGCGACTTAGCAGCAGCAGCAGCAGCTAAAGCACGCAATTACTTTCAGCGTAGCACAGCAAAAGATCAAATAATAAAAGAAGGAAATGTGCAGGGGATCAGAGAGGAATATTTGTATTTCTAGACTCAGATTCAGACCTCAGATAAAGGTCTATGGGAAAGATGCTGCTACCATCCCAGTCTGTGCTGCCCATTCTCGCCAAAGTTGACGCTTCTTTGGAGACCACCTTTGTCCTGACACTGGCAGTCGAGGATACAATAGAGATACAAGAAGGTGGCTACTGTATGAAAGAGCGCAGCTGTGATAAATAAAGGACCGATGCGTACTTGCTTTCCTTTTCCTTCATTCTAGCCAGTGGCTGATGACTGCTGCAGCTCGTATTTACTCTTGTAATGTTTTCAAAGGTGACAGTGGGGTAGGGGCAGACTTTCAGAAAGAGGACTCTGGTATTTAAGCCTGGTGCTCCTAATTCCGGTCAGGATTAGTTCTGGGAAATGGAGGCAATCGGCAGGTAATCGCGATCATGATTAGCTTCAAACAGAAGCTAAAATCTAGCTAGCCTAAGTTTGCACTGAATTTTCTTTTTCTGCCAAGTTAGGACATTATTTTTTTCCTAAGTTTGTTCAGCAATTTCTTTTATCTTAAGAAAGGCTCAATTGTGGAAAAATCACAGCCAAGTAAGGGAGAAGGTGACTTTTAGAGGTAAGTGAAATGGCTGAGGGAGTTGTAAGAGGCACTCAAGACTGAAGAATTTGAAAACAACATATGTAATGTCTGGTAGATAACATCTCCACATTCACATTTATTTCAAGTGAATTAAATTAGCTTGCTTGACAAAATGTATGATCTTCCAGTGTTCACCAGAGTGCCATGAAATGTGAAGATTTCTCTTCCAATGTAAGAACTATAGTATGTTATTCATTGAGGATAGTGTTAGGGTTATTATGCTTTTATTCAATCAGTTTTTATTATGAGATTTTACGACTCATGATAAAATATTTAAATGGTAGAAATAAAAATAAACATGGTCTTCCCCATTTGGTCAGTACCATTTACAAGAATTAAAAAAACATCTTTTTATATGTAGTTTTAGAAACATTCTTTGCATATGCAAGTGTATCTATATTCGTATTTTTCTTATGCAAATGAAATCATGACATCCTCAAAGTTTTGCAATTTGGCTTCTGAGAAAATATGTCTTAAATTTCTTCCTTTGTAAGTAGATATAGGTCTGTAGATCTACATTAAATTACCTATTAGGCTGCATAATATTCCACTTTTATGTACACTGTATTCCAATGAACATGCATTAACATATTATCTATGTCCACTTATGTGAGTAAGCCTGTAGGATAAATTTCTAAAAGTGAAATTTCTAGGCCAAAAGGACACAGACTGTTATAAAAGGTGCCTTAACAATAAATCACATTTTGGGGGGGGGTTGTATCTATTTCTTTTTATACAATAAAGAGACAAAATACATTATTTTGCAATATGTATAAATATATTAATTCTTTTAAAGGTATTCATTTTATCTAAATTGTTAAACCAGGCAGTACCATAGTAAAGTAACTGCTATAATATCCCACCTAAAGTAGCATTCAAAATATATGTTTTGAATTCCATCTCATAACTGCAGAGAACAATGGAGGGGACAAATAGAACCACTAGTAAAACAACCGTCTCCTCTTGAGAACACAAATTATTTGCAGTGGAAAGTGATATTCAGCTTTGAAGGTTAATGCTCTTCATCAGTCAGAGGAAGACAACTGTCTTTACTATTTTAAAGTCTATAAAATCTTCTCTTTCTAGCCGTCTCTCTTAAGGGATGGATATGAGGTCAAATCCAAGATACAACAAGGAAGATGTCTTACTCTGGAAAAACAAAGTTAGAAGCTAGTCCTGAGTGGAGAAGAGGCAGTGGGAGTCAAGGTAAATTGGGTGACTAAGCTGAATCCCTTGTCAAGAGGGAGGTTTATAAGCTCCTAGATTTGGCTCCAGTCAACCAACAGGAAGTAGTCTTCTCTTCCCAGTACACTATATGGTTAAAGAGAATTCTATTTAGGTAAAAGAAAACCTGTTGCTATGGCCAGAAGCCTAGGTCCAGGAAAATCTGTCTTTCTGTATACATTAAGAAAAGGTTCTGTCCTTGATTGAGTCATATAAGTGATGTGAAAAAAGGTAGTCACTCAGTTGTGTCCAACTCTTTGTGATCCCAGGGGCTGTAGCCCAATAGGCTTCTCTGTCCATGGACTGTAGTCCATCAGGCTCCTATGTCCGTGGGACTTTGCAGGCAAGAATACTGGACTGGGTACCCATTCCCTTCTTCAGAGGACCTTCCTGACCCAGGGATCTGCATTGCAGGCAGATTCTTTACCATCTGAGCTACCAGGGAAGCCCTTATAAATGTGGCCCTTGGTAAAGAAGGCTTCCCTATTTCCCCTCAGCATGGAAACGATGGTGCTGTCATCCTGGGAGGGCAGGGAGAGAGGTATAAGAAAACTGTCCCTGATATTGTACACTAGAATGGACCTTGGCAGTGGTGACAATAACCAGAAGTAGAAGCGACCGAAACCAGGAAGAAAGGACTCTTCAGCTGAACTTGCACTCCTGTGATCCTCAGCTGGGCTAGGGGCTGTGCACTTGACAGCGATAGCAGGAAGGAGGGAGCTTGGGCTTCAGCAGCTTGCTAGGAGTAGAATGTCCTAGGATACTGGGAGCCAGCCTTATGTACAGAGGGAATCGAATAGCCATCTTGCTTGAAGTTTATCTTAGAAGGTATGCTACTGTGAGGCTTCTCCAGGTAGCTCAGTGGTAAAGAACCTGCCTGCCAATGCAAGAGACTTGAGTTCAATCCCTGGGTTGGGAAGATCCCCTGGAGAAGGAAATGCAGCCCACTTCAGTATTCTTATCTGCAAAATTCTATGGACAGAGGAGCCTGTCGGGCTATAGTCCATGGGGTCACAAAAGAATCGGACACGACTTAGTAACTAAACAACAAAATGCTACTATAAGTGCCTCATCTAGCATTTGCACTGCTGGGGAGACACTATTGGTTCCATTGTCACTGGTGAAAAATTACATATAGATTTCTCTGTCTAGACTGGTGGGTTGGAAATATTTTATATGTACTACATTTATATATTTATAACATTGCCCTGAAGCATCTTTGTCAACCATGGTTTTAAAAAGTTCACATATGAAAAATCCACACTCTTTATATGCAGTGGTTCAAGTGTTTGTTCTTAAGCAAGAGAACACAAACAATACTGTCAGCCTTTTCTCTTCCCAGTACACTGTATGGTTAAAGAGAATTCTATTTAGGTAAAAGAAAACCTGTTGCTATGGCCAGAAGCCTAGGTCCAGGAAAATCTGTCTTTCTGTATGCATTCATTTATAAAGGACAGATTGAGACTTGTGAAAATAAAAGAAGGGCAAATAAGATGTCAAAAAAGCACTTAATATTATGCAAAATTAAGTCCATCATTAAGGAACAAAGCTTACCACTAGTGAAAATGGGCAGTCTGGTTTAGAATGATTGATTACTACTAATAAAAATATATCTCTACAAGAATTTTCACAATTTTTTTTTCCTCTCAGCAGAATTAGATTTTTTTTTTCATTTTCTATTCAACTACTCGGGATTTCCTTTTTATGATCATAGACTTTTAGAAACTAGCACCCTAGTGAGTTTGGGGTCTCTTTGACTTTTTGCAGCCTTCACTTTGCTTCTTCTTTCTGTTTTAAATTTCTTAATCTAAGTAGGTTCACACAGCCCTCCAATCAACCAGCAAGAGGTTCAAATATAATTATGACAAATGCAGAGGCTGGAAACCCTACCTAGCAATTGACTTTGAAAGAGACTTAAAGCGTCTTACAGAATCAAGCCCATTGTAACGGAGCATGTACTGTTATATCAACTCCATAGTTGTCCACTTCAGTGCAGAATTGAGAGAACTTGCTTCTAATAAAAAGGTGTTTTTTCTCATTATACCAAAACTTCCTTGATAATCAGTCCTCCACCTTAGCCAGTATTGTGGAGAAATTCCAGTCATTACTCTGTAGAGTTTTCATCTCATCCAGGTAAGTCATAGCTTGCTGTATGTCAGCATTTAACTCTCCATAAAGGCAAAGAGACTACTGGATCTCCAGTGGGATAGCTATACAAACATTTCCCTGCCAGAAGGAGGCCTCATCATCATTGACAGTGAATAGACAGAGCTCCCTCCCATTTCCACTTTTGAAAGCATGTAAACTCTGTCTTTATTTAAATATGTTGTCATTTGAATGGCATGCCAAATCTAAAGTGATAGAAAAGTATTCCAAATTATTCCAGTGGTTCTTTGTATTGTTACCTCCTTTGTATTCAGAGGCTGCAAAGCACTTTCCTTATACAAACAGATTTTTCGTTTTGTCTACCTAGTAGTCCTTAGTTTACTCTTTATTTTTCCTTCCAAATTAGTTATTAATGGAACACTTCCAGAATCTCCAAAATTTTAGAATCTCTATCTATACCTTGTCCTTTTGCCTTTGAGTATAGAGATGTGCTTGTTAAAGGAGGCTTTCACAAAGGGATGGGACAGGTATCAGGGGAGATCCCTTGGGGGTCTTGTTTTGTATCTTTCTATGTAGAGTGGAAATGAATGAGAAAGGAGTTTGTACTCACAAAATGAGAAGTTTTACCTTTTTTTTTTTCAAACTTGTTCTCTAGGCACTTATTCACAGAAAGTGAAACACCTAAAATTTGTGTAATAAAGTATCTGTCTTTCTTGAAGGCCACCATCTTAGAAGGTAAGCCACTACGAGTACCTCAAGGACCTTGTTATAATACAATTGCAATTATAACACACCCCTGTGCTCACATGTCTGCTTGGTTGATTGTCTGGGCCCCATACTGGGATCTGTCAACAACATCCCTGAGGATCTGAGCCAACTATAATTTCATATAGTAAGGCTGGAGAGAAACAGAACATTTTCTTTGCTTGCACTGTGTAGAAAATGTCAGCTTGTTTTCTTTAAGTATTCTATTTATTTCACAGTCAGTCTCAGAAAGTGAGCTGGCTTCTTGCTACTCCCACATAATATAAGAGCTTGTTTCCAATGAGCAGAGAAAATTGACTAACATCCATGGTTAGATGACAGATGGATTCTGTCTCATTGCCAGAGACATGAAATTACAGGTGACACCTGATATATGATAATAAAGAGTCCCCAGCCAGTAAGCAGCCCTTGGCCTTTATTTCTGTGATGTCATCAGCATGCAGGTGGCTTACCTGAGATTCTGAATAAAATGCTGAGCATTGTCAGGATCTCCATGGACAACTTTTATCTTCTCATCTGTGTGATCTCCTGTTTGATGAGTTTGGACTACAGCCATTTTCAGCTCTGTCTTGGTTTACAAAAAGTTATCAGAAGGTTGTCTGTGGTCCTGTTTATTGTGCTCTGTCTTTTGTCTTCAAAAAACCTGAAGCCAGTGAGACAGCTGAATTATATCATTAATGGTAATAGCAATACCCATAGAACTAAATGTATATGTTTTATAAAAATAAAATCAGTAAGAAATATGAGGTGTAAAGAATACTCACATAATATCAGTCTGGATTTGGATTATTCATTGTGCTCAGATGACAAACTCCTGGTTTATTTTATAGGGTTGTTTCCTACAGTTTGGTGGCATATTAAAAATATGCCTGGGGAAGTGGTATTTTTCCTGCAGCATCTGGGAAATAGGGCTGTTAAGATATTGCATATTTTTACTCAGTTCAGCTACCTCTTTTTAAAAAATACAAGAAGTTCATTTAACTTGAGATCTCATAATAAAACAATAAGCACACGAACATACAAAGATTAATTAAGAAATAAACTCTACCTCCCATAATAGAGTTATGTCATGAATCGCAGTTTGCTGAACAACCATACTCTCTTAATGTAAAATAACTAGCAGTGCTTGGAGCACCCACAGCACCACAGGTGTTGTGTATCTGGGACCATTAGCTGGTTTAAAGCTTATGAATGCTAGCAAGTGTGCTTATTACTACCAATTCATCAATAAGGAAAGGGAAGTGCAGAAGTAATGTAAGGTACTCAAGTCTGCACAACTGTAAATAGAAGATCAAAATTAAGATCAAGCTTCATTGATTTCAAAACAATGTTCCTAACATCAATATACTATTCTGCTCATAAATACTATGTAGGTAGAACAATAGTGGATTGAAGGTGTTATGTTATAATCCCTCCTAAGATATGAGTGAATCCCTAGTCAGAGGCATTAAAGAAATATGTGGTCACAGTCCCTTTTATCCATTACCATCCTAGAATATTATTATCCACTTTTTGTCTTCTGTGACCCAAGCCAGTCCATATCCTGTACTGTTTGGGTCAATTCCTTTCATCAGTGCTGATTTGTAGATAGCCAGGAAGTTAGTTCTCCCTGATAATTGCTCGAAATTTATATATATTTAGAAAATTATCCTTAAATCATTTATGGAGTGATAATTACATTGTTGGTTGTTTTAGATTTTTGTTTTATTTTGTTTTCAGGGAATATTACTTAATATGTTGGTATGAATTTGAGAACTTAAAGCATTTCATTACTCCTAAGTATGACATTTGTAAAACTGCTTACTTGGTATAAGTATGCTTGTGTATATGTGTGTGGGTGGATGTTTCTGTGTATGGAGGGATTTTTTAAAATTTGCAGGATGTACTATAAACTACTTTGGCAAAAAAAAGCCAATTTCTGGACTGAGCACTGCAGCAGAAAATGTTTACTAATTTAAAAATAATTCTTCTTGCTTCATATGATTAAACATCTTACTTTGTTAAAACAATTTATTTTTAATAAAATAATTTCATACATACAGAGACATATCTAAACATATACATAAGATGAAAATTTGTTGAAAAATTTTTCTATATTAAATTTAATATCTTCCTAGCTTTCTTGTGTTTCACATGCTAATAGTTAACACATAAGATAACCTGAACAATTTTTATTGTAAGATTACAAAATGATGCCTTATTTGAAATAATACTGAGAACTTGAAATGTCTTTTTGTCAATTAGTCTTGCCTGCACTTGGTACAATCATGACATGGGGACCAGCACTCTGACACTTTTTTAATTTGGTTATGCATTTGTATAGATAGCAATGAATTGGGAAAATTCAGTAATGAGAAAAATTCAAAAGATTTTTTCAGATTTTTCTAGAAGAGAGTAAGCAGAAATGTTTAGTAAGATGATAAAGACAATGAGAATAATCTACCAATCATATGAAGCAGTGTCTTAATTATAGCATTTTTTACTTCACTAGGAGCAATATGCTACTGCATTTTATTTGTAGTCTCAATGAGACCATTCATGCTAAATAAATCTGGCATAAATTAGAGATATTGAATGTAATGTGAGACTCATAGTTTCCTATAATTGTCCCACAGTGGATTTAAGGATATATACAAATATAAATAGAAAATTCCCAAATGAATCTTTAGTACATTCACATACCAAATAGCTTCATTATCCTCCATCTTCAAAATCAAGCTTTTTGCTTATTGTAATGTCCTTTTAGTCTCAACTCTAACTTGAACCCATAAGAGAAGCTCTTGGAGGTATGGGAAATGAGGCATGAAATATATGAATCCAGTGGTATAGCAGTAAATAATCTGTAAGTAAATCATACCATCTATTGTGAGGAAATCCAAATTTCTGAAAAAAAAAATACTAGCATTGAATTTAGATATCTCCAAATATGCAGGGGAGGAGTTATTTCATCAAGAGAAAAAATTATGGTGACGTGTGGTTGTGAAAAAAGAGATGAAAAATGTTCACATAGATGAAAGAAGTTAAAAAGGGAAAATGTAAATAAAACTTCTGTACACAAATAGGTCATCCTTGCCACAGGGACGTGATAAATATCTTTACAACTATAACCAGTGGGTTCTCATCAGAAATAGAAACTCTTCTACAGTGCCTACTGAAATGAAGCATGATGTGTGTTGGCTAAGCATGAGATCTGATTTCCTTTCTAAGTGGAACACATTATATCACTTCTTAATGAAAATAAAAATTATTACATTTCACAGTGACTACCTTGATTCTGATTCAACACAACACTAAGAAACAACTAAGCTCATAGATGAGGCTTAACCACAGACACATCCTTTAGATCTATAATATATGTCTACTGATAAACTTTAACATTATCCCCCAGTGTGAGATTTGCAAAACTGAAAATTTATCAGAATCTCTAATGTGTGGCTGGTGATTCATGCCCAAATTATTTCAAACATTTTAACGATTAAATTTCAAATCATTAAAGTGAGTGAAAGAAATAGAAATAGATAAAAATGAATTTTACTTAATTTAGAACTTCAGCTGTTATAAATAGAGCCCCAACTTAAAAATTTAATATGTGAGTTAAAAAGTAAAACACGGACGGGATGAACTACTTTAGAAAACTCCTTAAAAACAAATATGCATACTTTTTATTAGAAAATTGAAGTTTGATTTAACACACTTTATTTTAAATTTATATTTGGTAGTAATATCTGCTGGAGTACTGAAACTAGAAAATGAACAGTGAAATATTCCTTGAAAAAGATAAAAAATATATTATGTGATCTTATTTTACCTTATTCATTTTACATTTGTATGGAATATGAAAATTATGCAAAATCTTATTTTTACATTAAAACTATGACTCCTCCTGCCTTTTATTAATACCACCATATATCTCTGTTCTGCAGATGACTAGTAAAAAGCTGTATTCTCCATAAATCCATCTCAGATTATCAGAAAGTGAAAAAATGTTAGTTGCTCAGTCATGTTCAACTCTTTGCAACCTCATGGACTATCAGAAAGAGAATAATAATTTATACTGGATCCTTGAACTCCAAGTTCTACTCCCCTTTTCTTCAACCTTCAACAACAATAACAACAAACATTTGTATTTGATTCCTTTCCAACTTGCAAATAATCAGAACATAGGGTGAATATAATCTTAATAGTCCATTTATAAATCTTTTTTCTTTGGTTTTCTTTATCACTGGACCTTCATTCAGATTCTAAATCTTTAGAACATAGGAATCATCAGACAGTGCAGCTTTAGCATCATGTAACAAAACTCCATTAGTCTAAAACATTGAGCACCTTTTGTTGTTCAGTCTCTAAGTTGTGTCTGACTCTTTGTATCAGAAACTGATGGAGAAACTGGAAACACAAAAATTAACTAGATATAGTGCCTGTCCTGAAGATATTTACTTAATGGAACTATATTTAAAAACTGTATATTAGCTTTCATTAAATGATGCTGCATTCACAAAAATGTGAAAATCTCAGTAACTTACTGTATTTTTCACATTAACTATTGACTCTTGTGGCTATAGGTTAGCTATAGCTTTGCGTGAAATCGCTGAGTTGTGTCCGACTCTTTGTGACCCCACTGACTGTAGCCTACCAGGCTTCTTCATCCATCCATGGGATTTTCCAGGCAAGAACACTGGAGTGGGTTGCCATTTCCTTCTCCAGGAGATCTTCCTGACTCAGGAATTGAACCCTGGTCTTCAGCATTGTAGGCAGACTATAAAAGCTATAGCATGATAGCTATAGCTTTGCTCCACATATTTTTTTTCTTTTTTTAAAATTTATTTATTTTTTAATTTTCTTTACATTATCATGTTGGTTTTGCCATACATTGACATGAGTCTGCCATGAGTATACATGTATTCCCCTTCCAGAACCCCCCTCCCTCCTCCCTCCCGATTCCCTCTCCCTGAGTCATCCTGGTGCACCAGCCCTGAGCACCCTGTATCAAGCATCAAACCTAGGCTGGCGATTGATTTCACATATGATAGTTTACATGTTTCAGTACCGTTCTCCTATATCATCCCACCCTTGCCCTCTCCCATAGAGTCCAAAAGACTGTTTTATACATCTGCATTTCTTTTGCTGTCTTGCATACAGGGTTATCATTACCATCTTTCTAAATTCCATATATATGCGTTAGTATACTGTATTGTTTTTCCTTCTGGCTTACTTCACTCTGTATAATAGGCTCCAGTTTTGTCCACCTCAGTAGAACTGATTCAACTGAATTCTTTTTAATGGCTGAGTAATATTCCACTGTGTATATGTATCACAGCTTTCTTATCTGCATATTTTTCATTCTGGTATTGAGACTGAAGGGGAAGCCCCTATTTAGCACATGTCATTATTCTAACATATGAAAAGAAAATAATGACTTCTTTGTGACATATGGATCCTCCACCTAAATTAAAGCAAGTCACATGGCCAAGCTTTATGTCAACAAAACAAGAGAATATATATTTCTCCTAAATTTCAGGGCAAAGAGTAGGGATGAGGATTCTCTTTTAGAGTGGAGGAAAAAAAGCAAAAACATAATTTATACTGAATTAATTACAAAACAATGTGATGAATATGAAATGTTTGGATCACATAAATAGGTTCATTTAAATGTAGCATTTGGTAGTAATTAGAGTAGGAGAAGTGATGCTTGAGCTTAGACTTTTAGGTTGAGCAGGAGCTTGTCAAAGTGATAAAATGGGGAAGGTATCCTAGACAGAGGGTAAGGATGTCTGTTTGCAAAGACATAAAGGACAGAAAGTCTATATTGTTTAGGAAAAAGTGAGCTTCTTAGCACAGTTGTGGGATTCAATTCTCTGTGGTAATAGTAATCTCAGACTAAATGTGATCTAAGGAGCTTTATCCTT
Organism: Antilocapra americana; assembly: GCA_007570785.1. Lineage (NCBI taxonomy): Eukaryota > Metazoa > Chordata > Mammalia > Artiodactyla > Antilocapridae > Antilocapra > Antilocapra americana. Next base: position 36,365,614 of record ML661885.1, read on the forward strand.
ATATCTTAAGAAATAGAGTGCCACTAGAGTTTGATTTTTAACAGAGGAATATCCCTACAAAAACAATTTGGGGTAACTCAATTAATTTATTCCCTAGGCTCTAAGATTCTCAGTGTGAAAGGATTTGGGGACCAAATTATACATCATATTCTTTTCAGGCCTTGAGTTTTACCATTCTGAACTCTAAATTATAACTCAATATGATTTTCAAAATGAAGAAAAATGCTTTGAGATTTTACTTTAAAATTTGCAGATTTCAAATCTCAAATGAGGCAAAAATTTTCTCTTTTCTCACGTAAGTGATCCATAATAATTATTAGAAAATGATTTACAAATCCTGATACATAGTTATAAATCTATAAGACTGAAAACAGATTTCAGAATTATTATATTTTGAATAGTACTGAGTCATTTTTTAAAGAAAATAAGTCATAGAAAAATCCATTTAGAATAAATTTTCTCATACTATAGACCCATGTTTTTCAGTTTTTACTGTTATATACAGTGCAATTTTTAATTTTTTTCTTCTAAATAGTGAGTACCTATACCATAAAATATGTGAAATATAAGTGAAAAGATTGAATTAAATAAATTAACTCAAAACTGACCAGATTATACAGAAGTAACAAACAATCCTCAAAAATAAATATAAGTAGTTTACAATACCCAAAACTCATTTTTAGCTCATTTAAAGACCACTTCAATTCCAAGTAGGTCTCAAGAGTAGCCATACTCATGAGTTTGTTCAGCATTCCAAGTAGATTTAAACTTCAGGAACCTCTTATCAACCTATTTTCTTTCACTATCACTTTAGCAGGGTGAAACATGACAAGGAGAGGGGAATATCAGCAATTAAACGCTTCTTCCCACAAGTGATATATGTAATTTCTATCAACCATCATATCTATCCAAATTTCATTGTGCAAAGGAAGTCATATGGCCTCTCCTAAATTCAAGGATTTGGGGACATACTTTGTTCCTAGTGTAACCAAAGATAGAGATGAGTAAGTCTGATGCTGGAGAGTTACAGTAATCTAATATAAATGGAGCAAAAAATTAGCATCTGTTAACAAACTACCATGGGCCAAAACTGTGCTAGCACCTTTCTCATTTGTTAACCTAGTGAAGAAGTGAAGTGAAGTAAAGTAGATCAGTCATGTCTGACTCTGTGCGACCCCATGGACTGTAGCCTACCAGGCTCCTTCATCCATGGGATTTTCTAGGCAAGAGTACTAGAGTGGGGTGCCATTGCCTTCTCCAGGAGATCTTCTTGACCCAGGGATTGAACCTGGGTCTACCCACATTGTAGGCAGATGCTTTACCATCCGAGCCACCAAGGAAGATCATTAACCTAGTAGATATTCACACACACACACACAAAAAAACTTATTGGTATATTGTCTATGTTTTGCAAAAGCTGACAAATTGCAAGCAACAATTACCAAACCTATACCCAGACCTGGCCCCCCAAAATAAAAGGAATTTAACTCATGAATTTTTATTCCAAGTCTTATGTTCTTTGTACACAGTCATGTTGCCTTTGAATGTTTCCACAAACTTTTAAATAAAAGATTAATAAATATTATTCTATGTTTCTTCTTAAAAAGCCAAGAAAGAATTGTGTCGAGGTTATAATTTTATTTTCTTGAAAACAAGAATTATAAAAACATTATATTAATGTAGTCATCTATCACAGCTGATTTACATCTATTTCATTTACATGGAATTGAGGAAATCTCCCTATTTTGTCCAAACTTTTTGAGTGTTCTGAATTTTCTCTTTCAGAAGTTATAAACATCTAACTCCTTGGTTAAAAATTCATCATTTTTTTGTGTTTCATCCCTCAATGGCCATAGGAATTAAAAATGGAGCCCAGTTCAGCATAAAATGTGAATCTAGTTACGTGAGCCTTTTTTTAAGCTCAATGATAAGTAAAGAGCATTCATACCCATTGAATATCTTATCTCAGTGTTTCAATGCAGTTAGGATGATGGTCTTGCAAGAGAGATTATTTAACATGGTCTATAGATTTTATTTTTAAGTTGAAAAAGTAACCTGCAATATAGCAAGGAAAATGGTTTCTATATACTCTCAAAAGCAGTCAGTAGCTCTATAAAAAGGCCATGGAATTCATTGCCCCTCTCTCGCCAAAATGACTGTTATATTTTCTTGAAACTTGAATTGACAATGGATTTAGTTTGCATATATTAATATTCACCCAAATTATCTATTTTGGATATTAAATAAATAAGACTTGTGCATATGAACAAGCTCTTTCTGAGTTGCTGAAATTCTTCAATAAGTTCCATCGATTGTACCTCCCTTTTTCTACATGAGAATATGTCTAGGAGAGGTGAATAAGGAATGATCGTGCAAAAACCTTCTATGCAGTAAAAATATTATTTCTTCACTTTAAAATTGTGAAAGTTAATTTATCTCAAATAACAAGTTAATAAATTATTTCTAATTGTTTCATAAACATTTGTCTTCTAGATATGCTATCACTAAAGATGCTAAGAAACAAAAAACATTTTTGTCAAGCATTATTATTATTAATATTAGTCATGAGATAGGTCAAAACAGATAAAGCATTTTTAGGTGGTAAATATTTGTAAGCGATTTTAGCAAATTTTCAAATGGATCAGGTTTGGAGACTGTTGGCAATTCACAACTGATACATGGAATTCAAGCTTAATATTTGATGCCATGTATAGAATGTATTATAGCTTATATCCTCAATGAAATTGGAGGATGAAGCTTCTTTGCAGACTGCCAACTATTGAATTAATCAGTTAAAACAACTCACAGGAAAAAAAAAACACACTGATTCATGACATTTTCATATAAAACACTATTAATGGGACATTTATATATTTTAAGAAATTCAGTAATCATTCTACTTGAATTGTTGGAATGCATGTATTGCTTTCACTTATTGTGTATTAAATAGTTACCAGGTATGATTTCTAATCTTCCCAATAACTTTGGAAGTTAACTGTTACTATCGTCAGTTATACATATTATTTAACTAAGGCTCAGAAATGTAACGGAGAAGGCAATGTACTCTTGCCTGGAAAATCCCATGGACGGAGGAGCTTGGTAGGCTTCAGTCCATGGGGTCGCACAGAGTGGGGCATGACTGAGCGACTTCACTTTCACTTTTCACTTTCATGCATTGGAAGAGGAATTGGAAACCCACTCCCGTTTTCTTGCCTGGAGAATCCCAGGGATGGCGGAGCCTGGTGGGCTGCCATCTATGGGGTCGCACAGAGTCGGACACAACTGAAGCGACTTAGCAGCAGCAGCAGAAATGTAAATTGCCATGCATATGGTTTGGGTAGAGCAGAGATTCAAACCTACTTCTAAGTGATTCTAATGACCAAGTGTTTTCCGAAACATCAGTCTGTTAAATAGCTAAGTCGTGTGGGCCAGTGCCTTGGCTATACTTTAGAGCCTCCTATTCTTAGTTCTGTTTTTCTCTCTCCCTCTCCTTTGCACCTCTCTTCATTTATCTATTGTTATTGACTCTGACCTAATTCAGGCCCTCTTTATATTTTGCTTCAACTTTTTAAATTTATTCAGTTATCAACATACATTAAATGTTTTAACAATTTACCCTATGTCATGTACTCAGAGTGAAAAGATAATAAAGTGTTTTTCATAATGGTCCAAAATTCTTTGATACTCTTCTCATGAAGAAGTAGGGTCTATGTCACTTCTTCTTAAATTTAGGCCCTGTAACTGCTTCATCCATAGAGTATAAAAGTGACTCTGTGCCTGTCCTAGGCTGGAGCTTAAGAAACTGGGAGCATCTACTTCTTGTCTGACGTGAGAAAGCCGCAGCCCCAGAGAGAATCCACGACAGTCCTAGCTAAAGTCCTGTATCAATAGCAGCAGTCCCACAGGCATGTGACTGAGAAAGCCTTTGAAATGACTCCCATCGCTGGCTCTAGTCAAGAACCATCCTGCTGGACATAGGCTACCTCCAGAACCATTAGAGATAGTAATAGAATAATAGCTGCTATTTTAAGCCACTAAAATTTAGGGTGACCTGGTATGCAGCTATAAATAACTGAAAACTGATGACTAAAAACCAATGTTTTCAGTTCAGTTCAGTCGCTTAGTTGTGTCCGACCCTTTGTGACCCCACGGACTGCAGCATGCCAGGCTTCCCTATCACCAACTCCTCTAGAAAATGAAGACATGGAAACAAAAGAAGTGAAATGGGAAATTTTCTTACATCAAAATGACCCCAGCAGAAAACCTATCATTCATCCTCAATAAATACATGGATTAGTTGATGGGTGGACATTTGAGGTAGGCATGTTTTGACTACAATGTTGGGAAGGGGGTGCTATTTTACTAGTCCTTTTGCATTTTAGTTGGGAGAGGTCCTTGTACTTTCCCATCCACTGCTACTAACACTGTTTTTAATACCACTTATACTTTCCTAAGTTGTTTCTGTCTTATCCATTTGGTTTTCAAAGGAATTCTTACTTAGAAGAGACCTTAAAGTATCTGTTTTCTTTAGGCATTTTAATTCTCTTAGACTAGCAATGTGATGGACAGAAGGAGGAGTTGGGGAATTCTAGGAATGAAACCAGGTGCCACTGCAGAGAGGCCAGTGCCAGATGAATTTCTCCAGATGGAGTTTTATCTGACAGTGGGGATATACCACAGTCTTTCAGATGGTTTTCAAAGTATCCCAATATCAATATCAAATAAATTTGAGAAAGTATTTATCATATAAAACTGTCTTATATGATATTGCTATTTTCAGAAAAAGGTTTGTGCTAATGAAAAACACAGAAGACAATATTATATGTTCATATGTAACTTCATAAAACTCTTAAATTAGAAGTTCAACATTTTCTTTTGTTCTCATTTCTCTGCCCCATCCAGGTTGCTTTGCTGACTCAAAAATAAAAAATCGCAGCATACATCAAATTAGCAACTAATTTTCCTGGCATGTCAGACAGCAGAAGTTTTGCTCTTCTAGCAAGCGCTTGGTTTTTTCTATTTTTAATGATTGATTATTATTGTTGCAAAAAATTAAAAACTGCACAAAATAGATTAAATAATAAATGTTTAATTACATTTCAAATTAAATATAGATCTTGAAAACATAAACAAATTGGTAATTGTAGATTATCTCACATTCTAGCTGAAAGCATCTCAACACATATGTGTTCACATATTCATAAAAATGTCACATAATCTGAAGAGATGAAACTATATAAAAATTCAAAGTAATAGTTTGTGTAATTATGTTGAATCAGAGAGGTCCTGTTACTTTGCTCATGGCTGAGGAAGAGACCTTATGTAATACTGAAATGAAACATTATTACCATCTCACTTACCTGCTCTTGGAATTGGCTTAGTGATTACTTCAACATCGACACCAGTGATAAACATTTGACATCTGGCCTAGAAAATCAGACAGGAGACCACAGAGACTTTGATTAAAAAACTTCATGTAATTTTCTCCAATCAGTAACTTGGCCTGTTCTTTTATCAGAGTGAAGGTTGCTCTCATCACCTGCAAATTTACCCTAAACCTTTAAACAAACAAGCATGAAACTTTTACATGAAAATCCCCTCCTGAAGGAATACTTACAGAGGAACTCGATGATTAACTGTACTGATGATGTGATTTCTTCAACATGCAACAAGCCTGGAATCCTTTGTATATATATTTTTTTATCCCAGTCATGCGTATGCACATATTAATGTGTGTGTATGGTTCACCCTCGTCTCATAAAGAATTTTGAGGAAAACTTTACACGAAGTCCTATTGCTTGCTGGGGAAAAGAAAATGACAGCTTCTTTTCCATCATCTGTGTGCCAGGAACTATTCTGAAGTCAGAAATCATACAAGCCGCTAGGGTTCTGTATGTTTAACCTCCTATGGAGCAGAGCTATTCCCATTACTGAGAAGAATGAACTCTTAGCAACACAACAATAAGAGATCCTGAAATGAACTGCATTGCAGTATCACCATGAATTAAAGTCTCCATCAGAGGCTGTGGCTCTTGGCATCAGAGAGCAAGGGCTTCGATGAAGTCGAGCAAGGAACTCTGCAGTAATGAGCCATCCAGCTGCCTTTTCTCTTGGAAGACAATTTATATGATGAAACTTGATAATTAACTTATGTCCAGCAAACTAAATCCAATGTATCTGTTTTCAGGTCAGAGGCAGTAGCTATAGTTTCCTGGGATGTGCTATCCCATCTACCAGTCCCTTGACAAGGAGACAGTCCTTGCTAATACAGTGTAACAGTAAATTTGCTTATCTCTTAAGAACAAGGAGGCGTGCTGTAAAATATGCATGTACTATCAAAACATTCATAATAAAATCCTAATAAAATTAGAAAATTGAAATAAAAAGAAATCATGGTCTTCAATTGTATGTCCTGAAATTACCTTCAATAATGGCTGATATGTTATAGATGTGGTGACTATTGTGTATGTATATATATATACATATATATATACTTTAGCCCGTGACCACATGATTGGTTTGCCAGGTTCAGTTTAGAATCAAAGAAGACAGTATGATGAAGTAAAAACTAACTTTTCCCAATTCTACAACTTTATCTTTCATGGTTTACAAATTGTCATTACACTGCTATACCCTGGAGAATATGAAATCTACTCAATGATTAGAGACAGAGCCAGCAGAAAGCATTTTCTTCTTGATACTACCTGAAAGAGTAAAGTTTAAAAAAAAAATAGAAGGTGAAAAAAAGAAACACTTGGATCATTTTTCAAAATGTCAATGTTTTATTTAAACCTGCCTGGGGCTGATCTTTGCACTCAATCCATGTACATGGCATGGTATTGGAATTACAACTCTCGGATGGAAAGAAATAAGACGTACAAGGCAGATTTTGCATCATGAGTTGTGACTATTTCTTGATACATGCTTACAACAGTCATTTATTGGTCCATTGGCCTACGTCCTCATGAAATCAGATTGCATTTTTGGAAATCAGGCAGAGATGCTCTCCGAGATGAATATCTATTGAGAAACACTTTCATTATGTGACTACCTTAAGAGGTATTCTGCTGGAAAAAAGTGATTTGTTCCATGGAAAAATGCATCTATAGGAAATTGATATTTAGTTACTCATATCAGACATGCTTATAAAAAAAGAGAGATTCTAAGTTTTTATCTTTTAAAAACATTATGTTATTAATCTTTCTAGATGCATTTATTTGTAAAATGATACACTATAAGAAGCTTAAAACTATGTATCACAATTTATGCCTTTTAAACATAAAGTTAATTGCAAATAAATTATTTAACCCCTTTTTACAATTTTACCTTAACCCATTTTTACCTTCCTGCATGCTCAGTCATTCAGTTGTGTTTGACTCTTTGCAACCCCAAGGACTGTAGCCCACCAGGCTCCTCTATCCACGGATGTTCAAGGCAAGAATACTGCAGTGGGTTGCCGTTTCCTCCTCCAGGGGAATCCTCCTGACCCAGGGATTGAACCCGTGTCCCTTGCATCTCCTGAGTTGGCAAGATGCACCACTTGCCACCACTGTGCCACTTGGGAAGCCCATTTATGCCTTAGCAGTGGACATATTTCTACCTAAGACAGCATAATGTTATGTAATTTTCATGAAATTATTTTCTTATTAAAGCTATATTTATCAGACTAATAAAGTGAATAAATATTGGGCTTGTATAGAATGTTGGAAGAGGACCTAAACCATTTACTCCAGGGAAATTTAATATTAGGACAAGCTGAAAGCCATACAGTGTCTTCATTCTAAATTCCATTCATGAGATTTTTGTAAATTATCAACTGAAATACAATTGTTTTAGATGATAGGTTCCAAAGTGAGAGATGATCTTACTATGTTTGCTAATCTCTCATTGTTTTTGTTCAATCACTAAGTTGTGTTCGACTCTTTGCAACCCCATGGACTGCGACACACCAGGATCTTCTACTATCTCTGCTCGCTACTATCTCCTGGAGTTTGCTCATATTGATGTCCACTGAGTCAGTGATGCTATCTGACCATCTCATCCTCTGCCATGTGCTTGTCTTTTTGCCTTCAATCTTTCCCAGCATCAAGGTATTTTCTAATGAATCAGCTCTTCATATCAAAGTATCGGAGCTTCAGCACCAGTCCTTCCAGTGAATATTCAGGATTGATTTCCTTTAAGATTGACTTTGCCAGTCTCTTATCTACCTTTAAATGATGTCCTTTATCAAAATCATATATTTAATAGTTATGAGTTCTCAAGCCTACACAAAGCTTTATATTTTACATTATGCTTTGACATGATCTATGTGACCAAATGCATTGCTTATGAAATCTGATGTACAAAGATAATGAATCATATTTCTTACTATTTAAAATTTTTCAAATAAAAATATAGGTACTTTCATTAAAAGTAGATGAATTTATAAAACCATATCTGTCTAGGATGTAAAGCTCCATGAGGGCAAAGATCTTTGTTTTGCTCTCAAATGTACTCTTAGCACCTAGAATAGTGTCTGGCATATATTAGGTACTCAAAAAAATATTCTCAATGAATGAATGAATTATGATAAAGACAACCAGCCCTCCCTATAAAGCAGGCCCTTGAAAAGATAATGACTTGCCAATTTAAGGTGACTGAAATAGTGATGGTGGAGGCCAGTCCTTAATTTGACCTATGATCCCTTGGGGACAGCCTGGCTCATGACTGTCGGTTGTCTGCTTTATATATAAATAGCCAAAATTTTTGGAAAGGTTTGAAACAGGGTAGATAGTCAAATATGCTAAATTTTGTGGTAGAGAAAATTGGAGGAAATGAGAATTCAGAGAAAGGTAAGTTTGCTGGAGCTCGGAGAACTCATCTATTTAACAAAACTTCAGCTTTTTTCAGTGTCTTCCAGGGACCAGACTCTGTGCATGTGGTGAATACGTGTGACATGTAGTGATTCATGTGTGTGTGTGTGTGTGTGTGTGTGTGTGTGTTAGTCACTCAGTCTTGTCAAACTATTTGTGACCCCAAGAACTGGAGCACACCAGGCTCCTCTGTCCATGGAATTCTCCAGGCAAGATTACTGGAGTGATTCCCTTCTCCAAGTGACCCACATGCAAGGCTACAATCACAATACTGCCCCTACGATAGCGGTGAAATGATAATGGTTACAACAAACTCTTAGGGAATCAGAAGAGGCCTTGAAGAGAAGGTGACATTTGAGGGGGAAGTCTAGTGGACTGTAAAGAGGAAATTGGCCAAAATGGGCCGTGAAAGTCACTCAGTCATGACCAACACTTTTCAACCTCATGGACTATGCAGTTCATGGAATTCTCTGGGCCGGAATACTGGAGTGGGTAGCCATTTCCTTCTGCAGATCTTCCCAACCCAGGGATGGAACCCAAGGATAGAACTTCCGCATTATAGACAAATTTTTTTGAGCCACCAGGGAAGCCCAAAATGGGCAGGGTACTTGGAATAACAACTTTCCTTGAAACTGAAAAAACAATAACATTTCAGAGAGTTAGCATTGGAATCTTGAAAGATTGATGTCCCAGCAGAAGAAAATGTGCATTAATTAGGATGTTTATTTCTGTTAAAAAAGAACCCCAAAATTCAATGGCTTGAACAAGATAAAAGTTTATTATTTCATGTAACAATCTGAGCTTAAACAGTTGAGGGGTTACACGGACATCTCATTGTACAGATCCAGGTCTTTTCTACCTGAGCAACACTCAGCCATACCCAGCACATGGCTTTCATCTTATGCTTTTAAATAGCTGTTTCAGTTCTTGTCCTTACCTGTGCATTTTATTTAATGCACAAAGGAAAAAGAGAAGGTAGAAAGCATAACTCCTCTGTAGTATACATCGATTCTCTTTATTCATCTTCATTGTTATTAATGCCAAGTGAAAATACTTCTGCTTCCTTCACTTCAGTTTCAAACTCATATTTTTCATATTTCCCCTTCAGGACCAGCAAAAAGGCCTGGGAAATTAGATGCTGTTGCTTCCCTAGTGGCTCAGATGGTAAAGAATCTGCCTGCCAGTGCAGTAGACACGAGTCCAATCTCTGGATGGGGAAGATCCCTTGGAGAAGGAAATGGCAACCCACTCCAGTATTTGTGCCTGGAGAATCCCATGGATGAAGGAGCCTGGTAGGCTGCCATCCATGGGGTCGCTAAGAGTCGGGACACGACTGAGTGACTTCATGTTCCCTATTCACTTTCATGCATTCCATGGAGAAGGAAATGGCAACCCACTCCAGTGTTCTTGCCTGGAGAATCCCAGGGACGGGGGAGCCTGGTGGGCTGCCGTCTATGGGGTCGCACGGAGTCGGACACGACTGAAGCGACTTAGCAGCAGCAGCAGCTTGCTGCCGAGCACAGACTCGAGGTCAGGTGGACCTCAGTAGTTGTGGCACGTGGGCTCATTAGTTAGACTCCCAGGCTCTAGAGCCCAGTTTCAATATTTGCAGCGCACAGGCTTATTTGCTCCGCAGCATATGGGATCTTACAGGATCAGGGATTAAACCCATGTCTTCCACATTACAGGCAGATTTTTTTACCATTGAGCCACAAGAGAAGCTCTCCAAATACTTTTGAATCCTGAGACCAGCATATTGGAAATGGAAGTGATCTTAAAAATCAGCTTGTCCAGTGCTCATATTTTAAAATTCTAGAAATAACTCTATGTAAACATCTATAGATTTACTTACAGCCCTGTACTTGCAAATATTCTTACTTAAAGTGTAGATTTCGATAGAATAAAAGCTCAGTTTTTATTTAGGAAGGATCACAAGACAGCTTTTAAAGTAGGTTTTATTTTTGAAGATGATCCTAATTTCAATTGTAGCTACAAATTTTGACTTAGAAATACAGATTGCATGTGATGAAAATAATGAAAAACCTAGAAGATTTGCTGGAAAAAATAACTCTTGAGATCATATTGGTGGGATGGTGGTTCTCTGTCTGGTGCCCATATCAGCGTATAGTAAGTACTCAGTAAATTTGTGCTAAGTAACTGAATGAAACAAAAAGCTACTGCTTGACAATCGTTTAGAATAGATGCTCACACAAGAAATAATTATGCTAGTGGTAAGTTGTTTCGATTCAGTAACATTTGTTTCACTTCTGTCTTTAGCTCTAATTATCTGTGTCACCTGAGACAGTGTTTGCATTTATACCTCACTGGCTTCACCTGTAAAATGGTGATGATGCCTATACTCACTAAAATAGATTGGGTAATAAACAGATATGATTTAGTTAGAAGCATTTTGATAACATTTTTTATTTTTATAAAGTATGTGACCTATTCAAGGTTTATATTAGAAAGTCATTCACTAAGATTCCTTCTAACCCAATAAATCTATTTTAGAAGTAGATATAAAATCTTGATTATCCATACTTATGAAAAGTTTTGATATTATTGAGAAAATACACATTTATTGATACAAATATAACTATCAAAGCTACTATACAAGTGTATATACATGAGTACATATACATTAATTTTTATATTTTGGATTTGCAACAAACACACTTTACTAGGTGAATCTGAAGATGAATTTGTGTTTAATAAACATATTATTTTATGGCTGGAGATTCACAGAAGTAAGCAGAGAAGGAAATCAACCTAACACTTATCATTGAGTTATTTTTGGATGGGATTAATTCTTGGATGGGATTCTAGTGGCTAAGATAAAGAGCAGCTTGTTTCTGAGCTACACACTATCAAAGAAATAATTTACTTTGTGTTTAAACCAAATTATATATAACTTTTGGGAAATCTCTGCATATTTTTATATATTCTCACATTACTTGTCTGTTTCTTCTCCCTCCTTCAGATCTTGGTATAGTGAAATACAGAAATACTGAGATGGCCCACATAGCATTCTTTCTCCTAAACAGATCAGGAGCATGAGAGTGACATTATCGAATAACTGTTTTTTTTTTTTTTCCCCAGCCACTGGCCTAAGCATTCCACATGCATCCTCTTATTTAATCTCACTACAACTTCATGAAGTGGGTATTACCATCATTTTACAGCTGAGCAAACTGAGGTTTCAAGAGGTTAATAACTTTTTCAAGGTCACACAGCTATTAAGGGGCAGAGCCAGGTCTAAAATACAGGCAAATCCAAATCCATCCTTGGAGCTCTGCATAACACAACAGTGGTTCTCAAAGTGTGGTCCTAAGACCAGCAGCAGTAGCATCTTCTGGAAACCTGTTACAGATTATTGGGTTTCATGATGGAAATACTGAATCAGAAATTTGGATGGGAGGGGGTAGGTAGGACCCAATATTCTGTGTTTCCAAAACATTTTGGATTATTTTGATGCTAAAGTTTGAGAAACACTTAATTACACTATCTGTCCTCCATAAAAGCAACATGTTTGGCATTCATAAACAATTCATATACAAAAAGCTCCATAACAGTTTAATTGATGGACTCCTTCACTAAAGAAGCTTGATAAACAGCATCAACAGCACACATCCTTATAAGAATGGAAAGCAAGAAGCTGTTTGGTGATCCAGCTAAAGGTCAGCATCTGTAGCACATCATCTTATTCACTGATTCCGAAGGACAAAAACCACTTTCCCAAGAGGAAACAGATTAGTCATTGTTTGTTTCCCAATGTCCAGAACTTATGGGAAACTAAAGCATACATCATTACCTGATAGATCTGGCCCCAGCCAGTCAATGTGTCAGAGATGAAAACAGTAACAGCCAGTAAAAATGGGGCAGAAAGTAGATTCACAATTGACTGGGTAACTCAGATTCTCATGATTTTGATAATTTCACATGGTAAGGGATGGAGGTGGTGGGGAGCTGGAAGGCTTTAACTATTAGAAAAGGAAGCAAGATGAAGTAGGAGCTACTTCCTTCCATGCAAAATTAAAATCTCAGCTTCCTTATTAAGCACGTGTGCTTCTGCACTGCCCAGCCCCCTGCTCCTGGATCCCAGAGTCTAGTCAATATGCTGTAAATAACCTATATTAATCTAGGGAATTTCATGCTACTGAAGTAGGTTTGGCTCAACCAGTCTAGTGTTACACATTTCAGAAAATGAGAGAGAGAGAGAAAAAAAAAATGAACACAGTTTTGGTGAAAACATGCTTCTTAATTCATATTAACTGTCTATTAGGATTGTGCTTACTGATGTGAAAGGTTTGGAAAAACTTTGTGAGATATCACATTAAAACAGGAAACAGATGGTGCTTAACTGGGTATGCAGGTGAGGAAGCAGGAGTTTCCTCATTTGGCTGTGGGATGCTCGACAAGAACAGCAGCGACCTGTTTGTTCTTTAGTCCGAGTCTGAGGAAAATATGAGTATGTTTGTGAATTATGGTTCATCATGTTTAAGATGTACTAATTTACTTACATAGAATCTAACATGATAACAAGAATATAATCTGACCATGAACTCAGTGAATTGTGGTTTATTCTTTCTATTACAATTATTTCTGAATATCAAAACAGTTTATTCTGATGTTAATATAGAGCATATTAGATTTTAGAGCATAAAAGACTCAGTGCAGATTTAACCATTTGCAAGTCAGGTTAATGCTGGAATAAAAACTAAAATAATTTATAGAATGTACTAAAGCTGAATTACAAGGAAATTTATGATAGGTAGTCACACAATAATAAAAAACCAAAGATTAATTAATATGAAAATTCTAGCTGTCATATTTCTCTAAGTAGAAATAATTGTAATGTAATTTTATTTCACTGACTGAACCTTCAACTAGGTTCTGGGTAAAGTCAATATGAAAATGAAAGACTATGAAAAGCACCTTTAGGCCAGAAGGAAAACAGGACATGATCTCACCAGCTTCAGAGCTAAAACCACTGAATTACATGCTAGATACACACACACACACACACACACACACACAGATGTGCTGTGTGCTAAGTCACTTCAGTCATGTCTGACTCTTTGCGACCCTAAGGACTTTAACCCACCAGGCTCCTCTGTCCATGGGATTGCCAGGCAAGAGTACTGGAGTGGGGTGCCATGCTACACACACACACACATACATACACATACACACACAGGTATACACACAGAGATATCACTAATGATATTCATTATTGCTTTCAAAGGATGGGGAATTTGAATGAAAAATGAATGAGACTTTTAAAAGATCTGTCTAAACTATTTTTGGAAATTGTGAAAAAACTAATGTATTGAGTTTCATTTAAAATAACTCAAACATTTTTGCTCATTTCACTAGTTCTGAAAATATCAAAACATTAGAAACAAAAATAATTCTTTTATATAAACTGTAACAAGAATCTAAATTATTGATTTAAATTATTATCACAGTCGTGTGTGGCATTTTTCCACTCACAAATATTGAGAAATCACACTATAATGGAAAGTTTGCTTCATTAAAGAAATAATAATCTTAGCTTCTCAAGTATAAGACTTCCAGGTTCCAAGCAAATATCTAGATTACTGAGGGGACTATATTTGCTTTCTATTTCATCTTTGTATCTCTCAAACCCAGTGCCTGCTGCTCCTTAGTTCCTCAGTAAATGTTGGTTGGACCAGATGGAGTAGCTTCCTCATAGCATTGGTCCCGCCAACTGTATTTGGGATTGTAATGTTTCTGAATTTTTGAGTCTTATAGGCATTGATCAGAGGCTCATAAAAATATTTCAGGGACCTCGTTGTTCTCCTTTCTACTCCTCTAATGATGCTAAATCATACTGCTTTTCTAGTGCATGGCTAGCAGAAGATGTAAACGCATCTTCTGTATCGAGGATGACTTGGGACTGATTTATGTGGTTTAAGCTTACTGTAGAAGTAGCGATTGGAGGGAACCCAGAAAATGATCCAAAAGTTCATAAATGTAAAGATAACACAATTCTTTTGTATCAGGTAATAGCATAGTAATCACTGTTTTAGCCATCATGTGCTTTTTGGTTAACTGTCACATTTTTGGTATTAATTCCTTGCAGTTGCTCTATGAAATGGTTAACTTTGAAGAAATTTAGTCAAACCTCAGTATTTAAAATGGCTTTTGCCCTTGTGTAGTAACTGAAACAAATATTATTCTTTCCCATCCTCTACCTCCTATCCATCAAAAGCCTCAAAAATTAAGAGACTTGGATTCCAGTCCTATATCTTGAGATCTTGGGCAAGTCTGTTTACATCCCTGGACTTTTGTATATTTTCACCTGTGAAACAGTCCTAAAAAAACCTACATCATAGGGTAATCATGAGGTTTAAATAGAACGAGAAATACTATGTAAAAATAGTTAGATACCTAAAATTTTACATAAATGCAAGGGAACGCTTTGATGATAATGTGTTAAAACTTGAACATTCAGAACATCAGTGAATGAAAGTTTGGGGTTCCGTTAATTTTCTAGTTAACAGAAGATGATGGTAAAACTATTTTTCAAACATTAGTTTTTAAACACATTTTTGAAATAAATCAATTTGCTTTCTTGTTATACTATAAAAAATTAAATCTTAAGATTAAATGTGATATAACAACCTGTTGAACAGTATTGTAACTGTAATATTGTTGTAGTTCATTCTATAGAAACTGAATCTGAAACTATGCTGAACTAAGATCCTTAGTAATGTTACTTGTATTTTGTACTTAATGCCTAAAATCAGCCGGCTTTTTAGAACTTATTTCTTTTTCAATAAAAGTATAATGTAATTAAAAATTGTTCATCATTACTTCATCTTTGGTAAACACAGTTTTTTTTAAATGAAATTTGTAAATTGATTTATTGTTAAAGTTTCAGAAAATGTCAAGTCATCTGGGGCCATTTTGAATTTAAAGTTCAAAAACATTGACACAGAGAACCTCTCCATATCATTCCTGTGCAAGAGTTTACCAAATTCATAGGCTAATTGGATTCAGCAATTCAAGTAGCATTTTCCAAAGACAGATAATGGGTTCTACTAAGAAAACTAAAATGAATGGACTTTTGTCTGAGTTTGAGGAGACCGCAGTCTTTGTGATATTCGGCTCTTAGCCAAAGCAGCTTGTCCATTTGAGGTGACATAATTTAAATGCAGGATATACGTTACTTGAATATAAGTAGATACGTTAACATTGTATTTTACTGTATTGAAAAGGAGCTGAGTGGCATTTTGTTTTTATTTTTAAAACATTCACAGTATGTTTACAAGAGCATGTGTTTTTAATTACGCCTATAGCTAGAACAAGACAGTCTATCATTAACTTTCTAAGGTATTTATTTATTTTAAATGGAGCTTTCCTTTTAAACTTTTTTTTCTTGTGTCTAGATATAGGATAGTTAGCTAGCCAGGCAGATTTGTATACAAATATTTAGAGCACATTTTTTGGTACAGTAACTGTACATACTTGTTTCCTCTCTAAGAATATGAGAAGTTTAAGGTCAGAGACCATAGTCTATCTGCTTGTATATCTAGGGAGATATTCAAAATTGTTAACAGGACTTCCCTAGTGGTCCAGTGGTTAAGACCCTACACTCCCACTGCAGGGGGCAGAAGTTCAGTCCCTGGTTAGGGATCTAATATCTCACATGCTTCTTGGTGCAGCCAAAAAACAAAAACATAAACAAAATTATTAACAGACATATGTCATGGGTACTAACCCAATAGAGCTGAGAACTGATGTAGGCACTAGACCTGGGGCTTGGAGCACTCCTGCCGTGTGCCTGGTATTAACCTTTTAGTTGGTAGACCATAGAGAAGTCTGAATCCCAAAGGAAGGTACAAGATGACTAAAACAATGGCTGGGGCAGGTGGGGTGCAAAGGGCAAGATCTGAACAACTAGCATGGACATAATGCCCACACTGGCTGAAAATCAGCTTTGTGTCCTCAGTGCTTAGCCAATGCCTCAGACATAGAAATACTTACTTTGTATAGAACAAACAATAATAAACATATTCCACACTCACCAACTAAAGCTGAGAGAAGCCAGTTCTGAGAGTATTCTGGGTGAGAACAGAAATAGAATCAGGTTTGAAAACATTGCTATAGATAAACAGGACACAGTATACATACACACAGAGATACCCAAACATGGTATCGAAAATAGGTTGTACATAAAGACAAAAAAAAAAAAAAAACCAGGATTATATGATACCAACATCTTTTACTTTTTATAGTGAAGAGTTTTCATCCAAAAGCCATCCAACATGCTGGGCGAATTGTAGACAAAAAGGCAGATTCAGTCGCCACTGTTATGTGTATCCTGATTTACATGTTTGCTGAGACTCAGGAGGAAGATGCAAAGTTCTAATTAGCAGTCAGCCAAAATGAATACTCAAAAGATGAAAGTTCCTAATACCTTAAGTTTGGAGCACAGGGAGAACAATTGACAAATGTTAGAAATAGTAAAAAAAAAAACTATCATACTCAGATAAGCAATAGAAAATTAATGATTTTAAGTAAGACTAAGAGAAGGAACATAACGTGCTGAAATTAACTACACTGCTTTGGCAAAAAAAAAAAAGACTTAAAAATTCATTAAAAGAGAAAGACTTTCTAAGAACCAACTACTATTTTTGTGTAAAGCCATTTGAGCAATTCCTAAGCATTAAAGAATATCTTATAAAGGATTATCAGTGCCAGTAATAATTATTCTGCCTCATGAACATAAGCCCTAGGTAGGTTTCCTGAATTCCTATTTCCAGCATAGACTCAGTGTCTTTTACATTTTCTAGGACTCTTCTGAGAAGACAGCTTCATAGACAAGAAGCCACTCAACCTAAGCTTCAGAAACAAGCATAGCTTTACAAATGGCATCTTTATAGCCAAGCAGTAAGTGTGAGATGAATATGCTTAATCCACTACATCTTCCTTCCACACGCTATGCTTTTAGCTGAACTAACTTCCAATTCCTCCCTGAACAAACCCTATACTCTTCACATACCTACTTAGACTCTTCTTTCTCTATGGAACCTCCTTCCCCGTTATTCATCCCTATTGTTTTACCCTCAACCTATTCACACCTTTGCTACGGAAGTTTTTTGATGTCTTCAGGAGAAGTGTGTCCCTCTAGTCCTTTTCTGTATGGCTAGGATACAGCCCACAGGGTGCTCAGCTTACCGTTGTGCCCATCTGATAGCCCTAAGATACAAGGACCACGAAACTAGAGCCTCCTTTCTCATCTTTGGATCCTTCATTCTGTCTTGTTTAAGCATAGAAAATTCTTGGTCACTTTTACTGTTCAGAGCAGAGAACAAAGAGAATGAAGCTCAGCATTTCTAAAGGTTTCTAATATGTGCAAATCTAAGGACTTCAAACTCATGCATTTCTGCTCTATTGGGCAGATGCTGAGATTTCTTAAAGAATTTCATCGTAATGAATAGAGCACAAGAAGTGGGAAATTTCCATCGCTCATAGCCACACAGTGGACTCATTCTATAGCCCTGTTGCCACTCTCAGACTGTAACAATCAATACATCACCTGCTGTCTATAGACCTGTGTATTTTTTTAAAATGATACCTCAGCTGCCCCCCTAGTTGAATGGTTTATCAGTTCAGTTCAGTTCAGTTGGGTTGCTCAGTCATGTTCGACTCTTTGAGACCCCATGAATCGCAGCATGCCAGGCCTCCCTGTCCATCACCAACTCCCGGAGCTTACCCAAATCCATATCCAGCGAGCCGGTGATGCCATCAGCCATCTCATCTTCTGTCATCCCATTCTCCTCCTGCCCCTAATCCTTCCCAGCATTAGCGTCTTTTCCAATGAGTTAACTCTTCGCATGAGGTGGCCAAAGTATTGGAGTTTCTGCTTCAACATCAGTCCTTCTGAAGAACACCCAGGACTGATCTCTTTTAGGATGGACTGGTTGGATCTCCTTGCAGTCCAAGGGACTCTCAAGAGTCTTCTCCAATACCACAGTTCAAAAGCATCAATTCTTTAGTGCTCAGCTTTCTTTATAGTCCAACTCTCACATCCATACATGACCACTGGAAAAACCATAACCTTGACTAGATGGACCTTTGTTGGCAAAGTAATGTCTCTGCTTTTTAATATGTCATCTAGGTTGGTCATAACTTTCCTTCCAATGAATAAGTGTCTTTTGATTTCATGGCTGCAATCACCATCTGCAGTGATTTGAGAGCCCAAAAAAATAAAGTCTCTTCAGTCACATTTAACTCTTTGCAACCTATAGAGTATAGACCACCAGCTCCTCTGTCCTTGGGATTCTCCAGATAAGAATACTGGAGTGGGTTGCCATGCCCTCTTCCAGGGGATCTTCCTGACTCAGGGATCAAACCCTCATCTCTTATGTCTCCTGAACTGGCAGGTAAGTTTTTTTTTTCTTTTCTTATCACTAGTGCCACAGGGGAAGCTCCATTAAAGAGTATAGTGTTCTTAAAGAAATATACTGTTCTTAAATTACTGTCATATATGTATGTGTACAGATACATGATAATTATGCTTCCCAATCTAGTAATTCATAATCAGATTTGTTATCCTGTTTGTCTTCTTTGAAATCTTGTTTATGCTTTTTTCCAAATTAAACCATAGTGAAAACTTAGTGATGGACTAAAAATATTCAAACAGATGATATCTCAAATATATAATTTCTTTATACATGCATGCCATGTAATGTGACTAATTAACAGCAGTTTTGATGTTTGAAAATCACTAGTCAATGAACACTAATCTTTTAAATCATAGATTTGTAAATAAACACATGGAGATGGAGTTAACATATCCAAATAAGCCTATCTGCTTGTGGCACTAAAAAAATCCTTATAAAGAAGTAAAATAAAACACAAGCAAGAATAAATTGCAGGAAAATGACCACATATTAAGCTAATAACATGAATTCTTTATTTGTGCATGATGGTGCCATCAAGGCTAATATAAACACGATATACTCTACCTAGCAATTCTCTCCATACAAAAACACACTGTATTTTAAAATCTAGATATTCAACAATGATGAATGTTATCAAAAGTAGCCATGAGAATGACCCTCATGTCTATATTTCAAAACCTTGTCAAGGAGTGTATTCCCCATGTTGTCATAAACAATCTATTTGGCTTCATTATCTGCTGATAAACATTTCCCATCAATTCTTTTGAAGAATATACTATTGACGTGCTTCCAGATAATAATAGATAGACTAAAAATAACATTTTCTTAACCCTCTTCTTCAAGGTCTTTCTTCATAATAAAATACACTTTTAAAATTCATGTAGAATCATCATATCACTGAAATTTTATTTTAACCACAAGCTTCTAATAAATAAAGCCATGTGTTAAGCAAATTCAGTCTTTTCAAATGCTTTCAAACTAACCATCATATTTTTTTCTTCTGCAATGAAAAGCTGCTGAACAAATTACCAAGTCTGTCTGAAAGTCTGTTCAGAAGCAGTATTTCATCAAGTAACATTTTTTAAAAATCGACTTAACTATTAAAAATCACATCAGTGTTCTCACCTCTCCTCTTACCACTAGTTATCAACAAACTACCCATCTATAAACTCACAGAGCCCTGAATCTACAGACTCTATTTGTCAATCAGTTTACCTACTTTGTATTAACCACAGACTCTGTAGCCAATGTTTACTATGCTGAGGAATATTTACTGAATTAAGCAAAGTTGTCAAAGTGATAATAACCGTGTATCATCAGTATTAATATTGACTCATTTTACTTCCAAAACATATTTTAATAAATTACTTTTTTCTTGAGGAAAACAGAACATACTACAAATTTTAATTTAACATAAAATGAAGAAAATCATGGTATGTTTACTATGGAAAAGCATTGGTGGAGCTAGTCTCTAGGATAAAGGGAAAATGACATGTGTGCTCCATCCTCTCCTACAGAAGGCTACTGCCAACTGACTGTAAGGTCACTGTCCAGCACTGAATGGCTAGAGGGACACTTCACTTCTAGGCAGATTACCATCCCATGTTGTGTGCTTGGACTGTGCTTACACAAACACAGGGGACACAAATTCAAGTCCTTAATGTGAAAGCCCATGACTGGCTTACATAGGACTATTGGAAATTGGCCCAAGGAGAATGAAAACTCTTAAGGAAACAGTCCTAGCTGAGAGGCCAGGTGCCTTCTAGAGGATATACATCTATTCACTTACCTGTGGATTTGCTGGAATCCTTCACCTTGTTTGGTCAGGCATGGTGCCTCTAAAGCCCACATTTTTCGCTCTGTACACCTTCTGGCAAGTCAAAAGTGGAGGCAGTCTACTTTGACCTGTTCCTCAAGATAATAACAGCCTAGTGAGGGTTAAGAGTATGCATCATCTCGGTATAACACTGACCTGGATATAAGAACTACCTCTGCCACCTACTAGGGCTCAATCAGTAAAGAATCTGCCTACAGTGTAGGATCCCTGGGTCAAGAAGATCCCTGGAGAAGGAAATGGAAACCCACTCTAGTATTCTTGCCTGGGAAATCCCATGGACAGTGGAGTATGGTGTGTTACAGTCCATGGGGTCACGAGTCGGACACGAGTTAGCAACTAAGCTACCACCACCACTACCTACTAGCTTGGTGTCTTTGAGCAGTTTACCTAATCTCTGAGACTTAGTTTACTACATCTGTAAGGTGAGGATTAAAAACAGAACCTGCTTCATAGGATCACTGTGATATTAAATGAGATACTGCACACAAATCACTTGTTAGAACTTAGGAAATACTCAAGTTAACTGTGATGATAATAGCAATGCCTCAATTTAAAGATTCCATCTAAACACAAAGATATTTGTGGTGAATGTTCATAATGGGTCTATTTTGATCTCTTTGTGTGGTAAGACTCAAGACAGGATATTGAAAATCACAGAAGAGGGAACTACCAAGCATACTGAGCAGAGGTTACAGTTACAGTGGTGAGCAAGACATTCAAACACGATTAGAGCTTCTAGTCCTGTTGGGAGGCACAGAAGTAAAAGTCAATTTCAAGCCAATGTAATAATGATAAGCTCTTTACCCTGTGAACACAGGCTTCGGTGTCACTATGTGGAGGTTCTGGAAGGCGTATTTGAGGAAGTGACACGAAGACAAAAGAGACCTGGGAATGAATAGGATTTAGACACAGATACAGTGTTGGGAAGAAAGGTGGGGAACGAAGGATAAAGGTGATGAGAGAGGGTATTTATGACAGGAAACCACCATTAGAGACAACAAGAATAATATATGCAAAGACCTGGGGAGAAAAGTCTGTTGCAAACATGTGCAGTGGGTGGAGGTTATGGGGTTAAGCACAATAGCAGAATTCTGATCTGTTTGTTGGCGGCTGATTCAATAGCAGTGTGGCCCAGGCACAGTCTCCAGAGCCACATTCCTTTGTGGGGAGGGGAGGGTCAGGGCTTGGATTTCCCTGGTTGTGGATATTGCTTAAGTGCTGGTATTGTTGAAAGGCATTCTAGGCAACCAGTATGTAAATTTAAATCCGGGTCAACTCATCAAAAGGGAAGAACAAGGGCATCTGGTAAGGGACCTTCATTATGAATGAAGGATAATCAGGTTGTGATATCAGGGAACACTTCTTTCAGGACGTTGTGATTAGAACATTAGCAACTGCTCACAGGGATGTTCCCAGCCTCCTCGTAAAGAGTGCCGTGGATGAATCCTCAGGGCCACACAGCAAATACTTACAAACCTATCTAGGGTTACATCCCTGCTTTCAAAACCAGACATTGTGTGTCCCAGGTACCCATTTTCAATTATATTCCTAGGTGCATCTTTAGGATGAAAAATAGGAAGATTGGAAAAGAACTTTGTGAGATAATGATAATCCTATCATTAGCCTTGATAGTCATTCACAAAAACTAACAGAAAAGACATGCAGGGTTTGAAATTTGCTCCTTTATTTTTTGTAATGTGGCCTGTTTATTCTTTCCTTGCTTTCCACACTCCAGGATACATGGTCATGAGTTAAGTCATAGGCATAATATATTCTTAGCCAGCACTCATGAATTGGCCACAGATGGTAGCATGTTGCATTTATATTATGGGAGCTTGGCCTAGGAGGGTAAAGTACCTCCAAATTTGTTTCTCCTGGGGGCCTACTGTGCTGGAGTTCTCAGTAATGAATAATTGCTTATGTGAATAGTAACATCCTTTTCTTATACAAGTTATCACCACACTCCCATCTATAAGTCCTGAGTTAGAAGCAGGTTTGTGTGAGATTCAGCTTCCATCCAGACAAAATTATATCAGCTATATTTTATATTCACTTTTCTTTTACTTGGAAGTAGAGAAACGGACCCTTGAGCTGTCTTGTATGATATTTCTGCCATTCATTCTTGGCCTTCAATCCCCCATGCACCTCAGTGCTCTAAACCTTATATCCAGATGCTGCCAGCTCCTGACTGCCCTTCAGAGAGTTGAATATAGGGACCTTGTCATTCTGTAAAGTCATTTGTTCACAGTGGAGACCTGGGGCTTTATGTGACTGAGGACAAATTCAAAAGCAATATGCAATCAAATTATTGATGAAATCAGATCTTTTAATTGAATTTTTATAAACAAAATATGACCAAGTATTTTAGCTAATATGCCTAGCTAATTATTTAAGCAAAAGAAACATGTATATTTTGTAATAATTCTGCAAAGAAAGGACCAAAAGCTGTGTAAGACACATTTCTGATATTTAAGTAAAATTTACTCAAAAGGATTTGTTTCACTAAGATCATAGCTTTAGTCATCAATCAATAAATAATAACACAAGTCCCCAGAACAGAATAAAAGCTCCAGAACCCACTGCTCAAAACCTGCCAGTAAACACATCCCCCAAGGAAGAAAGGTAAAAATATCAGAGGGAAACTGGCAATATCTCCCAGGGATCTACAAGGTGCCTAGAAGTGAATGTCATTTTCTCACCAATAATCTGCACTTTAATCTTACATGAAACAATTTTTCAAAAAAAAAGTCTCTGTTCCCTTGTATTTGATAAAGAAAAAGAATTAGAAATAGGCCCAATTTCTTTTAGAAAAGTAGGTTTCTTCAGCTTTCGATTGGCCTTTCTCATGACCCCCTATACAAGAAGACAGATAATAAATATAATGATTTATACTGAAAAGAGAGCAGTGAGGATAATGGCCCAAACAGTGCTGTCTTTTATTATGTTACCATAGTAAATAATAGCAGTATGCTCACACTATTATACTTAAGGTTGTAGCAGCGATTCCATTATAATTCCTGTTTTTCAGAAGTTTATAACTTGGTCTTGACAATATACTCTAGCCTGAAACTAGCCATTTTTTTATATTTTTTTAGTCAAGGGCTGGTTTACCTTAATTGTCATGCTATTATTGAATAACTAAATTGGAAATTAAATAACATTTTCACTATGTTTTCTGGCTATACTTTGTACATACACATAATGAAAATCTCTTCTGTAACACACATGTATACACACACACATCCTATTGGTTTGCCTATACATTCAACATTTGTATTTAGAAAAATGAAGGATGCTCAATGCATTCAGTGTTCTCTAATTGGGATGACCCCTAAAATAACTTAGTACAAAATGCCTAAAATGGCATATATTAAAATGTTTTTATATACAATTCTGTAAATAATGAGACACTTTGATTAAGGTACATAGTCACATTTGAAGAGGGAAACACAATTCTACTAAAGGTGGGCAATACTAATTCAAGAAATAAAAAGGAAATTAATATTTTGGTAAACCCAAGTAAAAATGGGCAATTTTTTCATTGTATTCATTTTAACATGAAGAGAGAAGGTTTAGATTCTAAGGATATTTTTCCTTTATTTGTACTGTCTATATAATTTAGTCAATGGGAGACAAACTTTTCAGTAAAAAAAAATTAATGTTACTTGTAGTAGCATAAGGAGAATTAGGAACTATGTAGAAAATTGTTAATAGTGCATAACCTATGTCCCAGAAAGTCTGAAACTTATAATAATCTGGCACTGATGTTAATTCTGCTGACTTAGACAAAAAAAGACATCAGGTGAAAGGAAAAAGGCCGATAAAAGAATAATAAGGAGGAAAAATTCTCACTCTGTAGCTCTTGTTTGGTCCTACGAAAGCAAATGCCTAAATTCAAATAGTTCAGAGAGATTCTCTTTAGAGTAGTATCTTCCTCAAAATTCTGTCTTAGTCATTCCTTTTTTCCTCATGCCTAGGAAATACAATTTAGTCTTATGGGATGAATGAAAAATGGAAAGTTGACTTTTATAGCATATGTCCCAAGACTTAATTTGCAAACATTAACAACTCTACCTCAGTTTTCTAAGTAAAACAGGAAAAGAAGGGGAAACTTCTCAGTTTGAGCAATTTTTGAAATATGGTAAGTTAAAAAAAAATTTTTTTTATTTTAATTCCAAACACAAGAGGTCCCTAAAAAGGAAGAGCAATAGTTAACTTGAAAGGAATGAAAAAAAAAATCTATTAAAATGACAAAATTCTTTTAGCTATTGCTTAGAATATAAATTCACCACCTCATTCAACTAGATTATAAGAACTATAAATACAGGTAATACTTGTAATTTAGAAAGAAACGTACCAAAAGATCTAAGTAAAGAAAATCAACATCTACTAAAGATTCTGTTCAAAGCGTGTTCTGGAAAAATCCAAGACACTGGAGAGAAAATAGGCAGCTTCTACAATGACTGCATTGGAACCATACAAGGGAAATCAGAAATTACAAACTATATCATAAGTCTTTTATACAAAACTATAGAGTACTAAAATATGAAGGTAAATTAGGATTAATATTCCATAATAAATAATACATATGCAAAATAATCTTTTCTTAAAATCACAGAGTCTCATTTACTTGTCATTTGCAACCCCTCAAATCCATTGTAATCAGCAGTAGAGGAAAACCACCAAGAGTGCCTTGCTTGCCTTCATGATACCAACGCCAGAACATGCGAGAGCACATCTGAAATCTCGTGAATAACTTCTTGGGTATAAGAAGGAGGCTCAGAGACATCCCAAATGTGGTTTCAAATTTGGGAGTAAAAATGGGATTAAAAAACAATAACAAACAAACAAGTAAAGCACTGGAAACTCAAAGCAGAGAATGGAGCAGAAGATGTGGTTAATTTTTATAACGATCCTCGCGGAGAAGTCTCACCTGTGAGAGGCAGGGTGCTGCAGGGATTATCAGCACAAGCTCTGCCTCCTGAGACGGTGTACGACTCCACACTCCCCCTTTATTTTCCTACCATCAGACACCTGAAAATGAACAAAAATGACCCTTGAAACTTCGTCATCTCCAAAAGTTTGGGAATAAAAGAAGAAAAAATGAGATAAAGTAGAGCTTCCCCAGAAGCTCTGGAAGAAGAACCTGACAGGAGTTCTTTCACTGCCTGTCTGGGGTTCAGTGGCAGGCAACCTCCAGCTATAGAGAGACAAGAGACACCTGCGGAAGGGAAAAAGTCGCCTCACCGAGCTACCTCCCCCAGTGAAAAACTGTTAATCTCCACTGCTGATTGTGAAATGCCCACTGTTAGTAATCATATGATACTGGTAACAATCTTCACCAAAAGTTATTATTTGCTTTCAAAATATATTTCTGCAAAAGAACTGAAATTGGCTATGAATATGTTTCTATTATTCCTTTGATTCTATCACAACGTGTAATGATTCTTTGGATAGTACTGAAAAGATGCACTGCACTTTAAAAAGGGTCATTAAGACAGCATAATTACCACCAATTGTTTAAAGAAATGAACAGCTATTTATTACACAACACCCGGGCACATGACTGTGTTTTCATGTTCAATTTGTTTTGATTTAAGTGCTTATTATACATGAAGGATATTCATAGAATAATTTTGCAAATGGCCTCAAAACATAGAGAGAATTCCTTTTTCCTTTTTGACTACCACAAATTTCAACATGAAATATTTTGCCAGTGTGCTATGAACACCAATAGTATAACATAAACCGTGGACAAATTCCAGGCTGTGTTGACATTTTTTATGAATGTTATGGGACGGCAGATTGGAGGTGTACAGCTGGGGGGGTTGGCCAGTCCTCCCACTGCCGTCTGTGTGTCTGTATGCTTAAATGAATTAGCTAATACAAAAACAGTGCATAAACAAGTTTAATGTCATAGCATTTCCTCTCTAGGATACAGAATATTCAAATCCAAGTAAAGGAATAGAAAATAATGTTCAATTGCTATGACCTGGGAATAAGGCAAATATAAAATGGAAAAGCTATAGCACCCAAACAGAGATGCGTTATGAATACTGCTTGGCTGTTCTCTTTCTCCCTTTTATTGTATTGTCTTGTTCTATGGGCAGCATTGTTTTTGCAACCTAGGATTGTGAGCAATGATCTTTTATCAAAGGACTAGAGAGACTGACTATTCCACACCTCAAGGTCATTCAATGACTATCAAAGCCCTTTCCTCTTGAGGAAAAACCAAACCATGATATGTAACCCTTAACGCTTAGATTCCCATCTCTGAATTACTCTTCATACAACAAACACTGTGGTCACTTATCAAGAGAGCCCCCCCACACACACACACACCAGTAGCTGATCTAAGAAAAGACTCACTTAGCAATGAGACATTCTTGTCCTATCCTTTACATACATATGAAAATCCCTCAATGATAAGCCCCAGTTACAGGGCTTAATGTCAACAGCTTCACACTGAATTCTCTTTTCACCCCTTGAGTTTAATTCCTTCATGATGCCACTTACTGGTTAAATAATGTAAATGATTTTTCTAGTATATTAGCTGACTCCAATTTTCATTATGTTTCCTCTTAATTCTTAAACATTACTTGGCTTGAGTCATTTTTTCTCCATGGGTTTATTATTCGCTAAACAATTGTGTGTGTGTAATAACTATACAAATGAATAAAAAGAAGCAACAAATAATCCCTTAGGGGAAACTACAAAAGCACATATATAGTACGCATAATTGGTGTTAATTTTGATGGTGGGATTTTTAAGTTAGACAAGAAACAATAAAACTTTTATTTTTAGCTAACAGTTTGTGGGCTAATTTAGTCCTTGAAATCCTTCCAAGCATGATAGCTTAAAATTTGCCCCAGATGGACTTTCTCTTCTGTTCAAATTGCTCGACAGCAACATAACAGCCATTTATAACAAAGTCTGCAGAAATGGACCGGTGCGTCTAGTCTTCCAAATACATTGGTCTGTTTGTAAGGAGAGTGCCCCCATAAATCACCATGAATTAAAGAGGAACGCACCCGTCCCAATCAAAACATCAGGAAGAAACCGTTGCCCAATAGATAAGAACGCAAACAAGTGCAAAGCATCACTTGAGCTTTTATAGAAGGCCCATATTTTTGGAAGGCAACCAATGCTGTTTCACATGCTGTACTTTTTCTAATCTGACTGACTCACAGTCTTGTGATAGTGAGATAAGCTAGGTAGGCAAATTTTTATAGAGTTGCAATTACTGAAATTGTCATTACGCTGCTCACTGTAAAATAAATATAGATAGAAGTGAAATTATGCACAGGCTAGAAGTAGAAAGTGTTTTGCTTCTGTTTGCTAAATTAATCTCTTCCTAAATGGCTGCAGGCCAGGTAGGTTAGCATTTGTGGTTTCAAAGGTTTTCAGCGCTTGCAATGAGCCATGAAATTACTGCATGCTGCTGAAAATGGCAGCTGATGAAAGGAAAAGAGTGAATCCCAAAGGCAGAAAGACAGGAGGAAGCAAAATTACAGGCAGAAAGTCTGATTTTTGATGTTGCTCATTGTGAAATGTACACCCAAACTTTTAATAAAACATAAAACATTAATAAACCTGCTAACAATTCCTTACAATTTCTTTTGAAGTCGGAGTATAATTTCTGAATACTTATTAAAACAGGCAACGATTCAGAGGGGGCCGAGCAGTTTTCTATCTATGGTATGTGCTGGATGGGTAGAGACGCTCCTTGTGACTTTTGAAATAAGATTTTTATTGATGTTTTTAATTGAATCACACAAAAGGATTGATATTCAGTTAATAAAAGTACCCCGGTCCTTTTAGTTTCTGTTAGGATTAGCTAGTCTTAGTTTTGATACTGTCACCAGCATATACTATAATCAGGGCTGCTATCCTGTTTTAAATCATCTAAATTTCCTCAGCATAAGGGGATGACTGAGTCTCCACACATAGGTTTGAAAACTCTCCAGGCCAGAGTGCTGTGTCCCAACAGTCTTCACCCAGTTCTCAGAAAGAATGTGAATCAGTTGGATTTTCAAAACCACAAATGCTACTATAGCTTCCTATAGGCAGGTTATTCACACCCAAAGTAAACATTTTCCCAATCCCCAGGCTTTGCCTCTTGAGCACCAATTTCAAACTGAAGGTTGTAACAGTTCTTAAATATATTTATAAAGGTATTTCCACTCTTGTAATGAAAACCGGTCCAAGACTTTCAGGCATTCCATAGCCAGGAGAGGTTCCTGAAAAGTGAAATGATCATCATTTGGAAATCCAAATTTCTGGATATTTGACAGCCTCAGTCTCTACACCACTGAAGTTCATCCATGCTAAAATAATCATGCCCCGGCTAAGGAATGCAGAATCATTACACATTCTCAGAAATCCCAGGAACTTACACTTGCCTGATTTTATAGATTAATTACTAGGAAGACAGAGGATTGTAAAAATCTTTGGATTAAATTCTGTTATGGAAAGCATAAATAATCTAATGATTACTATGCATGCCTGGTCAAATAGTTCCTGTCACCAAGTTATTGGAGTGCTTTTTTCACTTCTCACAAGGAAATGATTCGAACTGCAAACTGAGCTCAGCTTTAAGGAAGAGATGTTTCGATCTTAGCCCCTAAACCTTCCACAAAGAGAGAAGCAGCCAACAGCAAAAATACCCAAGAAGCGTTCATTTATTCAAGGGATATTTTAAAATAAAGCCCCATATGGGAAATACCTAACTATCTCCTGCAGTAGTTTTTGCATACATTTTTAAGTGGCCATAAAAATTTTTCTTTCCTATATTCACAGTGTGCCCCCATTTAAAAAAATAGTCACAGTTATGTGATTTCAGGCAGAAGAGGTTTATCAGAAAGCGTATTCGATGTGGAAGGGAAAGAACATAGCTTTGCCACTTAACAGCCATGTGAGAATATGTCAAAGGGCACAGCTTCCTGGGTCTGATTTTTTCTGTTATTGTTGGCATCCAAATAACAGTGTAAATACTTAATCTAATAGAATTAAATGAGTGCACTTTCCACTTTGTAAACTAGAAACTTTTATATACATTGTGACAGATGATTTGAAAATGTTTGAGGCATCGGTTGGTTTTCAAATAAGATTGATCAGGAAAGTAACCAAGGAGTCTGGAAAACTAATCAAGCTGAGGATATGGACTAAGTGGCCACGTGTAACGAGGCCGTGTAGGCGGAACTCTGACACGGTCACATACTGAACTGCCTCCTGATTTCTAAAGTAAGTGATTTTCTTTTCTTCCTTCTTCCTATTCCCAACTTCCTGAATTTTGAATTGAGCTACAATTTTTCAAGTAATTCAAATTCAGATTGAGTTACCTTAATTCCTGACTTACCCCATCTTGTATCAGCACCAAAGCTTCAGCGACAGGCGAAAAAACCCCAAAGAAATCATGCTTGCCCCTCGCTCATGCCAGCTTGAGAGCACATTTTCCCATGTCACATTCACATATGGATCAGAAAAGATGCTGACCTTAGAAAAATGGGCTGTACGTTTTACCATCCAGTTCAATTTATTCTGTCATACCTACCGTCAAGTTTGATCTAAAGTCAAGTTGTAAATTCAGAAGGAATGGAACTAAAGGATGCTAATCATACTGATGATGTCGGAGAGATTTGAAAATATAGTTATTTTTCATTAAAGCTTCTATTGTAATCACTATTGTTCACAATAATTCAACAGAATTCTATATCCAAGGTTTTTCTTTTTAATACTATTACAATAAACCTTCAATATCCAACACCAAAAGCAAAGCTTTCCCTCAACCTCAAAACTAATGACTAGTAAGTTAAATGCTCAGAAATAGGAAATCCATGAATTAAGGTAATAGGTAAATAGGTAATCCATTAAATTAAGATTCTGTTGTCAATGTGAAGGATATTTAAATCTTCCTTGAAAAATTTCTGTCTAAATGGATTATTTGTATATTCATTCAACAAATGTTTATTGAAAGTCTAGTGTGTTCCCGGTCTTGTTGTGAACACTGGGAAGCAAATCAAACAATTCCTACTCTACTGGATCTTAAATTCTAATAAGCCTGGGTATATGACAAGGGCATAAATCAATTTCACTTTGATTGTCTATTCATGTTGATTAAAGGTGAGCCTAGGGGACTATGTTAAAAAGAACTATGATAATATGTAAGAACTTGATAATATATGTAAGAAAGACCACCAGAATTGACTAGTGATGTCTGTTATGAAAGCAAAATAGAGAAGTATTGGTATGCATGCCATGCTTTTGCTACGCGTGCTTTTTAGGAAATGATCATGGGGCTACACGCCTCAAATTCAGAACTTTCACCCATGGACAATATTGGTGCTAACCACGTACACGAGTGTAACCTTCTTTTCAGCTGTCTTTTTCAAGGGAAATAGGAGAAAATGACCTCTACTTACATTCTACTTACATTTTATGTACCAAAAGTAGGCTCCTGAGTTTTACAAAAAGAATCTTTTCTTTCTATTGGTTGTTTATCAAAACATAAGTCTAAGCCCTTATAGAAAATATTCATCCTTCACAGTCTTACCAAATTATACCAATTTCAAACCCTCTGCTATCTTATAGTAACCAAATATTTGATCACACATTCAGGTTAATCTTACATTTGGTGGGTAGCCACAAACCAAATTTCAGCCAACTTGATAATGAAATACCTGTGCAAAAATACCTATACATAAATACAAAGGATATTCAACTGACAATTCAAAGGAAAAATATAAACACAATGAAGCAAGTTTTAAAAATCTTTGACTACACTAGTAACCAGGAAAATGAACATTAAACAATAATGAGTCACCGTTTTTCCATATCAAATAAGCAAACATTTTAAAATAATTGATAACATAGCAGTCGCAAGAATGCAAGGCAAACACTCACACATAGAATATAGCAATACCAGCAATACTGGTACTGGCAATACAAGCAATACTTAAAATATTTAAAGTGTGTATACTCTTAGAAAACATTTCCATTTTTAGGAAGCCCTTACACAAGTATATCTATGCAAGTATATTTATTGTCATTTATTAATAATTTACAAGAATAATGAGTTGCCCAGGTGGCTCAGTGGTAAAGAATCCGCCCTCCAATGGAGGAGATGAAGGAGACACTGGTTTGATCCCTGGGTCAGGAAGATCCCCTGGAGGTGGAAATGGCAACCCACTCCAGTGTTCTTGCCTAGAAAATCCCACAGACAGAGGAGCTACAGTCTTTAGGGTCACAAAGAGTCAGACGTATTTTCTACAAGGGCATACACTTAGGTTTTGATAAAGAGCTGACTAAGTGACTGTGCATGTGGGCAGTTTACAAGAATAACAACTTGTTCATCAATATCAGATTGGTGAAACAAATCATAGTAAATCTATACTATGAAATACAATGCACTCACTGAAAAAATAAGTTCAATAGACATGTAGAAAGAAATCATTCATTATATATTACTGAGAAAAAGGAGATAGAAATACCATCTTTAGAGACATTAAAGTCTTACTAAAACTAAACCTTTCACTTTTCAAACTGACCAAAAATAGTGAAAGAGTAAATAAATAAAAAAACTTAAGTATTTACCATTATTTTTCCAAGTAAATTTTATCTCAAAGTAACCAAAAGGATGATGAGAGAAATTTTCTTTACATAAGAAATAAATTATTAAGTAAATAGATAAGAAACATATAATAAATAAATTTTAAATATAAAAAATAAATTAAATAAATAAACAAAAACAAGTAAAAATATTACTGTTTTGTAGCTCTTAATGATAAAACTGCTAACATCACCAAGAGCAGCAAGGAGGCATTACCTACCTCCTGGTGGGAGAACTTACCACCACCGGTGAAATAGTTCTGCTTGAAAGGAGAACTGAATCTGAATCTGACCAAGCTTTTCCATCTAATTATCAAATTACAGGAAATAGAGGACAGGGTAACATTTTCAAACAGACCATAGGGATGCAATCAGCAAAGTCCAGGCTGTGGGAAGCTATAAGCAAGCAACTTGATTTCTTCAACAAACAAATTGAAAGGAAGAAAATACCAAGATATGAATGAGGAATCGATAGTTTAGGGGAAGCAGAGAAAGCACAAAATCCAGTCACAATGGTTGGATCCAGCAAACTTGAAAAAGAAGAAGAGAAAATTATAAGACAATTGGAAATCTGGACATTGATTGGAGGTTATTTGATACTGAATACATATTTGCTAGTTTTATTTGGTTGAAATACTAATATTTTCAGTCCTTACATTTTAGAGATATACACTGAAACCATTATAAATAATGTTATATAAAGTCTAGAATTTACTTTAAAAGAATCCAGAAGTGGGGTACCTATTGAGGTAAGGATGAAACAAAACCAGCTGTGAGTTGGTAGTTATTTAAGCTGAGTGTTAAGAAAAACTAGAATATTTATGATACTATTCTATGTGCTTCTCAAAATGTTTAGACAGTTTTGATAATACTACAACTTAAAAATAGAAATATAGAAAATCTGAATAATAGTAATTGACATGATTGTACAAATGTAAATATTTCCCTTTCAAATGCTTTTGGTACATTTACAAAAATTAATCATCTTCAAAGTACAAAGAAAAATTTAATTAATTCAAAAAGAGAAACTATTTCACTAGAATTATTCACTGACAATAAAACAATATTATAAGAAATTAATATCATTTGGGAAAATGTTAGTTTTCCCAAATTAATTAACAGATTTGATCATTTCAATGAGATTTTTATTGAGAGAATCCTTTAGAAAATTCCTCTATATTTCATCTTGAATTAAAACTTAAAAATAGTAACAGATGCAACTGTGGAAAAATAAGAGAAAAGGAGCGTTACCTCCAACAATTATGTAATAAAATTAATTAAAATATTATGGGAACATTATGGGGGTCCAATGGTTAACACCCTTCCCTTCCAACGCAGGGGACATGGGTCGGATCCCTGGTTAAGGAAGTTCCATATACTGCATGGCAAAAAAAAAAAAAAAGATTCATAAAAAGACTTTATTAACTCTAAAAAAAAATTATGTGACTTACATAAGAGTTGATAGACCAGTGGAATAGAATAGATAACCTCAAAATAGACCTTAGTGTAAGGAAGAATTTAATATTTGATATAGATACATACACAGTGGAGGAAAGAAAGAAGTTATTCTATTAAGACGTTGAGGAAACTGACTATTTAGAAAAAGAAATTCTGTTTGATATAAATCTGAATGTGTTTTACAGTGTCTGTACAGCCCCAATTTAGGGAAGCTACCTTTTGTACAGACAACTGAATCACTACAGTTAACCTCCCCACCATGCGATCACTCTCCCCAGGCCATAGTTTTCAAATCAGGATATATGATTTATAAGATACATGTTCTTCTATAGTCTGGACTGCATCATTAGGTTCAAAAATATGAGCTTGACTATCTGAACACCCTCTCAGGAATACAAAGCTGAGAAACTGAACAATTTTGACAGCTAGCAGAAGGAGTATGAGACATTCCTAGAAAGGTATGATTGAATATTTACATCATGCAGTATTATTGGGGCCTTGTTAATATCTAAAAATATTATGAATTAATAAACAAAAACCCAAAGTCTATTAAACACTAGGAAAAAATACTACAATATTTCACAAAAGAAACACAAATAATAGTCATCTAGGGGAAAATGTTTAGACTTTTCTCATATTAATAGAAATGCAGATTAAAAATAATAATGAGCTACTAATTTTACTATCAGACTAAAAAAGATAAAAACCAACATTTTACCTCTGAACACTTGACAGGGTTCTGCTGAGCTAGATCCTGGCTTGTCCATTGCTAGTGGGAGTATAAATTGGTAAAAATGAATCAATAAACATATTTTCTGAAAGAAATGTGGATATAATCTATTAAGGGTCTTAAAGCAGTGAAAATTATTGCTTATTCCTAGATCCACAAATGTCAATTTTAGGATTCTTTACTAGTGAAATGAGCAGAAACAAATGCCGATATTAACATGGAAAAAATATTTCTCCATCACCTTTTGTTGTAGTGAAAAATTGTGAAATGAGAGAATGTTAAGTAACTAACTTTCTAGCAATAATACAATTGATCGTATCAGTCGTGTCTGACTCCTTGTGACTTCATGGACTAGCCAAGCTCCGAATACTGGATCAGGTTGTCATTTCCACCTCCAGGGATCTTCCCCACCCAGGGATCAAAACCAGGTCCCCTGTATCTCCTGCGTTGCCAGGTGGATTCTTTACCACCGCAAGGGCCAGAAACTCTTAACTATGTATCCTGATTAGTTTCACACACACACACACACACACACACACACACACACAAACCCCAGAGGTGGATACAGCTATTAACGCTACTTTCCAAATGAGGATACTGAGACACAGAGAGGTCAAGTCAGCTGGTGAATTGCTGAGCAGAAATGTGAACGCAAGCAGAGTAACTTCACAGTTGGCACTTTCCACTGCTGTGCTATCAGAGCATTTGCTGGTTTTTATTATGCCAGATGCAATGCTAACATTTTACACTGCATTATTTAATACAAAGCAAAAAAAAAAAAAAAAAACCAAACAAACAAATAACAGAAAAAAAACCATTCTGTCGGTATCGCCCTTAGGAGCCTCATCAGAAACCCAAGGCAAAGAGAATGACTCAGGGAAGATTACAGAGCTAAAAGTGACAAGAGTTTCAAAGAAAGTGTGAGGCGTGTCAAACACAGCCATGTTACATAACATTACCATTTGTGAAGTACAATACTAAGTTGTCGGGTTTGGGGAAATGAATTCTGTCATTGTGAGAGGCTAAAAAAGTGGTTCAAACTTCGTGGAGTTTGGAACTCTCTCTCAACATCACGAATGCTCAGAACCATTAATCAGCAAGCCCGATTTTCATACTCAGTCCAGCCCACATACACCACCTAAGCATGTGTGCTTTGATGTCTATCTCAGCACTGATTGTAAGCAAGTTGTGGTAAATTCTCAAATATCCACGAATAGGGAGCAGTTTATGTAGTTGGCGGGCTCTTTGCAGGGCTTCCGCACGCACACCTATGGCAGATCACCAGGTAAAGAATCTGAGCATCCGCGGATGTCAGCATCCATGGTGGGGGTGGGGATGGGGTTCTGGAGTAGATCCCCACTACAGATATGAGGGATGGCTGTATATCAATACAACGCACACTGCAATTGTGAAAACCAGTCAGGTTGATTAACATAGACAAGCCTGGAGAGAAAGCCGTAACCTGTTATGTGAAAAGATAAGCTAAGCAACCGTCTTAAGAAAAAAAATTCATTTGAATCAGTTCTACTCAGGTGGACGGAACTGGAGCCCATTATCCAGAGTGAAGTAAGCCAGAAGGTAAAACAACAATACAGTATACTAACGCATATATATGGAATTTAGAAAGACGGTAACGAGAACCCAGCATGCGAGACAGCAAAAAGAATGCAGATGTATAGAACAGACTCGTGGACTCTGTGGATGAGGGCAAGGGTGGGATGATATGGGAAAATGGCATTGAAACATGTTAATTATCATATGTGTAATCAATCGCCAGCCCAGGATTGATGCTCAGGGCTGGTGCATCGAGATTTCCCTGGGGAGAGGGAGGAGGGAGGGAGGAGGGAGGGAGGAGGGAGGGCGGTTCTGGAGGGGGAGCATATGTAAACCCATGGCGGTTTCATGTCATTGTATGGCAAAATTAATAAAAAAAAAAAAAGAAAGAAAGAAAACAGAATAGCTGTCTCCAGTGCCCAAGGTCTTAATTGCTATATAATATTGCTTTTTTTAAAAAGTATGATATTTTAATGAATCAATAGTGTTGCATCATATTACTATATATCACTATTTATTTAACTTTTGCCCTATTTTTTTTCAAATTCAGTTATTCTGAAACTTTAAGATTAAATATCCTTATACATGAATCTTTGTTTAAATCTCTGGTTTGGAAATAAATAAATGTTTCTTTGCTTCAAGTGATTTATTATGTGACTGATTAGTTCTGCCTAATATTCAGTTGTAGCAACAGAAATAATATTTTGGTAAGCAGAAATCATTTGCAGATTTACAATCAAGTGTTGGTTCTACTCCAGCTTTTGAACATTACAAGCCTCTGCTAGTCCTTTTACTGCTGTGAAAATTCTAACTCAGAATAAAATGAGATATGCCTAGAGGATGTCAGCTCCACAAGAGAAGGGGTCTTCTCCATCTTATTTATCATGAGTCCTGTTGTCTAGGATCATGTATGCATGGAGTTAACAATCAATAAATAGTAAAGGTGCTTCCCAGGTGGTGCAGTTGGTAAAGAATCCACCTGCTAATGCAGGAGATGCAGGAGACTTGGGTTTCAATCCCTAGGTCGGAAGATCCCCTGGAGTAGGAGATGGCAACCCACTCCTACTTCGGTGGGAGTATTCTTCCTTGGAAAATTCTATGGACAGAGGAGTCTGGTGAGCTGCAGTCCATAGGATTGCAAAGAGTTGGACACAACTGAGCATGCACATATGAGAAACCCTAAAGGAGGGAAGGAAGTAAGAAAGGGAAGGAGGAAGGAAGGAAATCTTAATGGGAAAAATAATTTGAAATAGTGACTCATAAAATAGAACTTACATTGCAGATGAATTTATTCAGTTGCTATAATGAAACGAAAATCCAATTCTCATGTCAGAAAAGGACATACCCAGAACATTTCAGGAAAAACATTATTTGAAGGATGAAAGTGTGTGCCAAAAGGGTCAGTTATACCTTAAGCTTTTTTTCTCCAACCTGCCCATGTTGCCAACTAAAGCCATAGCACATTTACCTGCACTGCCAGCCCCAATGCAAAGACCCCTCTCATCCTGTGTCCCTCACAACTGTCTCATATGCCATCCGTGTCCAGGGACAGAAGCTTCTTGGTTCTGCCCTAACAACTACACGGCCTATATCCTGTCCCTTTTCTTCTCTGCCCACTACCATCTCTGACCACTCTGGGCTGCATGAAGGTTGAAGGCCCATCCCCAACGTCATCATCAGCAACCACAGGAGGATCTCTTTGCCATCTCCTCTCTATCGCTGCCCAGGCCTGCCATCACTCCCAAACCATCATACTGTAGCACTATCCCTAACATGATGCTCCCAACTACTGTATTTCTTATCAGTGACATACAAGAAGGGGATGACAGAGGACGAGATGGTTGCCTGGCATCACCAACTCAATGGGCATGAGTTTGAGCAAGCTTGGGGAGATGGTGAAGGCCAGGGAGGCCTGGCATGCTGCAGTCCGTGGGGCTGCAAAGAGTCAGGCATGACTGAGCAGCTGAAAAACAACAAAGCTGTGCTCCGGAAACAAGTCCTTCCACGTTCTTCCATGAGGCTGGTAATCCTGTGATATCCTGAGCTGGTGAGAACCGCCCTTTCTGAATTCCAATGAAGCAATTGCTTGAGATCTACTAAACTACCTGTGAAGAAGACCACCAGTTCACTGCTTGAGCCTGCAGCTTTCTAGCCTCCTTAAAAATCCAGCAATTTACTGTAGTCTGCAATGAGCTAAATCATGCATCCTCAGTTGGCCTTTCCAAACTCACCCTCATCCATGTTCCTTAACTCACCCTGCTCAAGCCACCTGGGCCATTGTTTCACTCCTG
Organism: Antilocapra americana; assembly: GCA_007570785.1. NCBI lineage: Eukaryota > Metazoa > Chordata > Mammalia > Artiodactyla > Antilocapridae > Antilocapra > Antilocapra americana. Next base: position 36,404,379 of record ML661885.1, read on the forward strand.
AAAAGCTGTTTCCTTCCTTTTAGAGACCTCGTGTTGTGTGAGTATCTCTTTCAGAAAGCAATGTCTTTGATTCTTTGCACAGCTGGCTTCTTTCTTGGTTTAAATGTTTCCTTTCCTCAGATGAACCTTTCTAGGAGCTCTATCTAAGTAGTTTTCCTTTTTTTTTCCTAATCACAGAACCCAGTGTACAACTTCCCTATTATCTGTTTAGATTTGTAATTATCTGCTTATTAGTTTGACTGTTTTGCGTCTGACCACCCCTCTAGGTAATGAGCTCCATGAGAGCAAGAACAGTGGCTGTCATGCTTGCCACTGTCCACCCAGCACTGCATTCATTGTTAGTAACGAATACTGAATAAATAATTCTCAACCATATGCTAGGCCATTATCACAAGGCATAAGTGATAGATAAAAGATACAGAGAAAGGAATCTTTAGCTTCTAGAACATACTTTGAAAGAAAGAAAAACGTAATGAACTACAGATTTTGAGATGGAGAGTAAAATTCCATCTCTTTACTGAATTGAAAAAGTTCTCCCTAGTGTGAACTTTGATAGGTCTCTAGCCCTATCTTAGTCCAGTTATACTGTTTGTAAAGTGAAATTATTGGATCATTTGATCTCTTACCTGCTTTACAGTTCTAACAGATCTTTGAAGATTTCTTAAATAAAATCAGACACCTTTAGATTTGCAGTTTTCAAAATGTGTTCTCAATGGAGGAATAAGTGTTCAAATAATTTTTGAACTATTTGGATTAAGCAAAATTAAATAGCCATTTTTTTTTTTTTGCTCCAGGATTTCTCAAGGCTAATGTTCATTGGGAATCCTTGAGAATGAAAGGCAGTGTAGAACAATTCCCGAAAGCATTTGAACACTGATGCCTTATTTGCATTACCTGAGAAGAGTGTATATGGAATGCTCTGGAGAGACAGAGTTACTGGTATTTAAGCAGAAAAATTAATATAGACTTTCAAAAACACTAATCCAATAATGGTAAATAGGATACATTAGAAAAATTATAAATTGGAAAATAAAATTAAGGGACTTTAAGAAGCATGATGAGATGCAGAAGAATAACTTGAATCATGTCTATTTTAATTGCTTTGAACAACTCAGAGATTTTGATTAGTTTCTCTTACTGTGGAAAAAATTAAATTTTAAGACCTAGCCTGAAAGATTGTTTTAAAAAATCATGAACAGGAACAGGTAGAGATCCTATATTGATGCCTATAATCAGAAAGAATTTAGATCAGATGTATTAAAAATAGAGAAGTAATCAGATCTACATTTTCCCCTTAGTTCATAGTTTCAGTAATCATAGATAATGATAACACCACCTTTCATATTTCTAATAATTTAATGTTTGGAAACTTATCAATGAATGGTGTGATTATTTGTCCACATATTCAACTATCACATTTTATTATTCTTTTTTCTGGTTAACTTCTAATCACTGACAATTGTTTTTAAAGTTTTCTAGCAATCTATTTCTACCATCTTCCCAATATTTTTCCAGGTTTTTCAAAGTCATCATCTCCCAGATTTTCCATAGTAATGGTAAAAATAGGTGACTTCTCTCTGTAAAAGGAGTAGAGTCAAGTTATGAGATAGCATAGGTTCTAATATGTGAGTTCAGACTACTTCCTCGATGCCTCCTGATTGAATACTGGGAATAAGTGCCAGCTTACAGCTGATCACTTTCTTTCCTCCTATCACTGGAAATGTTTAAATTTATCTTTCTAACAAGAATCCTAAACTCAAACTTCCCTGGTGGTACATGGATATGAATCCACCTTCCAATGCAGGGGACGTGGGTTCAATCCCTGGTCCAGGAAGATTCCACGTACTGCAGACAACTAAGCCTGTGAGCCACAACTACTGAGCTTCTGTGGCACAACTACTGACGCCCATGTGCCTAGAGCCTGTGCTCTGCAACAAGAGAAGTCACTGTAATGAGAAGTCTGTGCACTGCAATGAATAGTGGCCCCCACTTAACTGAACCTGGAGAAAGCCCAAGTACAGCAATGAAGACCCAGAGCAACCAAAATTAATTAATTAATGAAAAAGACCGACTCATCATCTCCTATTACAAGAAGGAATGCGCTCTTCCTCCTTCATTGATTCCTAATCTAAATGCAATTTATAGCTTGCTATCCTAGACCTGTTATATACTATCTATGATATATAGCAGCGTATAACATAGGCTTTACCACTTGTATAGTAAACACACTGCTTTGAATGTGTTTTGTAAGTCAAGAGTCTTTGTTCACATAGAGCCCATAATCGTGCAGATACACAGCATGGTCAATGTTTCCCTAAATTGTCGGGGCTTTCAAATCCACATGAGCATTTGGCAAACCAGGTAGTGAAGTCTTTGTGAATACTTGCTTTGAGGATAGGGAAATATTTAGTGGCATAAAGACAATATTGATTTCTGCAGCATTTCTTTAGCCTTGTGGTACTGATAAAGCAGGCACCCAGAAGTGTATTCCATGATGCACTGTAGCATGTTAAGGTCCTTCCGAAAGTACTCCACAAAGACATTTGCTTTCACTCAACAAAGTCATTTGGGGAACATGCTGATTGTTTCATTCTTCTCTGTTATCTCCACCTTCTGTGATTCAAAAGGGGTGGAGGAAGGATAAACAGAAGGAGGGAAGAAAGGATGGAGAGAAGGAAAGAAGGAAGAAAGGGAGGAAGGAAGGGAGGAGAGGGGAGGGAGGAAGCGAAGAGGAAGGGAGAGAGAAGGGAGAAAAAAAAGAAATCGCCCTCCAGTAGGTTAATAGGAACTGCCTGGTTTCAAATCTGAGGACACATAACTACTTCTGTAAGATCTGAATACCTCGCTGAACAGTAGGAATAGCGATAAACTGAAGGCACACAGAGCTCTAGTGCAGTGCTTGGCATCTCATATAATAAGTGAAAATAACTGTGCTCTCCCCTTGCATATCCTCAGATGCTTCTGAGGCTCAGCCACTCCCGCTGACACAGTCACAACCATCCAACTCTGCTTATGCCCTGGCAGTCCCTTGTCTAGAGCCAACCAATCTGACCAGACATAAACCTGGAATCCATGGCTTTCTCACTACCTCCAGACTTGACTGTAACCCCACACTGAGCAGTACCAGATCTGAGTTCTGAGCAGCTGTCTAAGGGGTAAGTGTGCTGATTGGAGGTGGGGGTTTTAATGTAAGAAATCTGACCAATAAGAGAGAAGAGAGGAAATCCAGCCATCCAGTCAGATGAAGCCCATCCCCTTCTGCCCTCCCACCTGCTGTTCTAAAGCACTTTCCCCAGGTAGCCTGATCAGGGACACCAAGCGGCCTAGTGGAGATACCTCCCAGGCCACTGTTTGGTCTCCTTTCAGTTTATCATAAAGCAGAGGCCAGCGAGGTAACACTTCACCTAGTACTGCTTTCCATCTTAGCTCCTTCAAGCCCCCCTTTTCTCACTTTCACTACCTTGAAATCGTATCCAAATAAAGCATCACCTCTCATTTCCTTACTCAGGCTCTGCTTCGATGAACTCTTGAATATGATTATTTTTATTAATAAAATAGTTCAACCAATCTAAACTCCCATGCCCAGCCTTCAATAATTGGTCAGATCATCTTTATTTTTAACCATACTTAAACCAGTTAAAGCCCTATAATACCTGCTAGGTTATGAATATAATGCTTCTTGGGACATTATGCTAGAATCCCATCTACATATTAAAGAAGAACAAAGCCTACAAATCAAAGAAAAACCAAAGCTTCCTTCTGCTTCAAAATGTTTCATTTAGGTGACACAAAATTCACACTTTTCTTGTCTTTTCCAGATACTGTGATTAACTACCTATACTAAGCCCTTTTAAACATATTTTTCAAAGCCCTTTACTAACTCCCTCCTTCAAGTTGGCCTCTGCCAAAAATAACATCCCCGCCCACCTCTGCCAGCTATCTCTCTCCCATCATTCAGTCAGACTCTGAGATAAGACCTATTCCAAAAGGCCTCTCCTGCCCAATGTAAGGAATGATAGGGATTATGTAATCACTAGCCAGGCTGCCCCTAGCACTAATTTATACTTTTCCTTTATATAGTATACATATCACATATGTCCCTACTCCAGTGTTTTATATCTTGGTTTCAGTAAAATCTAGGACATTCTTATGGTTTCTATAAGATTATACTTAGATACTCACCCTCTATGATCACCAGCATCAGCGCAAATAAGACCACAATAATATAGGAGAAAAGCAGTCTTCTCAAAAGACTCCAGATACTGTGACTGAAATTCAGTGCAGAAAAGCTAAACAATCACAACTCTTCTATTGATGACCATCTTAACTATCTCTTTTCTATTAGACAGATTGACAGATTGAATAGGGATCAGATAGATTGCAGGCCCTACCACTTATCAACTCCTTGTTGACAAAGGGCACATCACTCAATATTTCTCAGCCTCAGTTCCTCTTTTGCAAATACAATGGCTGCTGTGAGGAAAATAACACATTAAACATAAAGCACTTGATAGTCATTATTAGTGGTGATATTAATAGTAGCATTATCAAATCCCCAATTTCTTTGGGGTTGTTGTTCAGTCACTAAGTTGTGTCCAATTCTTTGCGACCCCATGGACTACAGTAGACCAGGCTTCTCTGCCCTTCAGTGTCTCCCTGAGATTGCCCAGATTCATGTCCATTGAGTTGGTCATGCTACCTAACCATCTCATCCTCTGCTTCCCTTTTCTACTTTTGCCTTCAATTTTTCCCAACATGAGTGTCTTTTCCAATGAGTTGGCCATTTATATCAGGTGACCAAAGTATTGGAGTTTCAGCATCAGTCCTTTCAATGAATATTCAGGGTTGATTTCTTTTGGGATTGATTGATTTGATCTCCTTGCAGTCCAAGGGACTCTCAAGAGTCTTCACCAGCACCACAGTTCAAAAGTATCAATTCTTTGGCACTCAGCCTTCTTTATGATCCAACTCTCACATCCACACATTACTACTGGAAAAACTATAGCTTTGACTATGTGGAACTTTGCTGACAAAGGGTTATCTCTGCTTTTTAATATGTTGTCCAGCTTTTCCAGCTTTTCTTCCAACCAGTGAGTAAGCATCTTTTAATTCCATGGCTGTAGTCACCATCTGCAATGATGTTAGAGCCCAAGAAGAGAAAATCTGTCACTGCTTCCACTTTCCCCCTTTCTATTTGCCATAAAGTGACAGGACCAGATGCTATGATCTCAGTTTTTTGAATGTTGAGTTTTAAGCCAGTTTTTTCACTCTCCTCTTTCACCTTCATCAAGAGGCTCTTTAGTTCCTCTTCATTTTCTGCCATTAGAGTGATATTATTTGCATATCTGAGGCTGTTGATATTTCTCCTGGCAATCTTGATTCCAGCTTATGAGTCAATCCAGCCCAACATTTTGCATGATGTACTTCGCATATAAGTTAAATAAGTAGGGTGACAATACACAGCCTTGTCATACTCCTTTCCCAATTTTGAATCACTCTATTGTTCATGTCTGGTACTAACTGTTGCTACTTATCCAGAATACAGGTTTCCCAGGAGTCAGATAAGGTGATTTTGTATTCCCATCTCTAAGAATTTTCCAGTTTGTTGAGATCCACAAAATCCAAGACTTTACTGTAGTCAGTGAGACAGATGTTTCTCTGAAACTTACTTGCTTTCTCTATGATCCAGTGAATGTTGACAATTTTATCTCTGGTTCCTCTGCCTTTTCTAAACCCAGTTTGTATGTCTGGAAGTTCTTGGTTCATGGACTGCTGAAGTTTAGCTTGAAAGATTTTGGGTATAACCATACTAGAATGTGAAATAAACCCTAATTTCTTAATCATCACTAGAAACTTCATCTCAATGAAACAGTCTAATAAATGTTCCATTCATCATTTGAATTTAGACTGCACTGTTCTTAAGTTTAAGGGCTTATATGTTATTTATTTTGCTATGTTTTTTAAATTGAATTGATTTCATACTTAATGAATTACATGGTACTTGAAAGTTTCCCTTATTTTAGACTGGCTCTGAATCTAAGACCATATACAACAATGGACTAGCTTCCTACCTATGGAATAATTATTCCTACCAATTAATGGACTTTGACAACTCTGTAAGATAACTAAGTAAAAAGTATAAGACTTTAAGAATCCATAAAGGAATAAATTGTACTTTTTTGTTCCAAAATCAGCCAAAAAAATTTATAAAGAGCCTGTCTGGTACATGCATGAATGATTGAATAAATAAAAGAATAAATGAGCAATTAAAAAATTCTAAGTGCAGGGGAAGAAGTTTTTGCTTCAATCTATTATTAATTATTTGTGATTTAGAGTATCTTCCAAATCCATTTTTGAAATAAACTCTAAGAACACCAAAGTGTCAATCAAAAAGGTTGATTGCCCTACAGACTCCTGGCTGATTGATACTTATCTTTGCAATTTTTACTCACTGATCATAGCTTTAGATTCCATGGAAAACAAAAAGTTGTGAAGCTCTCTGATTGACCCCAAATTAAAACTTTTGCTTGGCTTACATTCAGGAATGCAGAGAATGAAAAACCCTGGTTCCTTGCTGAAGCTTTCCCTGACACATACACTCACACCTACTCCTCCATCCATCACACCTTGGCTTACTCTTATCTTTGCATGTATTATAAAGCAGAACAAATACTTGTTACATGTTCTATGAGCAACTGGAAGCCAGAAATCAACAATGAATCAATTCTCCCCCCTCCCAGTGTCTGGGATATACATTGAATTTGGGGATGGGAGGATAATGACTAGGTCCTCAATAAATATAGAACTATTGAAACAATCAAGCTTGTGATCAATCTACTACTGATTCCACCTGCTTCTTGATGAAATCTTAGTAAACTTACTGCAGGGTGGATCAGAACAGTAATTAAGCATGATGTCAACTGCTGAGCCCTTAAGCTATACTCGTCTTCAATTCAGCATCTAGATCACTCATTATGGGACAGTCGAAGAGATACAGCCTGTCTGGAATTCAATCTTCAAAATGTTTCCAACGTCCACCTCCTTCATGAAGCTCTTGTAGACCAACCCAAGCTCTCTAAATGCTTAGCATAGAAGCTCCACATGCTTAAACTCTTTTAAAAAACTCTCTATGAAGCAATAAGATTACTATTAAATAAACAAAAATAAATATGCAAATACACATGTTTATATCATCTTTTAGATGTTTAATTACATGCTGTGTTATGATGAATTTTTTCACTATTGCAGCTTCTTGAAATATCATTTTTTTATCTTAGAATTACTTTTTGATATATTAGGATCACTATTGCTAACTATTGGGATAATTATGTAAATAAAGATCATATCTCCTCTTACTGTTTCCCTGCCTAGTGTCACCTCAAAACCTTGCATATAATAGGTGTTAAATGCATGTTTGCTGAAATAGAAACATGCATGGGAGAGTTATCTTTTTTCATCATTCACATCAAGTAGAAGAAACAGCTGTCTATAATGAGGGGTTTTACATTCTTTCCCAAGTTCTATTTCTTTATATAATGCAAAGTAAAGAGATATTTGACTCGTGCTCTTAGGTTATATAGATTATATATAAATCAAATCCAAGTTACTGTCAAATCCTCTGAAGATTCACTTACATCCTAGTATCACTTGTTTTTTCAGTGAAGGAAAATATTCAGAAAATAATAATGCATTAATAGTTGTGTGCTTACTATGAATCAGTACTTTATTAGTTTTTTATAGTTCTCATAACAATTTTATGAGATAAGTACTACCATTGCTGTCATTTTCAGAGATGAAGAAACTGAGACCCAGGAAAGTTAATGAATTTTTCTGAGACTGCAAGCTCATACCTGATTGGACTGGCATTCATTCAAACCCAGGAGTCACTCTCCACCACTCTTTCCTTAACACTCTACTAAACCTGCTTCTGAGAAGTTTCATTCCTATTAGATTATGCTGATTATGGGCTTCCCAAATAAAGCTAGTGGTAAATAACTCTTCTGACAATGCAGGAGACATAAGAAACACAGGTTCCATCCTCAGAAGATCCCCTGGAGGAGGGCATGGCAACCTGCTCCAGTATTCCTACTTGGAGAATCTCATGGACAGAGGAGTCTGGCAGGCTACAGTCCATGGGGTCACAGAAAGTCAGACACAACTGAAGCAATTTAGCACACACACACAGAGGCACGTACATGCTCATTATAGTCACAAGCTCATTTAATATTCCCAGATCAAATTTACAAAATCACGAATGTACAAGGTTGAATACTAGTGCTCACTGCTGTCAGGGTGGGGATATTACATAAAGTTTACAATTGTCCAACTAGTATGTGTTGTATGCTCTGATTTGAGAATCAAAAGTGAAGGCAGGCTTGTACAATTTAAGTTTACATACCCCTGACTTGTCTTTAAACTTTGGTAAAGGAATATTTTTAAGTTTAGAAAGTCAGAGCAGTGATATAAATTCAAAATCTGAGAGTTTATACAAGTCAAAATTGAAAACCATAAAGAGTCTGTCTACGTGAACAGTCTCCATAGTGATAATTTTGCAAAACACTGGAAAAACATTCAAGGTATTTAGAAAGACTATAAAGATGTTTTATGAAGATGGCACAAAAAATACTTTCTCATGAGCAGATAGGGAGTCCAACTTGAAAATTCAAATTAACTTTTTGTATGATGCATTATTTAATAAATGTTAGCATTAATTTTTAAAGAGTTTAATTTGCATACCATTACTGGGCCAAATGGTTGACGAGGATCACAATTAAAGAAAGATGCACCATTCATTTTACTAAGGAGAAAAAATCCAACAAAATCAAAACTTCATCATTAAACTGAATAAAGGCAGCCTATAACAGCCAAAGATATAGAACTCCCCGATAGATGCAATTTAACTCCTGTGTTTATTTAAATCAAACTCCTTTATGTAGGACCCTAAGCAAAAGCTCAATATCTTCTCAAGGAATGTGTATTTTTTTAAAATACTACAGATATTTAGGGGGAAGAAGACAGATATTCAGGGGGAAGAAGACATTAGCAAAGAAAAGCAAATTAGGCAGTTGGGCTTGGGAATATAAATATAATATGAAAGAATATGCCATCACTTAATGCTATACATAAAGTACTCATGCAAAATGGAAGACACTTCTCTAGCACATTAAATAGCATTTAGTACCAACATAACTCAATCAGTGTTTGGCCCAGAGAAGTTACACAGAAAACAGACCCAGAAACCACTGTCATGTAGTTTATCATCTAAACAAAATTTATTATTTTCACATACACCCCTCCCATAATCTTCTAAAAGAAAACCTTCTGTTTACAGAATTGCTACATGCTAGTCAAAGGCCTGATATTCTATTCATATGCTGAGTAACAAACCTATGGTATGTATAATGAAGTTAGTATTAATATATGAGAGGCATTTTTTTGCTTTAAATAACTTTAAATTGCTATAAAAGTAATTCATTTTTGCTGTAGGGAAATTAAAATATATGTGTCTGAAGAAAAAACAAAGCATGATACCTTTCAACAAACAACCCCTGAAACATTTTGGTGTTAAGACTCCAACTTTTTTCTCTATACAAACGTGCAATAGCAGTCATCCTATCTGATAGAAAGCAGTCTTGGTTAATCAGTGAAAGGTTTTATAAAGTGCAGAACATTTAAAAATTATGCATACACACTAAGTTTAACTTAATTAATAAATAAGCATTCTTCACTAAGCCTTTAATGTAGAACCAAACATTTTTTCTGATCCTGCATCTTCTGATGGGAGCTCCATGTCCTCTTTTTAACATAAATCATTTTCCTAATGAACTATAAGTAATTTCTAGGTTGATTTTCCTAAAATGAAACAATAAGATAAAGACATAGAAAAATCTCAGTGTAGAATACTAGAATTTAATCATTTTCCCCAGTGTTGCATAGTTTTCTTGTCCACTCATAAACTTGAGCAAATCCTTTTAACTACTCAAATTTATTAACTTTTTTCCAAAGAATCCTATTAATTTAACACGAACAATTATTCACTCTCTTTTTTTAGCACTCATAGTTTACTAGACATTTTAATCTATAACTAGGCTTTATAAATATAGGACCAAGGAAAATGATATTAAGATACAAAAACAAGCATCTAACTCTAAATCCACATATAAAACAATAGGTAGAACAAAAATATAGCTATCCTCGAGAGTTGCCAGCTCTCCATTAATACTGACATCAGTAAAGATAACTTACAAAGGGAAGAGGGAATCTGATGCTTCTGTTAAGTAAAAGTCAAGTAAAAGAGCTTCTCTATGTTTAATATTACAAATTAGAATCACATGTTCTATCGTATACCAACATCAGTACATTCTTTTCAATCATTCACATATTTGGGGAGAATTTTCTCACATCACTAATTACATAAATTGTGATATTTTACATAGCACATAGAATAAGTTGCTGTAGACTATGAAATAGTCTACTAATCCCTTATTGTTGGGTACTTAGGTTGCTGCTGCTTTTATTATCATGTAATACTAGTCTTATGTCTACTTCTATTTTTTTTAATTATATTACTAAAATAAAGAATTAATCAATGAAGTAAATATTTTGAAGGCACTTGACACTTATTTCCAAATTATCAGACGTTTTCATTATCTAATATCACTACTATGTTAGAGTGCATGTTTTGAAACTTTATTTAATATTTGGTGTTAATCTATTTCTTTCCTTTTCCAATTTGGCATTGAAAAGACTGACACTAAATTTGCATTTTTATTAAAATAAGTTTACTCATTTTCTTATTAGATGTAAATATTTATGTTTAGGGGGGTCTTTTGCTTTCATTTTATATATGGTGAATATTATTTTTATATCAGTAATATTTTAGGTTTAGATTTTAATTTTATATTAGGAATCTTTAGATTTCTTAGATAGTCAAATGCTTATCAAGCCTTTCTTTTATGTTTGCTTCTTTTATGCTTTGAAAAGCATACTCAAAATCAGATAAATGTGTCTCACATTTTCTAATAATTTGATAGTATTATCTTTTAAACTCTCAAATGTATTTCAAATGCATTTTGTCATAAGATATAGGGTAGAGATAATTTTCTTGTTTCCAAATTAACAAATTAATTTGGAGCAAGTTGACATGTTTACAGCATTATATTCCCATTCAAAAACTGAACATTTTTGTCTTAGTCAAGAATATCTAGCATAATTAAGTATAAATATTAAGCTCCAAAATAAATTTTAGTTAAGTAAATTTTAATAAAATTTAAAATTGATAGAGTAATTTTTAAACTATTTAAATTTTCTTATTTTTCTGTGTCTTAACTACATTTCTACTTCAACCAACTATTCTATCATTTTAGAGGATCTCAGCATGCACACTCACTCTGGTTTATCACCAAAGACTCATGGCTTTGGAATCTTTTCTATTTCCAATTTCCATTTCAGAGTGTGAGGAGTGAAATCTTTTCAATTCATTCATGAGTTCAGTTCAGTCGCTCAGTCGTGTCGGACTCTATGTGACCCCATGGACTGCAGCACGCCAGGCCTCCCTGTCTATCACCAACTCCTGGAGTTTACTCAAACCCATGTCCATGGAGTTGGTGATGCCATAAATCCATCTCATCCTCTGTCATCCTCTTCTCTTCCTGCCTTCAATCATTCCTAACATCAGGGTCTTTTCAAATGAGTCAGTTCTTCCCATCAGGTGGCTAAAGTATTATAGATTCAACATCAGTCCTTCCAATAAATATTCAGGACTGATTTCCTCTAGGATGAACTGGTTGTATTGTCTTGCCATCCAAGGGACTCTCAAGAGTCTTCTCCAGTACCAGAGATCAAAAGCATCAATTCTTCGGTGCTCAGCTTTCTTCCCAGTCCAACTCTCACATCCATACATGACTACTGGAAAAACCATAGCCTTGACTAGATGAACCTTTGTTGGCAAAGTAATGTCTCTGCTTTTTAATATGCTGTCTAGGTTGGTCATAACTTTCCTTCCAAGGAGTAGGTGTCTTTTGATTTCATGGCTGCAGTCGCCATCTGTGGTGATTTTGAAGCCCAGAAAAATAAAATCTGACACTTTTTCCACTATTTCCCCATCTATTTCCCATGAAGTGATGAGACCACATGCCATGATCTTAGTTTTCTTAATGTTGAGTCTTAAGCCAACTTTTTCACTCTCCTCTTTCACTTTCATCAAGAGGCTCTTTAGTTCCTCTTTGCTTTCTGCCATAATGGTGGTGTCATCTGCATATCTGAGGTTAGTGATTTCTCCCGGCAATCTTGATTTTCACTTGTGCTTCATCCAGCCCAGTGTTTCTCATGATGTACTCTGCATATAAGTTAAAGAAGCAGGGTGACAACATAAAGCCTTGACGTACTCCTTTTCCTATTTGGAACCAGTTTGTTGTTCCATGTCTGGTTCTAACTGTTGCTTCCTGACCTCCATACAGATTTCTCAAAAGGCAGGTCAGGTGGTCTGGTATTCCCATCTCTTTAAGAATTTCCCACAGACTGTGGTGATCCAGACAGTCAAAGGCTTTGGCATAGTCAATAAAGCAGAAGTAGGTGTTTTTCTGGAACTCTCTTGCTTTTTCAATGATCCAACAGATGTTGGCAATTTGATCTCTGGTTCTTCTTCCTCTTGTAAATCCAACTTGAAATTCTGGAAGTTCACAGTTCACATACTGTTGAAACTTGGCTTGGAGAATTTTGAGCATTACTTTAGTAGCATGTTAGATGATTGCAACTGTGTGGTAATTTGAGCATTCTTTGACATTGTCTTTCTTTGAGATTGGAATGAAAACTGACCTTTTCCAGTCCTGTGGCCACTGCTGAGTTTTCCAAATTTGCTGGCATACTGAGTGCAGCACTTTCACAGCATCATCTTTTAGGATTTGAAATAGCTCAACTGGAATTCTATCACTCCACTAGCCTTTTTCGTAGTGATGCTTCACATTCCAGGATGCCTGGCTCTAAGGGAGTAATCACAACATGGTGTTTATCTGAGTCATGAAGATCTTTTTGGTACAGTTCTTCTGTATATTCTTGCTGCCTCTTAATATCTTCTGCTTCTGTTAGGTCCATACTATTTCTGTCTTTTATTGAGCCCACCTTCACATGAAATATCCCCTTGGTATCTCTAATTTTCTTGAAGAGATCTCGAGTCTTTCCCATTCTATTGTTTCCCTCTATTTCTTTGCATTGATCACTGAGAAAGGCTTTCTTGTCTTTCCTTGCTATTCTTTGGAACTCTGCATTCTAATGGGAATATCTTTCCTTTTCTCCTTTGCCTTTAGCTTCTCTTCTTTCCACAACTATTTGTAACGCCTTCTCAGACAACCATCTTGCCTTTTTGCATTTCTTTTCCTTAGGGATGGTCTTGATCCCTGTTTCCTGTACAAAGTCATGAAACTCCATCCATAGTTCTTCAGGCACTCTGTCTATTAGATCTAACCCCTTGAATTTATCTCTCACATCCATTTTATAATCATAAGGGATTTGATTTAGGTCATACCTGAATGGTCTAGTGGTTTTCCCTGCTTTCTTCAATTTAAGTCTGAATTTGGAAATAAGGAGTTCATGATCTGTGCCACAGTCAGTTCCCGGTCTCGTTTTTGTTGACCATATAGAGCTTCTCCATCTTTGGCTGCAAAGAATATAATCAACTTGATTTCAGTATTGACCATCTGGTGATGTCTACGTGTAGAATCTTTTCTTGTGTTTTTGGAAGAAAGCGTTTGCTATGAGCAGTGCACTCTCTTGGCAAAACTCTGTTAGCCTTTGCCCTGCTTCATTTTGTACTCCAAGGCCAAATTTGCCTGTTATTCCAGGTATCTCTTGACTTCCTACTTTTGCATTCCAATTTCCTATGATAAAAAGGACATCTTTTGGGGTGTTAGCTCTAGAATGTTTTTTAATTATTCATAGAACCCCTCAACATCAACTTCTCCAGCATTACTCATCGGGCATAAACTTGTATTACTGTGGTATTGAATGGCTTGCCTTGGAAATGAATAAAGATCATTCTGTCATTTTTGAGATTGCATCCAAGTACTGCATTTCAGACTCTTTTGTTGTCTATGAGGGAAGGCTACTCCATTTCTTCCAAGAGATTCTTGCCCACAGTCACCAGTTGCGGATGTGACTGGTAAAGGAAGTAAAATCTGATGCTGTAAAGAACAATATTGCATAGGAACCTGGAATGTTAGGTCCTTGAATCAAGGTAAATTAGTGGTCAAACAGGAGATGGCAAGAGTGGATACTGACATTTTAAGAATCAGTGAACTAAAATGGATTGGAATGGGTGAATTTAATTCAGATGACCATTTCACAACATAATAGAGTATATAATAAATAATGATAATAATCCTTCCATTTCTTCCATTTCCTACCTTTGATTCCTTTCCTTGTCTATTCTACAAACATTTAAGAAATAATGTTCACTCTTTGTCCTTCATTGCTTCCATTATAACTCACTTTATTATTTCTGAGTAAAATATGTAGAAATAGAATTTAGAGCAATAACATTCTCAGAAAATACAGTCCTTTGAATTCCATCCTTATAATTAGAAAATAAGAGCCAAAATGCTCAACTCTTCAAATCTGAGGCAATGTCTCAACTTGGTTTCAACTTGCCAGCAAGAGATGAGTGGATGGCCAAAACAAGTAGGTAAACATTGGAAAATTCTGACTCTCATCGCTTATATCTTTCATAAAGAATGTAACTCTTCAAAAGTAAGTGCATTTTCCATAGGAAAAATATGGCTCACAGTGACCGCTTAATATAAGGACAGTTTTAGAGGTAACTTTGGAGGGCTAGGCTTTTTGCTAGTTTGTCAGACCAAGAATCATTCACATTACTTCTATGGAAAAATAATCCAAGGTACAAATAACCAATTTGAAAATAAAAATTTTAAGTTATTTCTTCTGATTTGTCCATGAAATTGAGCTTAAATTTTTTTCTGTTGAATTAAAGTTAGAGGCCAACTTGTTTTTAAAGGCAGCCCTCATACAAATCAATAGTTGCTTTTGTGTATGTGGCTTTATTCCACAGTTAATGGTCCACAGGTAGAGAACCAATGCTCATATGAAGGTAGAACAAGTATACAGTTTGACTTACCCTCATAAAACAATTCATTTCCTATTTTACTGTCTAAGTTTCTTAAGTTACTATTATGATAGTAAGGTAAGTTTAGTCAGCTTCAAAATTGCAGCATAATTTGCATGCAAGAAATGTTTTTAATTTGAACTAGTTACTGGACAAAGGCTCTAGGCATCTGTAATATCACAGAGACAAAATATATGACAAATGCAAAATAAATTAAATTTTGCATTATTGAAGAAGTTTGCACAATCTCCAGAGTGGTAGCCTGGGCATCTTTCCTTAAAAGTAACTGAACATGCATAACAGAGGGTAAAATTCCACCCATTTCTGAACTGGGGGAAATTCACTTCAATGAAATCAGGTGAGATATGCATTCAATCACCAGTGAAGACAAGGAAATTCTTCAACATTTAGCTTACAATTTAAAAAATTACTTTAAAGTATTTCAAAAATGCACAGGAATTTTAAAAATGAATTAATTTACCTTAAGGAGAAAAAACAGAAACCAGGAATCAAATTCTTATTTTGGCACCAAGGGTCTGTGTGACTCTGGAAAATTTGTTAATAGATTTGGTCTTAAATGTCTTTATTTGTACAACTAAATAATCTTTTTAGTTCATTGAAGCTTTAACATGTCAGGGTTACAACATTCCATATATTCTAAAAGAAGGGAAAAACAGTTAACGTATATATAATTGGTGATTTCTATAACACAAGAAAGACAGTCAGTATTTATGAGAATATCTAATATTCTGAAATATGTTTGTCTTGAAAAATTACCTGTAATAATAGCAACCACAGCAATAATAATTATAATAATGATGGCAGCAACATTATGAAATGTCATTTATGTGCCAGGCACTTTGCTAACCATTTCACATAGGACATGTTTTTAAATCTTCCTCATAACAGTATGAGGTAAGTACATTAATATCTCTATCATATAGATGCATAAACTGAGGCTTGGAGAGGTTAAAATAAGTTTCCTAAAGTCAGCCAGACAAAAAGTAACAGAAATAGTTCTCTAGTCCATATCTCTCTGACCCCAAATTCTTTTAAAATTGTTAACAGCCTCTCTGCAGTGAAAATTTTATTATTTTATATCTTATTTATTAATTGGCTTTATTAAAAAGTAGATGTCTCTACTCTGAAAGTTAAATTTCTCTAAAACTTAATATTATGCTTTATTATTAAGCCTTCTAAAAGAAAATTTAAGATGATAATTTTTAAATATATAAGGATGTTCAATAAAATATACTCATTTTAAGGTAGTATGATGTTAGTTGAAAAAAGTCTTAAGCGAAAATATTATCAATTACTTGAATATAACATAGCAGAACTTAAATACCCATTTTTATCAAACTGGAATGATCAGAGTTTGAATTCCAACTCACCCACTTAGCACCTGTGTGATTCTGAACAAGTAATTGTTCTTCTCACACTTAAATATGCTCCTATATGAAATGAAGATAAAAAAATGTATTTCAAAAATTCTTTTGAAGATTTAGTGCCATAATATATATGAGGCAAAAGTGAAAGTCTCTCTGTTGTGTCCAAATCTTTGCGAGCCCATGGGCTGTACAGTCCATGGAGTTGTCTAGGCCAGAAAACTGGAGTGAGTAGCCTTTTCCATCTCCAGGGGATCAAACCCATCTTCCCAACCCAGGGATCAAACCCAGATCTCCTGCCTTGCAGGCGGATTCTTGACTGGCTGAGCCAGAAGAGAAGTCCAATATGTATGAAAGCTCTTTGCAAAAATTAAAGCACTAACCCCTCTGTTAATTGAGAGAACACCTTGCAAGACTGTCTTTCTGAAACTATTTCTTTGTAGAGGCTTCTGACCTAGAATTAATATGCTTAGGTTAAACCTTTAAAGTATCGACAAAACTAGAAAGAATCTAAGGAAATTAGTATCCATTTAAACTGTTGCTGGTGTCTTAATTGATATAAACTTTTGACAATGCCTTTTGAAATTGTGAAATATGCCTAGCCTTTGATCCATCACTTCCACTATAGGAATTCATCCTAAAGGAGTGTTTTTAAAATTTCAGAGGGCTGAAAGGGTTTTTTTTTTTTAATAACAACAACGAAAAAAGGAAACCGCATAAATGTTCATTAAAAATTGCAATACAGCCATATACTAGAACATTGTACAATATCTAACAAAGAGGAAGACCTTATAAACAGTTCAAATATGAAATCTAAAAGTATGGTTAAGTGAAGTAGTTATAGGTTTGTATGTATATTGTAATACAATTAATTTGTTTTCTTGGGTTTGCTTATGTATAGTAAATGGGCTAGAAGGTTATACAATAAGTCATTAACAGTGTCTACCTGTGAGACCTGAGATGGGTGGCATTATAGTGGAGAGAGTAGGGAGAGCTCTTGCTGTTATATGTTTGGATTTTGCTTAATTTTCTTTATTATAGGCATGCATTTTTTTAAGGAATACAGTATTTTAAATAGGTTGCTGCTATTAAAGAAAATACACAAATGGTAGAGATAAATGAATGCATTGGTCAAGAAGGAGGCAAGAGGAAGAGAATGAAAGGAAGGGGACTCAGTGAAGAAAATTCAGTATATGACTGAGAATATAGAAGAGTCCAGATGAAGAAGAGGTTTGCTTCAGATGATGGGCCAGGAATTTAGGGATTTAAGCACCCTGCCATTATTGGATTCCAGATGGAACTTCCCTCATCACTTACACTTTGTCCCCGAACACGAACATGCCCATGTTAAGGCATTCATAGAGCAGCTCCAAGTAAGTGCAATTTCCTCCCTTCCAAATAGAGCCTATCTTCTCTGTGTATAATCTAGAATCACCATCTTGGCTGCACTGACACCCTCATGAATTATCTGTCATCCATGCCCAATGTCTTAAAACAGCAACTGTGGCTATGATTTCATGGTGCCAGGAAAAATCTCAAGGCTTTATTTCTCAATCTCTTCCTAAGCCCCCACTCAGTTCTTGTTGACCTGCATTATCATGTTATCTGATGCTACACTTTGGATGTAGCTGACTCTGCTTGTCTGGTTAATTTTATGATCAGACTCTCATCTTTTTCTCATCACTGCTTCCTCATCTTTCCTTCTTTTAACTCATCAACCCTCTGCAATGTGTCTTTTGCTCATATCACAGTCATCACCTTTTATGTAAACTTTTGCAATAGCCTCTTAAACCTCATCTTAAGTATCACTTTACTGCAATCCATTCTCTATAATGCTGTCAAGTATTTCTCTATAGATTGATCATATCACTTACTTAGTGAAAATCTTGTCTAGTCCCCGCTGTTTAAATAATAAGAAACAATCAGTTCTTGATGAAATAAAGCTTTTAATAATCATGCTATTTAAGAGACAGTCATTCAGAAAAAGCACTATATATATATATAAATATATAGAATGTGGTCAAATTTTTTTGCCATAATTAAATGTCTTACTATGAAATTAAAAGAATGTATATAAATACTGGGCATTAGAAAATAGAAAAAGAGAAACAAAAAACCTAAAATACAAGAAGAAATTACAGAAAATAGTAAATAAATGGAATAGCTGCTTCTTTGGGGGAGCGGGAATCCCAATAAGATGGATGCACTCTGGTAAGCTTAATTTAATAATAAACAGAAACATTAACAATATAACAAGCTATGCAGAATATATTTGAAGTTATAGCAGTATAACAGGTTTAAATCAATTTAACTTTGTCCTTACAAAGAAGGAAATCTTGGCAAAAGCAAACCATTCTTAATAAAAAAAAATTTCATAAGAAAATAGCAATGAACAGAACTTTCTCAATAATCCTAGAAGAACCAGGGAAACTTGTCAAATCCCTCAAGAAGGTAGATGACCTGGTAGTTTCCAAACCCAATTATGTGAAAATACCCAATGAATTTCTACAATTTTATTTAAGATGTTTCAGAGCATATGATAAGAAGAAAAACATTCTAATTCATTTTATAAACTAATCATAACTAATAACAGAATTTAATAAAGATAGAACAAAAATGAAAACAAATGATTAATTTCACAAAACAAAGGCCGACCTCCCATATTTTTCAAAAAAATATATAAAAGACAAGCAGTATTGCATCATAGATGATTTAATGTAGAAAATCTATTAATATAATTTATCCTATTTAAAAACCAAATTTAAAATCTCTATGATCACAGTTAGGTACCTAGCAGACATTGCTTGTGAAACTACTTAGCAAAACAAGAATATAGTTTACTCACTAATCATGGCAAGGGTATTATATTCCAAACAAACAGTCCATCATCATACCTTATAGTGAAACAGTGGATGCACAAGTCATGAAATCAGGAAAAAGTCAAAGATCATTCTCTTACCACTATTATTTACTATAATTTTTAAAGTACTAGTCTGTATTATCAGGCCTGAATACCAAAGAAAAATTTTAAAAGGTGCAAATTTATATTCACCAGCTCCATTGACATTATTTACATAAAATAAAATTTGCTGATTTTAACAGTACAATTCAACAAAACTTGACAAACTCAAGGAATTGTGTTACTGTGACCATAATCATAATATAGGCTATCAAGACAAAATGTTCCCTCTAGCCTTTTGAAATTAATCACTTCATCCTACCCCTTTCTTGTACCTGGCAACCACTGATCCACATTCTGTGAATATAGTTTTACTTTTTTCATTATTTCTCACTCTCTCCTCCTCTCTCCTCCCCTCTCCCCATATCCACAAGTCTATTCTCTATGTTTATTTCTCCATTGCTGCCCTGAAAGTAAATTCTTCAGTATCATTTTTCTAGATTCCATATATATGCATTAGAATATGATATTTATCTTTCTGACTTGCTTCACTCTGTATAATAAGTTCTAGGTTCATCCACCTAATTAGAACTAACTCAAAGGTGTTCCTTTTTATGGCTGAGTAATATTCCATTGTGTATATGTACCACAACTTCTTTATCAGTTCATCTGTTGATGGACATCTAGGTTGCTTCCATATTCTAGGTATTATAAATAGTGCTGCAGTGAACAATGGAATACATGTGTCTTTTTGAATTTTTGTTTCCTAGGGTATATGCCTAGGAGTGGGAAATGCTGGGTCATGTGGTGGTTTTATTCCTAGTTTTTAAGGAATCTCCCTACTGTCTTCCAGAGTGGCTGTATCAGTTTATATTCCCAACAGTGCAAGAGTGGTCCCTTTTCTCCACACCCTCTCCAGCATTTATTGTTTGTAGATTTTTTGATGATGGCCATTCTGACTGGTGTGAGGTGATATCTCATTGTTGTGTTGCATTTCTCTAATAATGAGAGATGTTGAGAATCTTTTCACGTGTTTGTTAGCCCATCTGTATGTCTTCTTTGGAGAAATGTCTGTTTACGTCTTTTCCCCACTTTTTGATTGGGTTGTTTGTTTTTCGGGTATTGAGTTCTATGAGCTGCTTGTATATTTTAGGAATTAATCCTTTGTCAGCTGTTTCATCTGCTATTATTTTCTCCCATTCTGAGGGTTGTCTTTTCACCTTGCTTATAGTTTCCTTTGCTGTGCAAACGCTTTTAAGTTTAATCAGGTCCCACTTGTTTACTTTTATTTTTATTTCTGTTACTCTAGAAGGTGGGTCATAGAGAATCTTGCTTTGATTTATATCATTGGGTGTTCTGCCTATGTTTTCCTATAAGAGATTTATAGTTTTGGTCTTAGATTTAGGTCTTTAATCCATTTTGAGTTTATCTTTGTTTGTGGTGTTAGGAAGTGTTCTAATTTCATTCTTTTACATGTAGCTGTCCAGTTTTCCCAGCATCGTTTATTGAAGACATTGTCTTTGCCCCATTGTATATTCTTGCCTCCTTGTTAAAAAATAAGGTACCCATAGGTGCATGGGTTTATTTCTGGGCTTTCTATGTTGTTCCATTAGTTTATATTTCTGTTTTTGTGGCAGTACCATACTGTCTTGATGATTTTAACTTTGCAGTATAACCTGAAGTCAGGAGAGTTGATTCCTCCAACTCCATTCTTTTCTTTCAAGACTGCTTTGGCTATGCGAGGTCTTCTCTGTTTCCATATGAACTGTGAATTTTTTTGTTCTAGTTCTATGAAAAGTGTCATTGGTAATCTGATAGGGATCACACTGAATTTGTAGATTGTATTTGGTTGATTCTTCCTCTATCTAGATCCCTTCATCTGTTTATGTCATCTTTGATTTCTTTCATTAGTATGTTATAAATTATTTGTGTACAGTTCCTTTGTCTCCTTAGGTAAGTTCATTCCTAGATATTTAATTCTTTTTGTTGCAATGGTGAATGTCGGGATTGATTCCTTAATTTCTCTTTGTGATTTTTCATTGTTAGTAAATAGAAGTGCAAGTAATTTCTATGTATTGATTTTGTATCCTACAACTTTGCTAAATTCACTGATTAGTTCTAGTAATTTTCTGATACTATCTTTAGGGTTTTCTATGTACAGTATCATGTCATCTGCAAAGAGTGAGAGCTTTCCTTCTTCTTTTCTGATCTAGAATCTTTTTATTTTTTTTTATATTCTGATTGCTGTAGCTAGGATTTCCAGAACTGGTTCTTTGAGAAGATAAAATTGACAAACCTTTGGCCAGACTCATCAAGGAAAAAAGAGAGAAGAATCAAACCAACAAAATTAGAAATAAAAAAAGCAGAGGTTACAACAGAAAATGCAGAAATACAAAGTATTATAAGAGACTATTATAAACAACTGTATGACAGTAAAATGGATAACCTGAAAGAAATGGACAGATTTTTAGAAAAGTTCAATCCTCCAAGACTGAACCAGGAAGACATAGAAATTATGCACAACCCAATTACAAGCACTGAAATTGAAGCTGTGATCAAAAATCTCCCCAAAAAACAAAAGCCCAAGACCAGATGACTTCACAGGAGAATTCTATCAATAATTTAGAGAAGAACTAATGCCTATCCTAAAACTCTTTCAAAAATTTGCAGAGGAAGGAACACTTCCAAACTCATTCTATGAGACCACCATCACCCTGATACCAAAACCAAAGACAGCACAAAGAAAGAAAACTACAGGCCAATATCACTGATGAACATAGATGCAAAATCCTCAACAAAATTTTAGCAAACAGACCTCAGCAACACATCAAGAAGCTCATACACAATGATCAGTTCAGTTCGGTTCAGTCACTCAGCCATGTCCAACTCTTTGCAACCCCATAAATTCCAGTACGCCAGGCTTCCCTGTCCATCACCAACTCTGAGTCCACCCAAACCCATGTTCATCGAGCCAGTGAAGCCATAAAACCATCTCATTCTCTGTCATCCCCTTCTCCTCCTGCCCCCAATCCTTCTCAGCATTAGGGTCTTTTCCAATGAGTCAACTCTTCACATGAGGAGGCCAAAGTATTGGAGTTTCAGCTTCAACATCAGTCCTTCCAATGAAAACCCAGGTCTGATCTCCTATAGGATGGACTGGTTGGATCTTCTTGCAGTCCAAGGGACTCTCAAGAGTCTTCTCCAACACCGTAGTTCAAAAACATCAATTGCTCTGTGCTCAGGTTTCTTCACTGTTCAACTCTCACAGCCATACATGACTACTGGAGAAACCATAGCCTTGACTAGATGGACCTTTGTTGAAAAATTAATGTTTCTGCTTTTCAATATGCTTCTAGGTTGGTCATAACCTTGCTTCCAAGGAGTAAGCATCTTTGAATTTCATGGCTGCAATCACCACCTGTGGTGATTTTGGAGCCCCCCAAAACTAAGTTTGACACTGTTTCCACTGTTTCCCCATCTATTTCCCATGAAGTGATGGGACCAGGTGCCATGATCTTAGTTTTCTAAATGTTGAGCTTTAAGCCAACTTTTCCACTCTCCTCTTTCACTTTCATCAAGAGGTTTTTTAGTTCCTCCTCACTTTCTGCCATAAGGGTGGTGTCGTCTGCATATCTGAGGTTATTGATATTTCTCCTGGCAATCTTGATTCCAGCTTGCACTTCCTCCAGCCCAGTGTTTCTCAGGATGTACTCGGCATATAAGTTAAAGAAGTAGGGTGACAATATTCAGCCTTGACGTACTCCTTTTCCTATTTGGAACCAGTCTGTTGTTCGATGTCCAGTTCTAACTGTTGCTTCCTGACCTGCACACAGGTTTCTCAAGAGGCGGGTCCGGTGGTCTGGTACTCCATGTCTTTCAGAATTTTCCACAGTTTATTGTGATCCAGACAGTCGAAGGCTTTGGCATAGTCAATAAAGCAGAAACAGATGGTTTCTGGAACTCTCTTGCTTTTTTGATAATCCATCGGATGTTAGCATTTGATCTCTGGTTCCTCTGCCTTTTCTAAAACCAGCTTGAACATCTGGAATTTCACGGTTCACGTATTACTGAAGCCTGACTTGGACAATTTTGAACATCACTTTACTAGCATGTGAGATGAGTGCAATTGTGTAGTAGTTTGAGCATTCTTTGGCATTGCCTTTCTTTGGGGTTGGGATGAAAACTGACCTTGTCCAGTCCTGTGGCCATTGCTGAGTTTTCCAAATTTGCTGGCATACTGAGTGCAGCACTTTCGTAGCATCATCTTTCAGGATTTGAAATAGCTCAACTGGAATTCCATCACCTCCACTAGCTTTGTTCATAGTGATGCTTCCTAAGGCCCACTTGACTTCACATTCCAGGATGTCTGGCTCTAGGTGAGTGATCACACCATCATGTTTATCTGAGTCATGAAGATCTTTTATGTACAGTTCTTCTGTGTATTCTTGCCACCTCTTCTTAATATCTTCTGCTTCTGTTAGGTCCATACAATTTCTGTCCTTTATCGAGCCCATCTTTGCATGAAATGTTCCCTTGGTATCTCTAATTTTCTTGAAGAGATCTCTAGTCTTTCCCATTCTATTATTTTCCTCTATTTCTTTGCATTGATCACTAAGGATCATCATGGTCATCCTGGGTTTATTCCAGGAATAAAGGAGAAATACAAGGATTCTTCAGTATACACAAGTCAATCAATGTAATACACCATATTAACAAATTAAAAGGTAAAAAACATATGATCATCTCAATAGATACAGAAAAAGCCTTTGACAAATTTAGCACCCATTTATGATGAAAACTCTTCAAAAAATGGGCATTGAAGGAACCTTCCTCAACATAGTAAAGGCCATATATGATAAACCTACAGCAAACATTATTTTCACTGGTGAAAAACTGAAATCATTCCTTCTAAGATCAGGAACAAGACAAAAGTGTCCACTTTTCCCACTAAAATAGTATCCTTAATTTAATAACAAACTGCCAAATAGTTTCTCATAGTGGCTATAAAATTGTTGCTTTCCCAATTGTTGCATATCCTTGGCAACCTTGAATAACGTCACTTTTTTGTTTCAGGATATTAAGGTGTTTACAAGTAACACGTTGTAATTCTTATTCATATTTCCTTAATGTATAATGATGTTGAGAACATATCTATGAGTGTGTTGACATTGTTATATCTTCTATGTTAAAGTTTCTGTTTTGTATCTTCTGTCATTTTTTAATTGGCTCATCTTGTTAAACTGAAAGAGTTCTCTAAACATTCTGGATACAATTCTTTATCAGCTACATGTTTTGCAATGAGTTTCTCCCACTGTGTGATTTACCTTTTCATTTTTTAACAGTACTTTTTGAAGGACAAGAGGTTAACATTGAAATTTAATTAATTATTTTTCTCTTTGGTTTACTCTTTTTTTTAATTCCAAATGAATACTTTAATAGAGAATTATAAGGATCGATTTATTTTTCTTTCCAGCACTCTTTGGTTTACTCTTATGTGAGTCATGTGTAAGAAATGTTTGTCTAACTAAATCACAAAGTATTTTTTCTCCAATTTTCATCTGCAAGTTTTAAAAATTTGACATATTACATTTAAGTCTGTGATCCATTCTGAGTTAATTTTCATGTGTAGTGTGAGATTAGAGTCTAGGTTCATTTTTTTTTGCTTATGGATGTTCAATTGCTCCAGTAGTATTTGTTGAAAATTCTTTTCCCCATTGCAATACCTTGACACCTTGAAAATCAATTAATCATATATTTGTTGGTTTTTTTCTATACTACCTATTCTCTTCTACTTATTTGTGTATCTATCTTTATTCCAATACGACACTGCCTTAATCCTTGTAGCTTCAGAGTAAGCTTTGAAATCAGGTAGTTTGAATTCTCCTTGGTTCATATTTTAAATTTATTTTGGCTATTCTAGGTGCTTTGCATTTCCCTTAAAAAACTGGGAGAGTTTTGAATGCTATTGCATTAAACTTATAGATCAAATTGTGGGAAAAATTGACACTTATATATTTGAACCATGAAATGAACTTATTTCTCCATTCATATGTTTCTTAGTTTCTCCTCTCTCGGCAGTGGTTAGTAGTTTTCATTGTACAGGTCTTATACATATATTGTTCAATTTATTTCTAAGTATTTCTGATTATTAATAGCTAATTGAAAGATTTCCTTTAGGATTGACTGGTTTGATCTCCTTGCTATCCAAAGGACTCTCAAGAGTTCTCCAGCACCACGGTATGAAAGCATCAGTTCTTCAGCGCTCCGCCTTCCTTATGGTCCAACTCTCACATCCATACACGAGTACTGAAAAAACCATAGTGTTGACTATACAGACCTTGGTAGGCAAAGTGATGTCCCTGCTTTTTAATAGGCTGTCTAGGTTTGTCATAACTTTCCTTCCAAGGAATAAGTGTCTTTTAATTTATCACCATCTGCAGTGATTTTGGAGCCCAAGAAAAGAAAATCTGTCGCTGCTTCCAGTTTCCTCCCATCTATTTGCCATTAAGTGGTGGGACTGAATGCCATACTCTGTTTTTTGAATGTTGTGTTTCAAGCCAGCTTTTTCAGTCTTCTCTTTCATACTCATCAAGAGGCTCTTCAGTTCCTCTTCATGTTCCACTATTAGAGTGGTCTCCTCTACATATCTGAGACACTGTCCGAGCAATCTTGATTCCAGCTTATGATTCATCCAGCCCAGCATTTCACACGATGTACTCTGCATATGAGTTAAACAAGAAGGGTGACAATATAAACCTTGTCATATTCCTTTCCCAATTTTGAACCAGTATGTTGTTCCATGTTCAGCTTTAACTAATGCTTTTTGACCTGTGTACAGGTTTCTCAGGAGGCAGGTAAGATGGTCCAGTATTTCCATCTCTTTAAGAATTTACCACAGTTTGCTTTGATCCACACAGTCAAAGGCTTTAGTGTAGTCTATGAAGCAGAAGTAGATGTATCTCCTGGAATTCTCTTTTTCTATGGTCCAGCATATGTTGGCAATTTGATTTCTGATTTGTCTGCCTTTTCTAGCTGACCCATTGGAAAAGACACAGATTCTAGGAAAGATTAAGGGCAGGAGGAGAAGGGAGCAATAGGATGCAATATTTGGATGGCACCCCGACTCAATGGACAGGAGTTTGAGCAAACTCCAGGAGATGGTGAAGGACAGGGAAGCCTAGCATGCTGCAGTCCATGGGGTCAGAACAAGTCAGACACAATTTAGTGACTAATAACAGCAATTTAAAGGTACACATTTAAAAGTTTTATATTAACCTTATATCTTGAGACTGTTAAACTTCCTTATTACTTCTACTAGACTTGTTTTAGAAAAGTTAGGATTTTTCTAAACTGACATAACTATGGATAAATATATTTTTACTTCTTCCTTTCTAATTTATAGGGCTTCCTATGAATGGTGGCTCTGTTGGTAAAGAATCTTCCTACCATGTGGGACACCCAATTCAATCCCTGGTGGGAAAGATACCCTGGAGAAGGATACAGCAACCCACTCTAGTATTTGTGCCTGGAGAATTTCATGGGCAGAAGAGCCAGAGGGATACAGTCCATGGGGGTCACAAAGAGTCAGAGATGACTGAGTGACTAATATTTTAAGTTTCTAATCTATATGTGCTTTTTTCCTTTCCAATGTTGAACAGAATGGTGAGGGTGGATATTCTTGCCTTACTCATGATCTTATACAGAAGTGTTCATTTGATCATGATTACACATATTCGTGGTAGATTTTTCCACAGATTTGTTTCATAATATGAGGAAGTGTCCTTTTCTTGAGAATAATCTGTTGTGAGTTTTATCACTAATGGATATTGAATTTAAATGCTATTCCTGTACCTGTTGAGGTGATCTGTACGATTTTCTTCTTTATTCTCCTTATATGCAGAATTACATTGATTTATTTTAATGTAGAAACAACCTTGCATATCTAGAATAAGTCTTACTTGGTCATGATACATTATCTTTTTATATATTATGTATAATTATTCTTATATATTGCTGAATTCATTATAAGAGATGTTGAAGTTTTCTTTCTTATAAAGTCCTTCTTTAAGGTTTCAAAACAATACTAGCATCATAAAGTAAATTGGTGTTTCCTCCTCTTTCATTTCTGGAAGAATTTATGCAGAATTGCTAGTATTTCTTCCTTAGAGTTTTGGTATATTTTTACCAATGAAGCCATCTGGGCCCAGAATTTTCTTTTGGGAAATGATTTTAAGAATAAATTCAATTTCTTTAGAGACGTTGAGCTATTCAAGTTATCTATTTTACTTTAGTGAGCTGTTTGAGTATTTCAGAGTTGTGTGCCCCTTTCATCTGAGTTGTCAAATTTATTGATATTAAGTTATTCATATCAACTTAATGTCAATGGACACATTATTATTCTTTTACTTTTTATACTTATAATTGTAATTGATCTTGAAGAACTAGCTTTTGGTTTAGTTGATTTTTTTCTATTGCATTTTTGTTTTTGATTTTATTGATTTTGGCTCGTATTTACATTATTTCCTTCTGCTTTGAGTTGAATTATCTCTTTTCTTTCTAGTTTATTAAAATAGAAACTTAGATTATTGACTTAAGACCTTTCTTCCTTTTTACTGTAAGTAATTAGTGCTATAAGTTTTTCTCCAAACACTGCCTTAGTTTCATTCTACAAATTTTGCCTTCAAATAATATTCCCACTTCCCTTCTTATTTGTACTGTTGTCATATATTTTCTTTTTACACATGCTTTAAATGCCACAATACATTGTTTTAGTTTTGGCTCATACAATTAATTAATTCTTAAAGTGATTAAAAATGTGGAAGCAATTTATTTTATAAATTTTCCCATGTAGTTATTATTTTTGGTGATCTTTATTCCCAAGTTTATATCCTAAGTTCCATCTGGTATAATTTTCTCCTGCCTGAAATACTTCTTTTAACATTTGTGTAGATCAAAATCTGATGACAATGAATTCTCTCAGCTTCAGCTTGTCAAAAATGTCCCCCTTTTCAAAAGAAAATTTGCTGAGTGAAGAAACCTAAACAATTTTTGTGTGTTTTTGTTTCCCTTTCATCACATCAAAGACATTTTTCCATTATTTTCTGGCTTGCGTAGTTTCTGATGAATAGTCTACTGTCATTTTATTTTTGTTGCTTCTGCATAATGTGTCCTTTTTATCTGTCTTAAGATTTTTTCTTTAGCACTGGTTTTCATCAATTTTTTTTATATGAAATGCCTTGTTATACTTTTTCTTTAAAAATGTTTATTATATTATACTAAGGAATTATTTGAGTGTCCTGAATCTATACATGTATAATTATCAAATGAAAAAAATTCCCCATCATTTTTCTGTCTGTGTCCTCTTTTTCTGGGACTCCAATTACTCCTTATATTAGGCTGTTTAGTATCTTATCTACATAGTCTCTTCATTTTTCCAGTCTTTTATTTTCTCTATGCTTTATTTTCATGTTCACTGAGAAAATTTTTTTCTGCCGCATTTAACCCGCTGTCATTCTTGTCCAATGTAATTTTTATTTCAGATATTGTATACTTCATTTCTAATCCACTTGTATTTTTATGTATGGTCTGTTTTTCTTCTCAAGATTCTGTCTTAACCTATTTGAACACATGGACATGCATATTTACAATGACTGTCTTAATGACTTTTTCTGCTATTTTCATCATCTTTGTTATTTTTGGGTTTTGTAATTGATTCATTTTTCTCCCAGTTGTGACTCAAATTTTTATGCTTCTTTGCATTCTTGGCATGATATTATAGAATGCTGGATTTTCTGTGTCCTTCTTTAAGTAGTGCTATGTTTTATTTTAGCATGCAGCAAAATTTCTTTGAATTAGTTGAATATTTTCAATGACTGCTTTTAAGATATTTTAGAGTCGGTTCAGTGTTAGCTTTAGTCTCATCCTAATTTAGCCCCACTATTAAGGTGATGTTTTTCTGGAACTTGATACAGTGTCCCATTTATTTCAACATCTTTCTGCTCTGACTGTTGGAAATGCAAACCATCTCTAGTTTTGAAAGTTCCAGAAATTCTCCTGCCTACTGTTGTTTGGTGCTTTTTTCCCCCTAGCTTGAATAATTTCTTTTTTCACATGGTTAAATCAGAGCTGAGCCCAAAACTTGAGAAGACCTCTGCAGATCACTACAGCTTTCTCTTTTTCTATGAGTAGACTCTTCCTCTCCAATATTCTGCAAACTGTAGTTCCCTGACTTCCCTCACCTCTAATATATTTCTCATTCATTGCTCAAGCTCAGTTTGGATGTTCCTTGTCTGTAATGCAGCCTGGAAACTATCTTTAGACAGAAAGCTGGTCCAGCCATAGGGCTTGTTTTCTTTCTCTTCTTTTAAGGATCACATTTCTGTTTTATGTTTCCCCCAGTGTCTAAGCTGACATGGTCTCCTCCAGTGTCTGACACCGAGGACTTTGAGCCTCTGAAAACATGTAGGGTTTCTGGGGGCTTCCCTGATGGCTCAAACAGTAAAGAATACACTTGCAGCTCAGGAGACACTGGAGACTTGGGTTTGATCCCTGGGTCAGGAAGATTCCCCTCGAGGAGGAAATGGCAACCCACTCCAGTATCCTTACCTGGAAATTTCAAGGACAGAGGAGCCCCTCAGTCCACAGCCCATGGGGTCACAAAGAGTTGGACATGATTGAAATGATTGAGCACACAGTGTCCAAAAATTACAGTGTAAAAGATATTGAGTAATGATGAAGATGTGGAGAAAAAGGAACCTTTGCCCATTTTGGCGTGAATGTTAATTGGTACAATGGAAAAAAGTATGAGGTTTCTCAAAAAAATAAAAATATTTTTTCTGGCATTTGTAACATAGGTGAACCTAGAAACATGATACTAAGTGAAATAAAGCAAAACACAGAAAGACAAATACCACATGATCTCACTTTTATGAGGAATCTAAAAATATTGAACAGAAAGAAACAGAGAGTAGAGAGAAGAAAATGATAGTTACCAAGATCTGGGAGAAGGGGTGGGTGGGATGGAAATGAGGAGATGTTAATCAAAGGGTACAAACTTTCAGTTGTAAGACGGAGGTCTAATGGTGATGATAGTTAATAATAATGGATTGTACACTTGAAATTAGCTCAGAGGATAGAGCTCAAGTATTTTCACCACACATACACACAAACACATACATACAACCAAAGGGTAACTATATGAGGTGATAGTGAATTAGATTGACAGTGGTAACTATTTCAGAATTTATATGAACATGAAATCATCACAAATATATACGATTTTTATTTGTTAAGCATACTTTAGTACAGCTAGGAATAAATGAAGAAAAAGTAAGTACTTTAAAAAGTCATTGCTAAAAAAAAAAAAAAGTCATTGCTTCATATATTTTGTCCAGATCAGTAATTGTTAAGGGTGGGGAGTAAAATTCATCTCTGTTAATGCCTCTTGGCCAGAAGTGCAAGCCCCCAAATTATAAATATTTAAAAAGAAAAATAATCATTACAGACACTATGATTATTTGCTGGAAAAACTTTAGGAGAAAACAAATAGAAAACACTTTTAAAGCTAATAAGTGAGGCCATTATAGAGGTCAATTATAAAATAAATTTATAAAACTCAATTTCAAATTGTAATTTTAAGAGACTCCATCCCAGTACCTACAAAAATACAGAATCACTGTGTGTAAAGTTAAGAAATATGTAGCAAAAAGTATGAAGAAAAATATTCAATTTTCCTGAAGAATATTGAGTTAGGAAATATCATGTTTCCAGTTGACAATACCAATAGTATAAAATAAATTTTCTCTTCAAATAGCTCTACAAATTTTATTTAGCACTCAAAATAAAAATAATTGCCTTGGGTGACACTACAATGCCACATGATAATGTTTTATATTCTTTCTGAAAAAAATCTCTTAAAAAATAGAAATAAAATAATATTGCTTTGCATGATAAACATATATCTCAAAACAACCACTATATGGTAGTAATGACAAACAATAAAAGTATGGCCATTAGTATCAGGAAAAAAACTGGGATTCTGACTATTGCCATTATTTATCATTGTTCTCTTAGCTCTAACTGATGTTATTAGACTAACAGTTGGGAAAGACCCTATAGGTTTAAATGAGAATTTAGACACTTGAAAGGAAAAGATAAATAACATAATTTACTGATGATATAAGAAAATTACTTCTTCAAAAAGGATAATCAACTATAACACTGAACAGAGTATCAGCTAATGTATGAAAGTAACAAATCAATTGCACAAGAAAATATAATTATTTTAATTCAACAAGAAGGAAAAGTGAAGTATATATATTATATTTACATATGTACAGTTCTAACATAAATAAGGACATGTATAGTTCTAACATAAGAATTATAAAAAAAGGCCAAAGCAATAATCATCACGAAAGTCAAATTACTGATCATCATTGAGGAGGAAGTGTCATGATAGGGAAGGGGCACATAATGGGTTTCTGGAACTCTTAGAAATTTTTGTCTTGACCTCAGTAGCAGTTAAAAGAGAGAACACTTTATAAATAGTAGCTATGCTTTCTGTAACTTTTTTAAATGAATGTTTCACTTCTCAATGCAAAATTAAATATACATATACGGGCTTCCCCAGTGGCTCAGTGGTAAAGAATTCACTTGCCCATTGCGGGAGATGCAGGAGACGTGGGTTCAATCCTTGGGTCAAGAAGATCCCCTGGAAAAGGAAATGGCAACCCACTCCAGTATTCTTGCCTGGGAAATCCCAGGGACAGAGGAACTCGATGGGCTACAGTCCATGGAGTCCCAAAGAGTCAGACACAACTGAGCAACTGAGCATGCATGCATATGTATGTATATATATATGTATATATACACAAAAAACTTCATTTATAATAACAGACACAAAAATTATAAGAATAAACAACAGTAAATGTGCAAAATATCTTTGTAAATGATGTAAACATATCATGAGAATTATGATAGAAACTTTGAATTAAAAGAAGAATTCTTTTTTACATGAGGAAGCTCAGTATTATGGACCTAAAAATTTTCACTAAATTTATAAATTTCATGTACAGTCTGAAAATCATAATGGATTTATTAGAATGAGACAAAAATATTCCAAAATGATTATGGTAGACTAAATATTGTAGAGACACACTCTATCTGCTATTAATATTTATTTTGAAACAATATTGAGAGAACATATATATGCATATATATAGAATATATATTATATACATATTGTACAAGAAAAATATTTCAAATTGATAGAGGAATTATAAAGGTTATAATAGATTTGAGAAAATGCAGGAAAAAGAAAAACTTTAAATGAGTTAATGACTGACCTCCAGTTTAAAAGAAAACACTATAAGAAATTTTTTAAAGCAGCTCAATAATTTCAGAGTAAATAAAAATCCTGTAACAGAAAGGATATCAAGAAAGATTTGTAGATTTTTCTCCATATATATTTTAAATTTTAGCTCAGTAAGATCACCATAGTCAAAATTAAAAGTCAAGTAGCATCATGTAGCAGACAAATATTAATATCCTCTAACAAATAAAGAATTCTTCATTAAAGGAAAGGTGAACCGACTACTAAAAAATGGACAGAGTATATCAGAGGGTAACTTACAATTGAAGAAATAATAGTCAATAAATATTAAAAGATAATCAATCTCACTGAATCTAAGATGCATGATTTATAATACCTTTCATTTATTTTGTTGGTAGAGATTTAAAATATGATTATATCTAGTGTTACCTAGAGTATAGAGAAATGGATATTTATATATACTGCTAACAAAGATAGGGATTTGTATTTATAAGAGACAATTTGACTGTATGCAGAATTTTTTGCCAAATAATTCCATCTTAAGAGAATATTCAGGAAATAATTGACAAGTGACCAAGACTCTGTATAAGGGTCTTCATCACAACACCAGTATATAATAGCAAGAAGATAAGAAATATTCAACATTTGGGAAATTATTGAATATAAATATTCAACAATAGGAAAATTGTGAAATATACACAATAGAATATCATTTTCTCATTAAACATTCTTAGTGAAATATACTGTTGGTGAAAAATAGCATGCACTGTATAGTCCAATTTATTTTTAAAAATAATATGTATATAAGCGTTATAAATTTTCAGAGGCTAAGCACCAATATTTAAACATAGTTATCTCTATATGGCAGCATTTTTAGTGATACTTTCTTCTTTATAATTTTTCATTTCATATAAAAATTATTAAAAAATACAAATATAAAAAAATACTTTTCACTTGCTATGCTGACCAAAGGTCTTTAAAATGTGAATTCAGTGTTTGTGGGAGGATGCATAGATATGCTGTGTCATATGCTACTTGTAGAATTATAAATTGATAATTTTCAGAAAAGCAATTTCCACATGTATCAAAAACAGTATTGAGATTAATAGCAAAATATTGTGTTGATAGGTTGGTTAAATAATATAATAGTCATACAGTGAAATTCTATGGAGCCATTAAAAATTATGCTGCATACTTTCTCTGCAACATCGTAGAATATCCATGGCACATGTGAGAAATTGAAGTGTTAGTCGCTCAGTTGTGTCTGACTCTGAGACCTCATAGACTGTAGCC
Organism: Antilocapra americana; assembly: GCA_007570785.1. NCBI lineage: Eukaryota > Metazoa > Chordata > Mammalia > Artiodactyla > Antilocapridae > Antilocapra > Antilocapra americana. The sequence goes on from ML661885.1 coordinate 36,438,401, forward strand.
TACCAGGATCCTCTGTCCATGGAGTTTTCCAGACAAGAATACTGGAGTGGGTTGCCATTCCCTTCTGCGGGGCATCTTCCCAACCCAGGGATAGAGCCTGAGTCTCCCACATTGCAGGCAGATGCTTTACTGTCTGAGCCACCAGGGAGGTCCCACATGTGAGAAAATTCATGCATAAAAGAATACCTTTATGGAATTTATTATTAAATATATATCAGTATCAAGACTATGTTAATAATTATCTCTAGGTTGTGGATACAGATGGCTTTAGTTTTAATTTTTCATGTTCATACTGTGAAAATGAAATATATATGATAAAAAAATTAACTACATGTGAAGATCTTATTGTCTCCAATACCAACTCTGTTCTACTTAAAGCAGAAGTCTTGAGTTCAGATTGACATCCAACTCACGAGATAGAACTTATTTCATCTGCTCTGTTTAGTCAGTGTTAAGAAAGAGAACAGAAAAGGAAGTAAGTATGGCATGCAAAGCAGAGCAAGCAAAGAGGTCTGGTGACTTCCAGGCAGAGTTTCCATGTCTTGGTCATTCAACACTCAAGTTGTCTGTGTTCACAATAGACGAGGTTCATTGTATGTGGATAATTAGAAGTCAAAGAGCACTTGGGCTCTGGAGTCTCTTTGGATTTTATACCTACCTAGCTATGTAGCTTCCTCAAAGGTGCAGAACTAGCACTCACTCTCTAGTGTAGCTCCAGCTTATCAGTCCTGGGCATGCATGTGTGCCACGTCACTTCAGTCGTGTCCAACTCTTTACGACCATATGGACTGTAGCCCACCAGGCTCCTCCGTCGCTGGGATTCTCCAGGCAAGAATATTGGAGTGGGTTGCCATACCGTTGTCCAAGGGATCTTCCCAACCCAGGGGTTGAACCCCATATCTCTTATGTCTCCTAGCATCGACAAGTGGGTTCTTTACCATTGACACCACCTGGGAAGCCCTCAATACTGGGTACTTATTGCTAAATACTCATCTGGACCAAATGTACAGGTATTTCTTCTGATGTGTGTGTGTTAGTTGCTGAGTTGTGTCTGACTCTTTATGACCCCATGGACTGTATAGCCTGCCAGGCTCTTCTGTCCATGGGATTTTCCAGGCAAGGATACTGGAGTGGGTTGCCATTTCCTTCTCCAGGGGATCTTCCTAACCCAGGGATCAAACCCAGGTCACCTGCATTGCAGTCAGATGCTTTACTGTCTGAGCTACTAGGGAAGCCCTCAAATAAATTCTCATTCATCTTAGATCGAACAAAGACAAGCACCTAATAATTACTTGAGTTAACGAGATTCAAGCCCTCCTGTATCCCTGAAGTTAGAGGAAGAGCCACAGCACCAACGGCCTGCCCTTCCTTTCTGATATGTCATCAAATCCTTTGAAAAATCAGATTTCACTCTTTCCCACATACTGCCCATGTCATGCATTTCAATATGTGCTTTGATTTTGCAGCTAGGCTCATGTGGCCAGAATATTTTCTTATTGCTCATTCTCCCAAGAAGATTTTTCCATCCTATGATTAGCATGAACATCTGGCTTAAATCTAACCTCCTCTAAACACACCTCACCAAAAAGATTACTTCTTACTCCGTGTTTCTAACCTTCTATGTTTATACTTTATGTTAGATGTTAATTCATATTTCCACGCCAGCATCATCACACAGTCTGGCAAACAGCTCTACCAATGTTTATTTTATAAATAAGGAAAGATAGTAACAAAAATAATTCCATAAATGCAAGAAATAATCACAATAAATAGTGATTTCACAGGGATGTTGAAGGTTTGTCATGTTATTTTATGAACATACACATACATAAGTGTTCTTACACTCCTCTTCCCTCTATCTTAATTATGAGTTCTCAAAAAAATGCAGTAACTGTGAACAATACATTAGCTTTTAGGTCTCCAGCTTCACTTAAGCTAAGGGACATAATAAAAAATATAAAACAAAACAAAAACACAGTTGGCTTCTAGTCTTAGGCTGTGGTTTTGCAGTCATTATTTGACCAATATTTCTACTTTGATAGGAGTGAGGATTGCAAGATTAGGTCCAGAGAGAGAATATATTTAGCTGAGGTCTGGAGAATCACTTAATGAAGCAGACAGTGGAGGAATCAGGGAGATTTTGTGTTGTTATTTGGCTGGCTTTTTTTTTTGCCTTTGGCAAACATTCTTGTAGTAATAATAGTAATGCCATGTCTCCAAAAGAAATTCATGATTATGGTTCACATTAGTTTGTATTAGCATCTGTAGATGACAGGTTCCTGCCTGCCAGTGCTCATACACTCATAAGCACAGTAGCAGCTGAGAGAAATCTTCTCAATATTTGTTACTTAGTGATACTGCCTCTGGCAGGGTAGAAGCAAGTCTCTCTCAGGGGAAATTGCTGATGTTACTATTTTAATTTGCAAACCACATTTCTCTGGATGATGATGAGATTGCAAATAACCTAGACAAAACAGACCCTAGTTTAACAAGCTGAAAAAATACAAACAAGAAAAACAAGTGAAAATATTTTTAGCTCTTCTCTCTAATGATATAATTGAACATCAACTCTTCCAAAAGCATTTTGCAAGGGTAATATCATAGACACAGGCACTGATTTAAAATAACATCTAAAAGTAAGTCCTAATCCATCCACTCTATTGTTTAACCTCTTGCCACCCAAGACTGAAAGGTAAGTACAAAGATGGATGATATTTAAGCATGATAAAGAAATACACATTTTAAAGAATGCTCCGGTTCTGATAAATATTTCATGTGATACAGCTTATTTGTGATGTCTACTGACTGGAAGATGGAAGAGTGTTGAAATGTTTTACTTTTAGAATAAGAAGCAGTTTATGCATGAATTTTTTATGTGTATTTTACATGCGTATTATGTATCTGTATTATATTCACAAAATGCATATTCTACCAAAACCAATTAAACCATATATGAAATAGTCACATTTATGGGAATGAAAAAGCATATCAAAAGATTGTTAGGTTTAAAAGAAAAAGACCATTAAGTCCATTTGTCTAGACTATCCTTTGGCTAATCTTTGAAATAATATAATTAGAAAATGTGCCTAACTCAAATAAGAAACAATACAATATGAAGTAATAGTTATAGAAACAAAATACTCGCCATTAAAGCTTTGAGTTACACAAATTGTCATAACACACCTCCAGTAAGTCCCCTATGTATGAACCTTCAAGTTATGAGCTTGAAGAAGATGCAAATATGTGTTTTCAAGTCCAGTCACATGTGAGTTCCCATGGCTGAGATACTCTGCATGTGGATGCATCTTCCACAAATGGTTGTGCTTTTGTGTACTTAGTGTATAGTCCTATACAGAATGTAGTGGTACAGTATCTTTATTTCAGGGCTTCCCTGGTAGCTCAGCTGGTAAAGGATCCTCCTGCAATGCAGGAGACCCTGGTTCGAATCCTGAGTCAGGAAGATCCAGTGGAAAAGGGATAGGCTACCCACTCCGGTATTCTTGGGCTTCCCTGGTGGCTCAGCTGATAAATAATTCACCTGCAAAGTGAGAGACCTGGGTTCAATCTCTGGAAGATCCCCCAGAGGAGGGCATGGAAACCCACTCCAGTATTCTTGCCTGGAGAAATCCATGCAGAGAAGAGCCTGGCAGGCTACAATCCATAGGGTCACAAAGAGTCAGACATGACTGAAGCGACTTAGCATGCATGCAGTCCCCATTCATGGACAACTTCCATCCCAATGACAAAATAGAGTGTCTGCCACCGGAAACTACTTGGTGCATCCAACCTACAGGCCAGGGAGTTACAGTGATCTTTAAGAAATATTATTTACATCACACTGTTTGTTAGACAGTAAAGGTGAGTGATGAATCAGAAAGAATCGTGTGACAATTTTGGAGGGACTATCGCATCTACAAGGCCATAGAAACATTGCTTTGCTTGGTGTGAGGTTACAGCCATTCCCATGGAAGAGGTTTGGAAGAAGCTTGACTGCGATTTGTTCACGATTTTCATGGATTCGAGAAGATGGACGAGGAGTCTAAAGAGGTCTTCAGCCACTTAGCGGCTCTCAGCTAGAAGCTGAAGCTAAATCTACAAGGGGACAACTTCACTGAACTCCTCGACGAGCACCTGAGGAGCTTATTCACGAAGACCCGATGGAACTGGAGGCCCAGAGAAAGGAGAAAGACAAGAGGAAGAAGAAGTAACTGAAGAACCCAAGAGATTTCTTGATGCAGGTCATGGCAAGGGGGTTTTCTTTATTTGAGGAAGCACTGTCATATTTTGAGGCGTGGCACCCAAACATAGAAAGGTACATGAAACTTGCAGGAGCCTTTCAGAATGCAATCCGGTGCTACTGTGTAATCTCTGATGAGAAAAAAAAGAAGATCTACCATCCAGACATCGCTGGATCATTTTTTTTCAAGAGGGTAGATAGAAGAGACTCCAGCAATGAACCAGAAAATGTGCCATCAGTGTCAGGCATGGCTGAAATTGCAGCTTGTCCTCCGCTTCCTATTGCTGACAATCCTTCCGCTCTACCATCTCTAACCTCCTCTCCCTCCTCCAGTCAGTAATTCTTCTCACCTGTTTGCTCAGTGCCAGCCCCTGCATGCCAGCTGTTGCACAGCACTACTGCTGTTTTCATGGTTCTGTACTATACGGTTAAAAAGTTGGGGTTTTGTTTTTTATATATTATGTGTATGAAAAATATTATAAACCTTTGTATAGCACAGTACTAGATAGCTGATTGTGTATGTGGTGTATGTGGGCTAATTTTGTTGGACTTACAAATCAGACTTATAAACATGCTCTTGGAACAGAACTCATTCACATGTAGAAGACTTATCTGTATAATTTTATTATTGTAAATGCATACATACACACAAACACATACAAATTGAATCTGCAATTTTGTATTTCAGAAGTCACTCATCATTCATTTTCAGTGAATTTAGGAAGTAAGATTCAAGCATGAAATAACTGCTTAATACAACTTGGCATTTACTTATGATCATCATAGAAGCAAAACAATTAGAGGCACAATTTCTCTGTATTCACACCTCAACAGCCTGTAGTGAAGGTTGAGAGCCTGCTGTCTATCTGGGAATATGCATTTGATCAATTTTGTCCTGGTAAAGCAGATTGTTTCCCTACTAAGAAGAAACATCTACTACAGATATCGTGTAGTATTTACTTGGCTTACCTTAATCAGAAGTGCCCTTTCCATTATGGTTGGCTCTTCTTGGCTCTGTTCTGGGAAGAAACATTTCTCAGGTAGGAACGTCTGCCTTTTCCCAGGTTCCCTTCCTGGTCTGGGCATATGTTCAGGTGAAAAGGATAATTATTTAGTTTCTTTTAGTCTCCTATAGTTATTCAACTCTTCAACTGCAAAACTCTCCTGTCATTTTCCCAGCCACCTATACCAACTATTCATGTCTTTCCAACTTATAAATTGGGTCCTTCTGGTGTATCCAAAAATGTTCATTTATTTGATCAAATGACATGGATTTTCTCATTTTCTTTAGCTGAGTTTTTACTGTGGATTTGGAAGATATCTATGGAAGAGAGAGGAGAAAAGATGTCTGGTGTGTATATGCATGTGTGTGCATGTTGGCAGCTATGAAAATGACTCTGCAAAATTATGAAAGCTATATTGAAGTGCTTAATAACTTTATAATTGAATTTGTGTTTTGTGACTGACATCCAGTGGATAGCAGAGCAAGTTCCAAGGGCTCAGAGTATCAGCTCACATGTGGTCCCACCTCCTGCCACCTCCCAGCCTGACTCCCCCCTCCACTCTGCTTCCCCAGTCCATTTCTGCCCCCACCCCGACCACTGCCTGGTGACTGCTCCCACCCTTCACCCCCAGCCTGAGCCTGGAATAGGAGCCGAAATTTAAGGGTTGGACACACGTATCCCACAAACTTAGGGAGCCAGGTATGGCAGCAGGCATGCCCTTCCTAGGCTGGCCGGCCCTGTCTGGATGGAGAGAGCCTCTAACCCACCCTCATCTGGATACTGAGTGTGTTCCCAGTACTGAGGTTTAAAATTTCTTGAAGCTGCCCATCTTCCAGGGTGAGACACATCAGTTCATAGGCTCACAAGTAGCAATGTCGAGGAGCCATCATCCCTGTCTTCCGTGTAGCAGGGCAGGTCCAGAGATTCTGGATTCACCCTGTGAGCATGCCCGTGTCTGAAAGCTCTCCCTAAGCTGGCTCTCTGCCTGGAAATATCTCTTCCTCTGCCAGTCTTCCTGAGTATTACTTGCATTGGTTCCTTCTGGCCAGCTCAAGGCACCCTCCAGGAATAAGCCACGAAACACAAAGTGGACAATGTTGGAGATTCCACATTTTAACAAATGGTCTAATATTTATAGTTGAAATTGGCATTTTACACTATAAAAATACATCATAAAATTCATATTAATGTTTTAAAATTTGAATTGTATTTTTACCTAGAATGTCACTTAATAGGGAAAACAAAACAAAATAGCATGACAAATTACGAGAGCCCAAAGAAGAAAAAAAAATTCTTACACACACCTGTAATGGCACTTTTCCTCTGCCTTTTTAAAAAAATATTTATTGGAGTATAGTTGCTTTACAATGTTAGTTTCTGCTGTAGAGAAAAGTGACTCAGCTCTGTATCCCCTCTTTTTTTAATTTCCTTCCCATGTAGGGCACCACAGAGTATTGAGTAGAGAGAGTTCCCTGTACTATTCAGTAGGTTCTCATTAGTTATTTGTTTTATAAATAGTAGTGTACATATGTCAAATCCATCCTCCCAATACATTTCACCCCTTTCCCCCTTTGGTACATTTGCTTTCTACATATATGGCTTTATATCTGCTTTACAAATAGGTTCATCTCTATCGTTTTTCTAGATTCCACATTTAAGTGATAATATATATTTGTTTCTCTCTTTCTGACTTACTTCACACTGAGAATCTCCAGATCTATGCATGTCTCTGCAAGTGGTACAATTCTGTTCCTTTATATGGCTGGGTAATATTCCATTTTGTATAGCAGCCATATCTTCTTTATCCATTCCTCTGTTGATGGCCATTTAGAGTGCTTCCATGGCCTGACTATTGTATATAGCCAACTAGTGCTGGTGACCCTAAGGGCATGGATTCATGAGTGCTGAGAAAACTGAATAGGGAATCAACAGCTGCACTAGAGTTAACATCAGCTGCCGAGGGAAGCAGCATTGCTATGGTGATGCTGACAAGAACAGGGAGTGACAGAAATGAGCAAGTCTAGTCTTCTTCTTGGAGTTTTCCAGCTTCCATTTCAGTTCAGTTCAGTTCAGTCACTCAGTCTTGTCCGACTCTTTGCAACCCCATGAATCGCAGCACACCAGGCCTCCCTGTCCACCACCAATTTCCCGAGTTTACCCAAACTCATGTCCATTGAGTCGGTGATGCCATCCAACCATCTCATCCTTCGTCCTCCCCTTCTCCTCCTGCCTTCAGTCTTTCCCAGCATTAGAGTCTTTTCCAGTAAGTCAACTCTTTGCATGAGATGGCCAAAGTATTGGAGTTTCAGCTTCAACATCAGTCCTTCCAATGAACACCCAGGACTGATCTTTTTTAGGATGGACTGGTTGGATCTCCTTGTAGTCCAAGGGACTCTCAAGAGTCTTCTCCAACACCACAGATCAAAAGCAACAATTCTTCAGTGCTCAGCTTTCTTCACCATCCAACTCTCACATCCGTACATGACTACTGGGAAAACCATAGCCTTGACTAGATGGACCTTTGTTGGCAAAGTAATGTCTCTGCTTTTTAATATGCTGTCTAGGATGGTCATAACTTTCCTTCCAAGGAGTTAGCATCTTTTAATTTCATGGCTGCAATCACCATCTGCAGTGATTTTGGAGCCCCCAAAAATAAAGTCTGACATTGTTTTCACTGTTTCCCCATCTATTTGCCATGAAGTGATGGGACCAGATGCCATGCTCTTAGTTTTCTGAATGTTGAGCTTTATGCCAACTTTTTCACTCTCTTCTCTCACTTTCATCAAAAGGCTTTTTAGTTCCTCTTCACTTTCTGCCGTAAGGATGGTGTCATCTGCATGTCTGAGGTTATTGATATTTCTCCCGGCAATCTGTTTAGCGCCCCCTATTGGGAAGTGTTTGAGAGGCAACCACTGGGTAAGCGGAAATGTAAGTGGCAGCAAGGAAGTGTGAAAAAGCATCGCAAAGCAGGGACTGGAAGGGTGAGATGATGCTGTCACACCAGCTCAGCTTCTTCCACAGACTATAACTTCTGGAACTTCTTTGATAAAACTGTGTTTATTCTTCATGGTACCGTCGCATCCCCAAGTCTGCACTTCTTAGACTCCACTTGTTCCCTGTTGTACCTCAGAGGGCAGCAACTCTGCTCAACTTTTATTTATCTTTAAAAATATTCTTCTTCTTTTAGTATAGCCTAAAGTCAGGTAGGTTGATTCCGCCCGTTCCATTCCTCTTTCTCAAGATTGCTTTGGCTATACGAGGTTTTTTGCATTTCCATACAAATTGAGAAATTATTTGTTCTAATTCTTTGAAGAAGACCTCTGGTAGCTTGATAGGAATTGCATTGAATCTATAGATGGCTTTAGGTAGTATACTCATTTTCACTATATTGATTCTTCCAATCCATGAGCACGGTACATTTCTCCATCTGTTTGTGTCCTCCTTGATTTCTTTCATCAGTGTTCTATAGTTTTCTATATACAAGTCTTTTGATTCTTTAGGTAGAAATACTCCTAAGTATTTTATTCTTTTTGTTTCGATGGTGAATGGGATTGTTTCCTTAATTTCTCTTTCTGATTTCTCACTGTTAGTGTATAGGAATGCCAGGGATTTCTGTGTGTTGATTTTGTATCCTGAAACTTTGCTATATTCACTGATTAGCTCTAGTAATTTTCTTGTAGAGTCTTTAGGGTTTTCAATATAGAGGATCATGTCATCTGCAAACAGAGAGAGTTTTACTTCTTCTTTTCCAATCTGGATTCCTTTGATTTCTTTATCTGCTCTGATTGCTGTGGCCAAAACTTCCAAAACTATGTTGAATAGTAGTGGTGAGAGTGGGCACCCTTGTCTTGTCCCTGATTTCAGGGGGAATGCTTCCAGTTTTTCACCATTGAGGATAATGTTTGCTGTGGGTTTGTCATATATAGCTTTTATTATGTTGAGGTATGTTCCTTCTATTCCTGCTTTTTGGAGGGTTTTTATCATAAATGGATGTTGAATTTTGTCAAAGGCTTTCTCTGCATCTATTGAGATAATCATGTGATTTTTATTTTTTAATTTGTTAATGTGGTGTATTACATTGATCGATTTACGAATATTGAAGAATCCTTGCATCCCTGGGATAAAGCCTACTTGATCATGATGTATGATCTTTTTGATGTGTTGTTGTGCCCATTATCCAGAGTGAAGTAAGCCAGAAGCAAAAACAACAATACAGTATATTAACACATATATATGGAATTTAGAAAGACAGTAATGAGAACCCAACATGGGAGACAACAAAAGGAACGCAGATGTATAGAATAGACTTGTGGACTTTGTGGATGAGGGTTAGGGTGGGATGATATGGGAGAAGGGCATTGAAGCATGTTAATTGTCATGTGTCTAATCAATCGCCAGCCCAGGATTGATGCTCGGGACTGGTGCAGCGAGATTTCCCGGGGGGGAGGGAGGAGGGAGGGGGGACCCGGAGGGGAAGCATATGTAAACCCATGGTGATATCATGACAATGTATGGCAAAAACAATAAAAAAAAAAAAAAAGCAAAAAAAAAAAAAAAAAAAAAAAAGACCAAACCTATACTAACGCATATATATGGAATTTAGAAAGACGGTAACGAGAACCCAGCATGCGAGACAGCAAAAGGAATGCAGATGTATAGAACAGATTCGTGGACTCTGTGGATGAGGGCAAGGGTGGGATGATATGGGAGAATGACATTGAAACATGTTAATTATCATATGTGTAATCAATCGCCAGCCCAGGATTGATGCTCAGGGCTGGTGCATCGAGATTTCCTGAATCGGGAGGGAGGAGGGAGGGGGGTTCTGGAGGGGGAGCATATGTAAACCCATGGCGATATCATGTCATTGTATGGCAAAACTAATTAAAAAAATAAAATAAAAATTTAAAAAAAAAATATTCTTCTTCTTTTAAAAACGTATTTGTTTTAGGCGACACCAACTGACCTGACGTAGCATGTGGGATTATTTCCCCAACCAGGGATCAAATTCATGTCCTCTGAACTGGGAAGATGGAGTATTAACCATTGATTGGAATGCCAGGAGAGTAGCTCTACCTCAATTTTTAGATATATCTCTCCTCAGTCCCCAGGATGACAAGGTGTTTGAAACCTTTGTTTCTGAAACAAAGAAAAACTCGCTAATGAAAATCTTAGATGTGAAAGGGGAAAGCAATGATAGTATGAAAGAGTTTAGCTTATAATTACTGAACTTATTTTTTCATCTCTGTTTTCTTCCTGAATAACCCACTCTTGATTCCATACCCATAAATACAGTTTCTTATAGTTTGTAATACTGTAATTGCAGTTTCCAGCTTGAATATGTTCATTGCTAAAATCCACAAATCAAATCAAGAAATTCCTTGGAAAACTTCTGAAGTAATTGAAAATTCTTAAGTAATTGAAGAGAAATTGAGCCCATATGGTATTGATAAACCCTATTTCCTACTATGAAACTTGCAATAAAGCAGGAAATTTATAAATAAGAACAGAAAGGGATTTTATTTAGTAGAGACTTGACACTCTAAAGGAGGCCAGAATAATATTTTAAATTGTCTTTTATCTTGCTGATTCAAAACTAATCACTTGAAACAAAAAAAAGCATGAGGAGGTTATGCACCTGAACCAAGAAATGCCTCAGTTCATCTCAATTTGTCCCCAAAGGCCAATTAATTCCAAGTTTCCTGCAACTGGCATTTTAACTTCAAAAATGTACTTCAACAGCACCTGCTTAATAAAACCCTGTGAGATGATACTCAGATTTGTTCTGCTCCATGGTGTCAGTTCTTCTCTGAAGTCTCTATCACTTCCTATCTTCAAAAGTTGTCTATACACACAGTCACATTACCCTCCTTTTCCAAAATGTGTCACGGCACTCGCTGCATCTCAAATGGTTAAATTAAACTCGTTTCCTGTGTCAGACAGCAGAAGACAAGACAATCCTCACTGGGGGGAAAAAAGAAAGAAAACTACCCTCCTGAACCACACGTCAACTTCTGTTGGTGTTTGTGGGGGCTGCATAAACACAGATGAGTCCAAGCTGCACCATTTTCTGAGAAATTAGCTTCATTATCATTCAGACATTCTACCAAGGGTCAAATACAACAATCAATTTTTCAGTGTATTTTTTCATAAAAGAACTTCTCCAAAATAACATTTTATTAGATCTTATTATTATTTCCAAAGATCTTATATAAATTAAAATCTAGGGTTATAAGTGAGATATCAATTAACATAAGAATCAATTTAATGGTAATTTAAATAGCTAACTGTTACAATTTCTGCATAATGAAGTGGCCTCTGGGCTTGAAGTCCTAATCATGTCTAATTAATTTAAAGGATGTTACTTTTTATTATCACTGAAATTTCTGACAGGTGATAAAACATTTAGGGTTGCCATCACAAACTTTTTATATCAGCTGTACCATAGGTTGGCAAGTTATAGATCATCATTTGAAAATGACTATTTAGGGAAAAAAATCCCTCAGCTACGTTTGTAAAGTTATAACACAGAACTGCTATTTTATCCATGTGAAAGAAAGCAATTCTATTCACTAAATAAGAAAAGAGTGGGCCTTTTATTTTCATAATCTTAGTAGTTATAATCAACCTTCATGAGGAAGAGTCAATTTTAGAAAATAATCTTCATAACCTTTTGAGTTTATATAGTACCTATATTGACAAAAACATTAATATATGTTCCATTGTTGATATTTTTAAAAAGTCTTGAACTTTTGAGGCTCAGAGAGCAAATAAATCTGAGTGCAAGGAGATTAGCTAAAGGATGTGTCATTCCTTTACAATAGAATGTTAAAATTATCTACCATTAAAATATATTCACTGTGAAGGAAGCCAGACAGAGAAGGAGAAATATCATATGTCATATCTTACATGTAGAATCTAAAAAGAAATGATTTGAATGGACTTATCTACAAAACAGAAACAGATTCACAGGCTTAGATAATGAATGTACAGTTGCCAGGGAGGAAGAAAGGGAGAAAGGAATAGTTAGGGTGTTTGGGATGGTCACATGCACACTGTTACATATAAAATGGATAACCAACAAAGACCTACCAAATAGCACGTGGTGTAGCATCCTAGATGGGAGGGGAATTGTGGGGAAAATGGATACATGTGTATATATGGCTGAGTCCTTTGGCTGTCCACTTGAAATTATCACAACATTGGTAATTTTCTATACTCCAGTATAAAATAAAAAGTGTAAAGAAAAAGAAAGGAAAAATGTATCTACTCAGTAAAGTAAAATAATGTGAAGGAAATTATTTTTCAGAGACTATAGCTTCTGTGGTCATAGAAAAACCAAACCCAAGACACAGAGCTGATGGATAAGTCTAAAGCAGACAAAGGTAACATATAATTCAAGGAAAGATAGAAAGTGGAAGACTCCAGCCAGCATAACCCCAAGATCTATTCTACTGGGCTGTTCTTTTAAGGGGAAGTAAAAGAATTATTTTAAAAATCTCCAAGAAAGATTCATGTAAGTACAATCAAAACAGAGTCAACAGTGAGTAGCTATAATCTAAAGGCTAGTTTGCTGGGCAGGACTTGTCAGGATGAGGATAAAGGTGGGAGCAAAGGAGATGAAGAAAGCTCTGCAGAGAGGCACCATGGCAAAGAAACTTGGAACATGAATCTGGGCTCTGGCTATAGAACTTTGTCAGGGTATTCTACCTCTGTGTGCCCCGTTTTCCCTCTTGCAAGAGATAACTGATGATCACACCTACTCAGGTAGAAGAATTAAATATGTCAAATGTTTAAAACACTTTAGAAGAGTGTCAGGTACATAGTAAGTGCTTCATACATACTTCCTCTAATTGTATATCTTGGGTTAATTCTTTTACTCCAGCCCGAGAACTTCTGGAGCTCTCAATTTGAAACCTATATAAAAAAAAATACGCTCTGAAACAATAGAGACAAAATTTTTTTGACATCGGGGTCAAATGTGATCTGTCTAGGTTCAGGCAAAATCTATTTTGATATCCGAAAGATAATAGAAACTTTTGATGATCACAAAGCAAAAATACTGCACTGAAAGTGACAAGGCTGCTGATGCCTGGCTTATGATTATGGTAAACTTTAAGAGATACTAAAATAACACAGGTCTTTGGAGTCAAAGTAGTTTGAATCCTATGTTCATCACTTCTGGTTGTTTGACCCTAGATAAAGCTGTTACCTTTCTGATGCTCGGTTTTATCATCCATAAAACAGGGACGACAATTCCTAATTCATATAGTTCTTGTGAGTAATTCTCAACACAACATCCCAGGAGGCCTTGACAGTTCAACTGTGTTTGTCAAGCTCAGCAACTTCCTTACCCGCCCATGACCAGAACAAAGGAGACTGAAGTGAGGACTCAAAGTAGTCAGTGGAGATAAGACCAAAACCATGTGGTTGTGAACCATTCTGTTGCTCCTTCTCTCTGGTTTTATCTGCATCCCTGTGACCTCCAGAACACTTATTCTCTCTGGTTTTATCTGCATCCCTGTGACCTCCAGAACACTTACAGAGCTGCAGGGTTGGGCAGTGGACCATGTGACTGCTCAGCAAAGGTGAAAGTAGGTACAAGAATCAGGCCCAGGCTCATGATACAGGCTTACCAAGGCTCCAAAGAAGGAAGTATTCTTTCTTTCAAACCCATCCAGAAATGCTAGTCGACTCTCAGTGGTGGTGCAACCCTGCATTAGTTCAGGACATCAATGTTTCCCATGTAGACTATGGCAATAATCTCCTAAACCAGTGGATTTCAAAAGTTACTGCCTATAAATATTATCTTGGGAATTAAAAAAAAAAAAAAATCCGATGCCCAGGCCACGCTCTAGACTGATTAACTCCAAATCTTCAGATGGAACCCAAGCATGAGTAGTTTTCTTTAAAGCTTTCCAGATGATTCTTGTGTGCAGACAAGTTTGAGAACCAGTGTTCTAAATATTTCTTTGCCCCTAATTCAGTATCCCTGTGGCCCATTCTTATAATTATCTGAGAATAATGAAATTCACCTGCAAAATATTCTTTCAAAATCTTCCCATTGCCTACTGCAACATTCTCAAAGCGTAGACTGCAGAACAAAAGAATAACTTAGGTTGCTGATTAAAATCCAGATTGCAGTCATAACAAATGATGTTCATGAATTTTGAATTTGAGAACCACTAATCTCCAGGACAAAGACCAAATCCTATAGAATGGTGGATAGACATTTCATATTATAGTCCTTGCCCAGCCTTCCAGATCCTACTTTGTTGAATCTTTACTTTGTTCTCTTCCCAACACCCTATACTCCAGCAATTCCAAATTTGCCTCTCTATATGTGTCCCTTCTACCAAGAATAGCATTAGGTAAATCATTTAAACACTTTGAGCCTGTTTCCTCATCTGTAAAATGGGGGTTATACTATGAATCCTTGGGTCTGTTTGAAGATTAACTGAAATAATATATTTGAAAATGTCTAGCTCTGGGCCTGGTCCAAAGTTAATGCTTGACACTCATTCATTCACTAATTCCAGGGCCTGTAAATTCCGAGTGTCCGGGCAAAGATGTGCCTAAATAATGCTGAAGAAGTATTGACAGTGGAGCTACTGCCTGAACTCAGAAATGACAATCCAGTACACTAGAGTAGGCATATATACAGTATGAAAAAATGGGGGAGAGAAACTGCCATACTTTTAGGATTTCACAGGCCACCCATCAAATGTACTAAAAAATAAAATAATCCCTCCAAAAATGGGATGCCTGATCTCCTTAGCTCTGAGGCAGCTTATTCAAGAGTGAAGTTTTAAGAACTGAATAAATAAATGCCCCTATTATACACTAGGTTAAATTCTGTCCCTGGCCTAAAGGTCCTTGCAATCTAAAGGAAGCAGCATACAAAGACAGAAAGATGCACACGGAGGAATTTATAAAGTTATTTTTAAAGTTCTGCTATTTTCTCACACAATCCACTATTTGTTCCTTGATAGATGGAAGGAGAAAAAAAAATGGCAAAGGGAAAATTCCTCCCAATCTCTATTGATGCCAAATATTCATCTGACACTAATTAATTTGTAATTATATCTATTGTTTTATATGCACCAAATAAATACCAGGTTTCTCACCACCAACAATGTTGCTAATGCTGCTGTTGATGTGATGGCTGACACTTTTGAGCACTGACTAGATGATGTGCATTTAACTAATGCTTTAAATATGATATATAATTTATAAACTATCAGTCAGAGATAGATTTCTTCATTTTTTTCAGATGAGAAAAGGGAAATTAAGATAAGCTATCAGACTTGTCCTAGTTTCCTCTATTATCCCTGCTGATCAAAGATCTAAAGTCATAAGTCCCAAGATTTTAACCACAACAAAATCTCTCAATTAAAATAATATTGGTTTAATTATCTCCTTAAGAGCAAAACAAGTTTAAGAAGAGACAACCACTAATCAACATGAGTAAATTTCTTTCTTAACAAGTTGTGACCCAACATAGATCTGCCCACTAACTTCATTGGATATAATAACTATAGTTCTAATGTTGGAAAAATCCTTAAAGTCTTCCAAAGGCTCATCATATAGTCTGGAAAAAATTCTGTTCCCATTATTCCTTTGGGTATATTCTGATATTTTGTTGAGATGTTGGTTAAGAGCTGCTCAAGAATAAGAATTTGTTGCGACTGATAGTAATTTAGTTTTTCCCCTTAAAAGCTGATTAATAATTAAATGTAAAATTTAAAAATTCTGCAGTCCCTTTTATAGCAAGAAAAGAGAATCTTGTCTTGTTTGTCTTTTTTCAAGATACTGTACTGTGAAGTACAAGGTGACTATGATATGGCATTTTAAGTAGCTTAAAATTTTCATTAATAGCAGATAAATAAATCTTTATGTAACGAATCACGCCTAATGTGAGAACTTTTATACTGATGCTTAAGACAATTTCTCATGTTATCAAAAAGAGAGCAATCATTTTTTTCCCAGAGTAGGAATGCCTAAAATTATATATAATAACAAAGTAACACCTGTGGAACACACATAGAAGAAATAAAATTGGATTTTATTTCTAAAATCTTGGTATGTCTTGCAAAGGTGATGAAAAGCACAAGAAGCATTCTAGGAATAAAGGACAGAATAGATTAGGCTTGTTTCGATGATGCAAGGCATAAAACTAGAAACAGTGGTAGGCGTATGGGAACAGGAAGTGAATGAACAACGCTGTTGTATTCAGAGGCTGGTGACTTCCTCTTGGTAGGAATGCTGCTGGGAAAACTCAACCATTAGATCTGTATTTTCGACCAGATAATTCATTATATTTGCAAACCTGGCATTTATTCATGTATGCTACATGAAGGAACAGGCAAATGCACAAACTTAAAGGGAACACCCAATTTCATAACACTTAGACTCATAATGTGGAAAAGGAAATGGCAAGCCACTCCAGTATTCTTGCCTGGAGAATTCCGTGGACAGAGGAGCCTGGCAGTCTGCAGTCCATGGGATTGCAAAGAGTCGGACACAACTGACTAACACACACAGACTCAAAATGAAACGCAACAAGTTAAACCTGCAGATTTCCCAAATTACCATGCTAAAAATTAGCACATAATTTACCCTCAAAGACATGACTTCCATGGTCTCCTTATTATCTATTTCTTTAGGCAGAAGAACAGAAATACCAGCAACAGAAAAAATCAAGAATTCCTCAGTTAAGACAAAGTATAAGTGTTAGTCACTCCATTGTGTTTGACTCTTTGTGACCCCATGAGCTGTAGCCCATCAGGCTCCTCTGTCTGTGGAATTCTCCAGGTAAGAATACTGGAGTGGCTTGCCATTTTCTTCTCCAGGGGATCTTCCCAGCCCAGGGATCGAACTTTAGTCTCCTGCATTGCAGGCAGATTCTTTACCCTCTGAGCCATCAGGGAAGCCCTCAATTAAGACAAGCTTACATCAAAACAAATAAAACACAAAAGAAAAAGGAAAGATATAATCTCATACGCAGTTCCTCCTATCTGATTCTTTTAATTTCCTACCTGGTTAAAGTTCATATCACATGAATTTAGGCATTTTTTTATGTGGCCATACAATACACACCACAAACATGGGGAAAGTCTTTGCTTTCTTTTTTTGTTGTGCTACTTTGTAAAATGTAGAATGTCTACTTCTTTTAGGTAAGCTTAAAATTACTTAAAGAAGCTACATTCTTGACTTATTATGAGGTTCATTACTGAGCATAATAAAGTTTATATCATTTTAGCAAAGTATGGACCTTGAGTCAATGAGCTTTTAATCTAGGCTGATGTTGTAGGCGCCCACAGGGCAGGATCTAGATGCCACCACCTTCCATCCATGTCAGAATATCCACCTCTGTGTACAGGTTACACCATGATTTATAATCGGAATTCTATATTTTTGTAGGAGCCCTTTTAAACTATACATTTGTAGTCTATCATTTTTAGTCATATTTTTCCCACTTGTTCTAGAACTACCTGGTGTACTTAAAAGTCCCATATATTTTTAATTTTTATCATTCAAATATGAACAGTTATAAATGTTCATAGTTCAGAAACAACATATCCACACATAAACCCTACTCTAATTGTTAAAATCCATAAAAAATAAAGCATATCTGATTGTACTTATTTGAATTACTATTATCTAACTTTTTATACTCTATATTCTCTCTTGCATGAGAATCATTAAGGATTCATGATCTTTCACAAATTCAACTTGTTCCAATTAACCATAATAATAACATTAATAATTACATTTACTATTTTATATTCAATGTTTCCACAATCTGGCTAGTAGGAATCCATTAAAGCTAGCAATTTTGTCTTTTCAGTACTGCCCTGATGCTTAAAAACTATCCTTGCTCTCATCTACTTGGTTCCTTTGTGAAACCCCACTTAAATGATGATAAAGGTATCAAAAGGGCAAAAAGTCCACAACAGAAAAGAATATGAGAAATGATGAGAGATGTTGACAAAATGTTGAAATTGGGAAGCAGATACACTCAAGCTCTCTTAGAAACTAAGTCTGATTTACAGAGGGGTAGGGTACTGTGGAGCCAAAAAATAAGCCAGCTCATCCCTCAGAGCCCTGAAAAACAGAACTTAGAGATACATTATGTTTCAAGAGGATGTCTGTTGGACTAACAGGCAGCTTGATTGAAATTTTGCATGTTAAGCATTAGAGTCCTAGATACCCTCAGCTCTGCGCTGAGCAGCATTGCCGTCCACTTAGTTGTAGACGACTGACTGAATATTTACTCTTAAACAAGAGGGAGCATGGGCACAAACATTAGAGCTAAGGGAGCCACCAGGAAAACAAAGGCTAAGTCAAAGTTTATATCCTAATGTGTAAGAACACTAGCCTTTTCTTTCTTTGTCCAGGGAGAGTTACTTCTAATCCTCAGGCAGAGGATAAAGGGATTCTTTACTGAGGAAAAGAATCTGCCTAAAAGGAACAAAACACAGCAACTTATAATAACTGCTCCATAACTTGATAATAAACTCACTGCCTAACATCCTCGTATCTGGTTAGTGTCTGTGTGCTTCATACTTTAACACAAGCAGACATTGATGGATCACCAGACTTCTAAGAGGCAAAAACAAACAAATAAGGAAAAAAAGAAAAAGACAAGTGGAGGGTTCAGAGACAAAATAAGCAGAAGAAAACTTTAAAGGAAATAATTTAATACTGGGTTGACCAAAATGTCCATTTGGGTTTTTCCATAAGGTGCAACCCTAATGAACATTGTGGACAATCCAGTAGTTTCAAAGATAAGAGAAGATATTGCATTCCTGAAATAAAAATAGGAAGTCATTAAAAAAAGAAACCCTCAGAAATTCTGAAAGAGCTCTTTGAAATTAAAAGAAAAAAGGATATCAGAAATAAAATGTTAATAGAGTTGAAAGATAAAGTTAGAAAAATCTCTTAGAAAGTAGAACAAAAATCCAAAAGAATTAAAAAATAAGAAAGAAAATATTTCTAAAAGAATATCTGACTCTGTGGAAGAGGGCAGGGGTGCGATGATATGGGAGAATGGCATTGAAACATGTTAACTATCATATGTGAAATCAATCGCCAGCCCAGGGTTGATGCTCGGGGCTGGTGCACTGAGATGACCCATGGGGAGGGAATCGGGAGGGAGGAGGGAGGGGGGTTCTGGAGGGGGGAACCATGTATACCCATGTATACCCATAGCAGTTTCATGTCAATGTATGGCAAAACCAACACAATAAAGAAAATTTAAAAAAATAAATAAATAAAATAAATTGATATTCTTTTGGCAAAATAAAATAAAAGTATATCTGAGTAATGAAAGTTCAGAAAAACAAGTGAGAGAAAGTTATCAAAGAACAGAGGAAAAGATCTCCTAGAACTAAATACTTTGAGCCATATTTTCATGAAATTTCAACACTTGAAATTTTATCCATGGAATTTCAAGGATAATGAAAACTTGTAAGCTTTTAGTAAGAAAAAAACTTGAAAATAGTTTCTAATGAAAAAAATTATAGAAAAAGTATTAATTAAAATGATATCATTCAATAGCACTACTGGCAATTAGAAGACACACAAAAATACTTTAACATTTCTGAGGAAGTGTTTTTATGTCCTAGAATTCTCATTCCATCAGATTTCCAATTTGTAAAACTTTTTAAAAATTGCAGATGATAAAAATCTAAAATGTGAACTACTTTCCTTAGACATCATTTTTGGGGAAACTATTGGAGGATGTCCTTCACAAAAACAAGGGGGAAAAGGAATAGAATTAAACAAGAAAACAAATGCACACATAGCATACTACAAGACTTGGCTGTCATATGCAAATTATTTTATGTTATTATATATGCATTATTTTGATATGTATTCTATATATAATAACACTGAGTATTGTGTTAACTGAAAACTTTTATAACTGTCATAAGAAAGGGATGGGGAAAAGGTGAATGGAGTAGAAATAAAGGAATTAAATCTAACATTCTCTAGCAGGAAGTCTAAACTAACACTAAAAAAAAAAATTAAGAAGTAGTCCTATTAGCATCTTATTCAGAAATATGGAGTAAATTCTGAATGGGAAGATGAAGAAAACCAAAATTGGTGACATCTTGCCTGAAGAATCAAAGTTAAGAGTGTTACTACTATTTTTTATTAAAGTGAAAGTCACTCAATTTTCTGCAACTCTTTGAGACCCCATGGACTACACAGTCTATGGAATTCTCCAGGCCAACATACTGGAGTGGGTTACCTTTTCCTTCCCCAGGGGATCTTCCCAACCCAGGGATCAAACCCAGGTCTCCCACATTGCAAGTGGATTCTTTACCAGCTGAGCCACAAGGGAAGTCCAAGAAAACTGGAGTAAGTAGCCTATCCCTTCTCCAGTCAGTCTTCCTGATCCAGGTCTCCTGCATTGCAAGCGAATTCTTTACTAACTGAGCTATCAGTAAAAGTTCTGCAGAAAAATTTGCAAATTATTGCCCATTAAAAAAATTATTTTAACAGTGAAAGGATATAAAAAAGAACATCCTTAACTGCATGAGAGGGTTTTACTAAAGATATGTTCAACATTTTGCTATATTCTCGTTAAATTTATAGAAAGTATTTTAGCTCTTTCCTTTTCCTTAACATTATACTGGAGTTTATATTCAATCATTATACAAGAAAAAGAAATAATTGACATAGAGATTGATAAAGAAGTGATAATCTTCCATCATTTATATCCATGTGCCCAAATGCAATAGAAACGCTTGGTAATATTTAAAATAAATACTGGAGTACATCAGTATTCCAGGACAAAACATTAGTATGCTGAGGATTTTCTGTCTCAGGGCCTTCAAATTTGCTATTTCCTTAGCCAGGAAAAGTCATCCTTTAAGATATTTGAACAACTTCCTTCCTCACTATATTCATGTTCTTTCCCCTTGTTGTTCTATTATTTTTATTCGTAGCATTTATTAATACCCACTAGTACAAGACATCTTTCTCCATTGGATTGGAAGTTTATGTACATGATAAACTCTAAATTTTTGTATAAAAGGTATAAGGATATTATTATGTATTATTTTAAATAGTATAAACTTGGAAATAGCTTAGTTGTCCATTCAGGAGTTAATAAATAATTAAATCTGATAATTAATGCATTAGATTATTATTCAACAATTAGATAATTGATATTACTCAATACAGATCTAAAACCCATAAATTGAATAGCAAACAGAACATCATTATGTATGGTGTCATACAAATGATGAAACTTAAAAACATATATGCAGTCAGCCCAATAGAATGTATTCATGGTAAAAGCTAACATTATGGAGTATATATACATACTGTCCTCTTGTGAGGAGGAGAGAGGGGACTTAAGAGACGAGTATGAAGGATTTCAACACTGTCTCTGTTTTGTTTTAGTGTCTAAAGATATTCTGAATCAAATATGACTATATGCCAATGGCTTTTCATTTTAGGTGGCACTTACACAGGTCTTATATAGTGCCCTTTGTACCTATTTGTTTGACTTGGGTTCGGTTTGATTTAGAGGATTTTTTTGATTTTGCTTTCAAAATTAAGTAAAGGAAAAAGCAGAATAACAAACACGGAACCTTATTCTCAAGAACAAGAGTAGAAAAAAAAAAAAAAAAACGGTACACAAGGCAAAGAAGATGGACATTACAGAGGAGAACTGTTTTGGCAGATAAAAACCAACAGAGACCTGGAGTAAGATACAAATGTTCAAGAACCATTTGGAGACAATTTCTGCTACAACTTCCTTGTAATTAGCAGAATCTTATCACTTTATCTCCATCCAACAAAACATGGCAGAATGGGGAGCTCTGGACCTTAGCTTTTAGGAATTGACCTTGAGATTCTAAACAGAGGGCACACTATAAAAAGTAAAATTCAATTGTAAACTGTTTTGTTGTCAAAAGCATGGGCTTCACAGGCCCAAAGCCCACAGCATGAATCTCAGCTACACTCCTGCATGGTTGAGCAACTTTGAGATGGCTCTTGCCCTCTCTAAGCCTTTGTTTCATCATGTAATAATAACGTTAGTGTTGGAACTTGTCATCATTCTTTTATTATATTGGTAGAATACTATTGCATTGCTGTGAAAATTAAATTTGATCATGATTTTAAAGCATGTAGCACAAGGTCTTGCTCAAAGGTAATAGCTCAATATTGTTGTTGTTAGTGTTTCACTGCATTTAGTGGAACCTCTGTCCCTTCTTTTTTCACTATAGCATGCTTGATATTCATGTAATCTGAGGACATGACATTAAGCAGGCAATGTTATTGGAAATACCTTTTGGTCATTTAAATATAACATTAATTTACATATGCTCATTTGTACATGTGTGTAA
The DNA here is from genome assembly GCA_007570785.1 of Antilocapra americana. Classification (NCBI taxonomy): domain Eukaryota; kingdom Metazoa; phylum Chordata; class Mammalia; order Artiodactyla; family Antilocapridae; genus Antilocapra; species Antilocapra americana. Next base: position 36,461,011 of record ML661885.1, read on the forward strand.
GTAGCGGTTGGGAATGCCTGCCCGGAATTCCTGTTTCTAGGAATATCTCTTCATAATCACAAATGTGCAATCAATCCATAAGATTATAGAAGGAGCTGCTCTGTTGGAACAAAGTGGCTCCATCTCTCCAGGGCAACAGTTGACTGGACAATCAAAGCAGAATAAGGCCGAGTGTGGAAAAAGAGAGATGAATGAAGGAAGAACTCAGAGAACAGAGAAAGAATCCAAATTAGATTAACTTTAGGTTCCCGGCCTCAATGTAAATGTTAATTTTTGTTGCCATATTATGTTTGAGTTCTATGTGAAACCCCTAATTCCTTACATTAACTCATATTTTCCAAAACTTGCTCAAAAACTCCAGTTGCGTTTCTGTTTCTTATCACTCCAAAAATTCTCGTGGATACAATGTGACTACATACAGAGAAATATAGCTACTTTTCCACTTACCTAAGACTGGCAAGTAGTAAAGAGATTTTATTCAGTTTTCAGATTTGTTCAGTTCAGTTCAGTTGCTCAGTCGTGTCCAACTCTTTGTGACTGCGTGAACTGCAGCACACCAGGCCTCCCTGTCCATCACCAGCTCCCAGAGTTTACCCAAACTCATGTCCATTGAGTTGGTGATGCCATCCAACCATCTCATCCTCTGTCGTCCCCTTCTCTTACTACTCTCAATCTTTTCCAGCATCAGGGTCTTTTCAAATGAGTCAGCTCGTCCCATCAGGTGGCTGAAGTATTGGAGTTTCAGCTTCAACATCAGTCCTTCCAATGAACACCCAGGACTGATCTCCTTTAGAAAGGACTGGTTGGATCTCCTTGTAGTCAGATTTGTAAAACTATATAATTTATTGCAAAGCTATATCATGCACACATCTCATCAGTTTAAAAATAATCACCACAAATCTGAAGACTGGGAGCTTTAGAAGATATAGAAAATACCCAACTGAGTGAGGCATATGTCTGCAGATCTTCACCCTACCCAACTATGTTTATGTAGACATCATAAAAGCACTTACATAAAATAAGACAGATTTCTTCTAGATTGGAAAAAAAGGTAACAGAGAAATGACATGACTTGGCCTTAATACAGTTAAATAATACAAGGAGACAGAATGCAAATGAATATATTTTGTGTTTGGAATAGATATGCTTCTAATTGCATTCACTTATTATCATAGAAATGACATGTTTTCAGCTTTAGTTATATGCCACCACATTTAATAATTGAAACACAAACACATGAAACAGTAATTTAGTGGCAGACTTTGTAATTACAAAAGTATAGTAAGGGTTGGTTTTGTAAACATATGTGAAACTCCTTTATGCATGGTGTAATTAACACGAACATAAAAAATATAAGAAAATCTTAAAGATTAAATTCAGCTGCAGTCTAAAGCTATGGTAAAAATAAAATCATGAAAAGCTTCATGGAGCCAAGGACTTTTAAAAGCTCTTTCTTGGGACATAAATTGCTTAAAAATAGTAGCATGCTTTGAAATACACAAGTAACATTTATTTTAGAAATAAAAACTATGATTCTATATTTTAAGCAATGGTACAATTGTTTTTTAGCTTCTCTAGTGAAAGTGAAACTCACTCAGTCATGTTGGACTCTTTGTGATCCTATGGACTATCCAGTCCATGGAATTCTCTGGGTCAGAATACTAGAGTGGGTAGCCTTTCCTTTTTCCAGGGGATCTTCCCAACCCAGGGATCGAACCCAGGTCTCCTGCATTGCAGGTAGATTCTTTACCAGCTGAGCAACAAGGAAAGCCCAAGAATACTGGAGTGGGTAGCCTACCCCTTCTCCAGTGGACCTTCCTGACCCAGAAATCTAACCAGTGTCTCCTGCATTGCAGGTGGATTCTTTACCAACTGAGCTCTCAGGGAAGCTCCCTAGCTTCTCTAATAAGTTGCCAATGCAAGACAGTGGCTAAGTCAGACCCTGGTTTTAAATTCTTGATCTGCCTTTAACTATATTATGATGCGTAAGGTCTTCACTGTCTGTAAGCCTCAGTTTCCTCATCTATAGAGTAAAGATAAGTATCTTTTAAAAACCAATTACATTGGTTCCCACACATATATTAGACACTGAATAAGTAATAATTACAGGTCATATATGCCCCTTCTGAATATCTATATTAGTAGGCTAGAGGAAATACATTGTTTTATATAATTAATTTAGAATTGTAACATATTCTGGTACCAAATATGGATTACTTTTTGTCCTTGTGAGTTCAAGTAGTGAAAGGGCCTAGACTGCAAAATGTAACTCTACTGGGCTCCATGCTAAGCATCTTACAGATCATCTCAGTGAATTTTCAAAACAACTGTACCAAATAAGTATTGTTTTACCACATTTTACAGATTACAAAGTAAGATTTAGATACAATCAATATCTTACCCATAATCAAACATAGAAACGCATGAAGGGGAACATGAAATTAGGTAAGTCAAAACCCCGACGATTATAATCATTGACTCTGTCCCTTATATGCTGGCTTTAATCACTTCAATAGGTTGTTCATGTCCCAGATCATTCAAAAACATATTTATTGTCATATAAAATAATATGACCTGGAATAATGATATTTGCCCTAAAATAATAATAATAATAGAGAGGGATTCAAAGAAAGCATAGGAATTTGAATACAAAAAAAAAAAAAAAAGCCCAGAATTTAGTATTTGGAGTTGCCTTCTCTGTGGCCCAAAGAATATGACATCCAATTTCTAAACAACAAACCTAAGTAAGCTCTAAAGCATCCCATGAAGGTAGAGGATGCGGTGTAATTCAGGTAGGCCAACAACTCACTAGTCTGCCCTCGCAAATATTTAGACTCTTTGCTATTCTTGGTCCAGCCCATTGATCCTCAAAACGCAGGCCTCAAAAACAGCATGTGAATCAAGATAACCTCAGCCTGGAAACCATAAGTGGGTTATCTCATCATAAGAACACAGAGAAAAGGAAAATCATCAAGAAAGGAAGATGATTTTTCAGCTAATCCAAGCAGAGCACATCATTATTTTTTGACAGAGATGAATATTAGCAAAGGAACATTTTGGGAGCCTGAAAAACCCTTCATTTTCTTCTGTGGGCACATGCACACATCTGAATGCAAAAAGCACAGAAATCCCTATCTCCCAGCTCTCCATTTCCGAACATGCTCAACAAAGGGTGCACTCAGATGAAACATCAGTTAGCTTTTTTTCTTTCATTGGGAATGTGCTTATTAACTGTTGTTCAAATAGTTTGTAGACATAACAGCCCCAGGAGTGAATGTGGCTTTGTATTTACAAGGTAGTCATTTGTTGTTATTTATAGTTCTTTTAATTTTCACCTTTTTACATTTAAATTTCCTTCCAAAGGTTATGATTAAAATAGGCACTACTTAAGAGAGAAAAAACTCCCTTTAATGTGCATTTTTTACACAAAGATTTTCAAGCTTCAGAAAGAAGCCAGGGGTGCTCAGTTTGTTTCTTTGTCAATTTTATGGACATTCATAATTTGTTTTCCAAGAAAAACAATCATGGTGTCATTATGCAAAACTATGACAGAGCCTCTTTTAGCAGAGGTCATCATTTTAAACAGATGTTCTTCCTTTCATCTGTTAGCTAAATTGCTCCAAATAAAAGAAGTAAAGGGAATTAACATTTATTTAAAGTGTTAACACTACAGGACTCTGCTGGCTAATAGATGTTCATTTTCATAGGTAATTCTCAGACTTCTAATGTCAGTACTATGGGTTGTTGCTTAGCAGAATGGTTAAGGGGATAACTTTAATGGTTCACACATTTGGCTTTTTATGACTTATCAGCTGTATAAACTTGATTAGTTAAACTTTTTATATCAAATTCACTATCTTATTCTTAAACACATAGAGAAAATGCTAGTAAACATGGTGAAAGCATACTATAAAAATTAAATGATAAAATGTAAGCAGAGCTCTTAACACAGTGTCTGACTTTTTTATATATATATATTACTACTTTTCACTTCTCAGAGGGACAAAGTAAGGCATAAGATTCCACCCAGCAAGTCAAGTAAGGAACCGTGTGACTTGAAACTGGGTCTTTTTTCACTCCAAAAGCGAATGCTCTTTGCACTATACCACAATAGGATACGTGGTGACCAAATGACATTTTTGTGAAATATGATAGGGAAGAACAATATTTTTCAGACTAAGGAGATAAAATTGGATCTTTTTTTTTAAGGAATTATCATGCCAAGTGCACAATATTTTCAACAAGAGATCGTTAAAAATTCTAGGGATTTATTTGTATAGTCATGTCTCTAAAGATGCTTGAGTATTCCCAAAAAAGACCCATACCACTGGTGGATAGCTTCTCTGAAAGAGTCAAGGACAGAAATAACAGCCTCCCTTGAGGGGCCCCGCAAAGCACTCATCCCATTCTAATGGAGGAGAAAATATCTCATCCTTTACCAACTCAGTATCAGTCATGGAAATGGCTGATAATAGTCAATACTCCTGCCGTATTCCAACTAGCTAAAGGGGATAAAGAAACCAAATCTGGTAAAGATAGTATTGTCACTCATGATCCATGTACAATCCATGTCAAGTAACCATTACGTGCCTCCTGCTTCTGTTCCTCTCATCCAATAGAAGGGCCAAAAAGCATGCAGCAAGGAACACTACAAAGAGATCACTGGGAATTAACAGACACATTTATGAAATATCTAATGTAGCCTATTGATTGGCTAAAGGAAAAGAAAATTTATTTTTAGAATTTAAATACAGACATTCAGAAACCAATCACATTAGAAATCATCATTTTTCAAGCTGAGGATTGGACCATCCCCATCATAGCTCCACCGTCAGCGTTCAACATCAGTCCACACACACCAACAGCACCCTCTACTGTCCAACAACGTGGTGAAAAGAGCATTTGTCACATTTTCTGAAGTCACAAGTCGTTTACAGTTTTCAAATGAAAACCTTTTGTCAAGCAATGAAATTCAATGATATTGTGGCTTCCCAGGTGGCACTACTGGTAAAGAACCCACTTGCCAGTGCAGGAGATGCAAGAGATTCATATTCCATCCCTGGGTTGGGAGGACTTCCTGGAGGAGGAAATGGTACCCCACTCCAGTATTCTTGCCTGGATAATTCCATGGGCTTAAGAGCCCAGAGCTACAGTCCACGGGGTTGCAAAAGAGAGGGACATGACTGAACACAGTCGACAAAGAACAATGACGCAAAATTGTTACCAGTTGGTAACTAACAAACCACTGCGAAGAGAGATGTTTCAAACTGAAGAGGAGGAAAGCGAAGGGGAAGGGGAGCTGATTACCCTCAATGATCCATGTCTCCTGGTAGCACATTCTTGCATTTCCTCACACATTGCACCTGGCAGGTCTGTATGACCCACAGAACACAGAAGTGATGAGTTTTCATATCCTTTATAGGGTGATAAATGACACTGGCTTCCATTTCCTTTGTGGCCTCCCTCAATCATTCCCTCTGCACTCATGCTCCCCACATCCTCATTACTTGCTCAGACAAAAGCCATATGTGGGCAATTCTATGAAAGGTCCTATGTGACGAAGAACCGAAGTCTTGTGCAGACACAGGAATGAGCTTGCAAGGAGATCCTCTAAGCCCAGACAAGCCTTCAGATGACTGCAGCCCCCAAGGACCACTTAACTGCAACCTCCTGAAGCAGCCTGAGCCAGAAGTAGGAGGTTAAGGCTCTCTCAGAAATTATGTGAATTGACAAGCTCTTAAGGAGATCCTCCAAAGTGTTAAGATTGGGGATAACTTTTTACATACAACAATGAATTTCCTTTGTTCATTGGGTTTGCCAGGTGGCTCTAGGGATTAAAAACCTGCCTGCAATGCAGGAGACAAAAGAGATGTGGGTTCAGTTCCTGGTTGGTGAAGATTCCCTGGATGAGAGCATGGCAATCCACTCCACTATTCTTGCCTGGAAAATCCCATGCACAGAGGAGTCTGATGGGCTACAGTCCATAGCATCACAAATAATTGGACATGACTGAAGCAACTGAGCATGCACCCAACAATTAACTAATATATAAGAGAGGAAAGCAAGATGAACAATAAGAGGAGATATGGTATTAGAATAATCAAGACTGGAGAACATGAGGATTATTTGTTTCTCATTCCATTTATATGCTTTTTTTACTTTAGATTTACCAGCCTCCCTGTTCCCACATTATATATTCTGATTGAAATGGCAACATTTGTACAAAATGCTTCCTGTCTCAGCCTTTCATTACACTGGGACAAGCAACTATAAAGAATAACAATAAGAATGTTACTTATTGAAGAGAAGTGTTCATGAATGTTGCATGTATGTATATGTACATATGTATACTCAGAAATATCAATAACCTCAGATATGCTGATGACACCACCCTTATGGCAGAAAGCAATGAAGAACTAGAGTCTCTTGATGAAAGTGAAAGAGGAGAGTGAAAAAGTTGGCTTAAAGCTCAACATTCAGAAAACTAAGATCATGGCATCCTGTCCCATCACTTCATGGCAAATAGATGGGGAAACAGTGGAAAAGGTGTCAGACTTTATTTTTCTGGGCTCCAAACTCACTGCAGACAGTGATTGAAGCCATGAAATTAAAAGATGCTTACTCCTTGGAAGGAAAGTTATGACCAACCTAGACAGCATATTAAAAAGCAGGGACATTACTTGTCAACAAAGGTCTGTCTAGTCAAGGCTATGGTTTTTCACATTCATCCATACATGAATGTGAGAGTTGGACTATAAAGAAAGCTGAGGGCTGAAGAATTGATGCTTTTGAACGGTGGTGTTGGAGAAGACTCTTGAGAGTCCCTTGGACTGCAAGGAGATCCCACCAGTCCATCCTAAAGGAGATCAGTCCTGGGTGTTCATTGGAAGGACTGATGTTGAAGCTGAAACTCCAACACCTGATGTGAAGACCTGACTCATTTGAAAAGACCCTGATGCTGGGAAAGATTGAGGGCAGGAGGAGAAGGGGATGACAGAGGATGAGATGCAGTGTACTCATGGTTCAAATATGAACATTAAATAAAATAATTGTTAAGAGTCCATCCAAGTCAAGCATCTATGAATTTTTATGAAGGAGAGGAAAGTGAGACTACAATGTAGAAAATTAACAAAGGAAATGTAGATATCCCTTACTCCTCTGGAAGAAATTTATTATCTTTCAAAGAAAGAAATTGCCCTGTCCCTTTAATGGACTTTCTGTGTTATAAGAAATTTAAGAAGGAAAACACCAGTATAGTATACTAACGCATATATATGAAATTTAGAAAGATGGTAACGATGACCCTATATGCGAGACAGCAAAAGAGACACAAATGTAAAGAAGTCTTTTGGACTCTGTGGGAGAAGGTGAGGGTGGGATGATTTGAGAGAATAGCATTGAAATATGTATATTATCATATATGAAACAGATCACCAGTCCAGGTTCAATGCATGAAACAGGGTGCTCAGGGCTGGTGCACTGGGATGAACCCTCTGGTGGGATGGGGAGGGAGGTGGGAGGGGGTTCAGGATGGGGAGCAAATGTACTCCCATGGCTAATTCATGTCAATGTATGGCAAAACCCACTAAAATACTGTAAAATAATTAGCCTCCAATTAAAATAAATTAATTAATTTTTTTAAAAAAGAAATTTAAGGCTAGTACTCTTTTTGTCTCCTCATTGCACTGTTGGATATAGGGTTTCTCTGTGTGCTCAGCCACCCAATGTCCTACGATGGGTATATAAGTAGTATAAGGCAAGTTTCCTTTACTCAACCAAACCTTGATCTCATTTGGAAGCCACATCTCCAGGAAGTAGTCAAAGAACACATCAGATGGTATGTAATTTATTGCCTTAATTCAAAAGAAAAGGAGATCATTGTTAGATCAGTGATGACAGCATCCTAGAAAAAGACAACTCAGGTAGCCTCTGAAAAATGAGTTGAACTTAGAGGGGAAAAGGAGAAAGACATTATTTCATGTTAACATAGCTTCACATGACCTCACATTCCTGCCTATGAGAGGTAAAGTCTCTGTGGAATCAAGAGAGTCAAGTTCCTCCATCACTTTATACAGAAATATTAGCGCATTTTCTGATTGTCAAGCATTGTAGCTGATGGTCCTTTACCCCATTGTCATCCATCATTCCTGGTTCATTTTTATTTTTTTCTACTCCTTAATTGCTGTTAATATTATTAATACTACTACCGATAATAGCATCCATCACCATGTATTAATCTCCTACAATATGCTCTATATGTTTGCTTCATTTAATTCCCCCCAAATAACCTTGTAAAATTTACTATCCTCATTTCACAAATGAGAAAACTGAGATGCAAAATCATTAACTATCTTGCCCCAAGTTACAAAACCAGTAATTTCACATTATTGTCTGATATCATAACTCATGCCCCTTCCACTATGTTAAAACAACTCTCGGTCTTCAGGTTCACTTAACTATGCTCCCTTTTTCTCTTCCTATCTTCTGTTTCCATCACCCTATCCTGCAGAGCACCAACAGGCAAAAATACAGTCTACGGAGGAGAGAGAGTTTGAGCAGGGAAGCAAAACTCTTGCTCAAAACTGTCACAGTTGCTGGCATTAGAATGGCAGCCAGAATAGAAGCTGGTAAGAATGAATAAAGGAGGGAACTTATTTCCAGGTTTTAAGGTGGAGTTATAAACAGACATCAGCCTCGGATTTCCCCACAATGGTTAATTACAAGAGGGAAATGCTGGCAGAACTGCCAGGGTTAGAAGACCTTTACCTCCACCCATGGGGCCCTGACTCTTCACAGGAGTGAAGGTGAAACAAGGCGTTCTGTGCCAGACTCCCTGCACTGTCGGGGCTGTGAATGGGGCAGCCTTCCATAATTGGGATTTCCTTAAAAATATTGAACATTTTTTTCACTATTAAACACTATCTTCAAAATCCTAGGGCAATGTTCCAAGAGCTTTGATTCACCCTGAGATGATTTGGTTCTCAGAATGTTTCAATTTCTGGATTTAGCAACTCTGAGCTGTGGTGCAGAAAAACATATTTTGAAAAATCCTTGAAGCTAAGGGCTCAGAAGAGCCAAGTAGCCAGCTAGAAATTGCAGAATATTTCATTTCATTTTCTGTTTCAGCATCAGGATTTCTACATGACGGGTGTCCAAACAAATACTGAACAACAACAACAATGAAGAAACCTTTTTACAAATTAGATATCAAGATTCAACCTTTTTACATATTTATAATTTTTAACAGATAATGAAGCTGCTGATGATGTGTGTTAATTATCAGATCCTGTTTGATCTATTATGATCATATATGGCATTGATATATATGATCTACATGGCATTCTCATTGTGCATATAAGCCAGTCTGGAACAGTCTCTGGCACATACCAAAGACTCCATAAGTGTTCGTTGTCATTTTTATTATTAAAATAAGGAAATAATTTTATAATCTTTGCTTGCATGAGAGAAACATATACTTGGCTGAAGAAGTGAAGAAATCTGATTTTGAAGAAATCTAATTTGGGGAGCCAGTTTCTATTTCTGCAACTGATAAATTAGTTTGACCTTATTCACTTCCTTTTTTTAAATTTGGAATTCACTTCCAATTCAAACCTGTCTTTTCTACTTTGCCATCAATTTATTATGATTGTGGTATTATCTCTAACAGTTACTAAAACAGCACTCTTAAAAGGCATCAAAAACTTACTACCTGCAAAATCTAATATGCTATAGAATGTAGTACTTAGCCATAGAACATAGGCATTAGAAAATACACCATTCACGTTTCCTTCTCATTTCACTCACAAATAATAAAAACCCACCACTAACACACCAGTACTATCTGATTGTTGTGAAATTTCTATTGGTTTTGCCTCAATTCACTTTCTCCAATCTATCTCCTCCTTTTAAAGATCACTTTCTCAGTCCTAGTTAGATTCCTCTTCCCCTCTCACCCAAACAGTTAAGGTTGTTGCCTAACCTATGCCCAGTATCTTTTCCTTACAATACATCTTGAGTATTATCATCAACATTATTTTCTGAAACAGAGCAAACCAGTGTAACTCCTCTGCTGGAAAAGCTTCCATTAGATCTCTTACACGTGCTCCATTACGTCCCATTTGCTCAACCTGTTATTTAAATTCCTTCACGGCACAGCCTTTACTTGCATTTCTAGGTTGAACTCTATCTACAACAATTTTTCTTACTGTTCTTAGAAAGTTAATTCATTTGATTATCCTAACATCGAGGTGGTTAGTTGGTTTGAATCTGTTAGGAATGACTTGCCTTCTCTCCCCAGTTCCCCTCCACCAACATGTGTTAGGTTAGTTTCAGCTCCAACCCTTCCTCGTTCCAGAAGTCTTTCCAAATTTTTTTTCTCCCTCTCTTTCTCTCTCCCTCATTCTCTTTCTTGTTCTCCCCAGTCCTTAACTCCCATAACACTTTACTTATTACTACAATATCAGCTTAAGAATAATGTTAATATTCTTGAATCTGAGATCACATTATGATTGCCTAGAAGGGAAGAACCACAGTGTATTCCGTTCACAGCACTCAACACTGTGTCTAGCACTGCCTATGAGATCACGGAGTGGATACCTCCTAAACACTTAATTGAAATAACCTTATTCTTTTGAACTTGAAAGTCAAAAACTACTGTGTAATGCTGGTCAAGGAACCTGTTTGTTGTGTCCCCATTGCTTGAATTCCCAGAAGTGAGCATAACACTTGCCAAATGATAGCCAAACAGTTGTTGAATAAATGACTGATGGAATGAATAAACAGATGAATAATTAAAGTGGGAAACTAATTTTAAATCAACATGAATCATCTCAATAGCATCATTGAAACCTCCTGTACCAGGATTCAATAATTTTCCCAAAAAGTCTAATTAAGAAAATGATGCTAAAAGAGGGATTCAGAGTGGTTTGTCTGTGCTGGTAATCACACTGGAAAATCCTGAATATCAATTGGCAACTTAACAATTGAAGCAAAGAAGGATATTGTAGTCTTTCCTAGGTGGTTGAAACCTGGGTCTCTCAGGAAACAAAAACATGTATTGAGGGACAGTTTCAGAAACCAATATTTGGCATCACTTTGTTGAAAGAAGAAGAAGCTCATCCAGCTGTTCTCCTGAGAAAGAAGACCTTTGAGAATAAGTTGAGAGAAAGAATAGAGTATGCAGCCGTATCAATGCACCATATATACACCTCCTGGCAGCCTTCCCCAAAGCACCTAGTGTAACGTTCGGCATAGAGAGAGATAAAAAACGCTGTTGATTATTTGCCTAGCCCAGTTCTATGTGGCCAATAAAGGTGGGCAGCCATTGGAAAGGATTCAAAAATGCCATTCACTGCCTGAAACTGTAGAACTGATTCCCCTGAGAAATACAGATGTTCAGTCCACAACTGCCCGCATTTTATGATGGGGAAGGGATGAATCACTTCTCACATTTCTTTCTTTTGTTTCTTTCTGTTTACTAAAACCATTTCAGTCCACTCAAATATTTAAGATTTGTAAGATTAGCAGATACTTCAAAAAGTTACTTCCTTGGTAACATTCACCAACTTAGGCACAAAGGTTTTGAGATAGAAAAAAGTTAAGAGAATCATTACAAAGACATGTCAGTATGAGATGAATGAAAAAAATAAAGGTGATGAACAACAAACACAGGAAAAGCAAATATTTTTGCATCATTCTTTTGCACACATAGTCTGTAGTATAATAAATCATGTAGTTCCCAAAATTAATATTTTATCCTCCCTCATTTTTCAACTACTTGAAAGTAGCATATGCATGGGCTGGTTTACTATGCCTTGGAGTGTGTAGCTAAAGGAGTTTTCTCTAATGCCTCACCATTCTATATTCCAAACAACATTTTACTTAATTTCCTCCTGACAATAAAAGTTTGTTTTCTACTATTTCCTCCTTTTTCTTGCCTTTTAAAAACAGAGCTACAGCTAAAATGTGAGGATGATAATAGTTCAGCTAAATAGTAATACTGCACAAAATCAGAGTCACAGTCATATATAAAGCTTCACCTTAACATACTCACTATTAATATTTATTGATGATGAACAAAGTCAATGAACTTAGCTACAAATGCTCCATCAGATCCAGCAGCTCTACAAATAGATTCTCGAAAAACCTATCATTTCTTCCTAAGACATTTCCTTTTCTCTTTATCCTTCCCCGTAGTCATTGCCCAGAATTTTTTTCCTTTTCTCAAATGAAAATTTCATCTTTTAGAAATCAAGCAATGGAAGACCTGAGAAGTATTTTAATTTTGATCTGCCCAATTTTTATCCAGATGACATATACTCAACAATAGAATTTTGAGATTCGTTGCCTCTCTAAATGAGATGTTAGCTTAGATTACACTTCCAGGGATTTTTCTTTTTTGCTGTCATATTACTGAGATAGATGATCACTCTGACAACAAAGGTATAATCACCAGAGAAGAAAGATCAATGTGATTCAGAGAAATTTGGGGGAAACTTCATGTTTCAAAAAAGAGATAGGATTTGAGCTAGATCTGAAGAATAAAATTGGGAGTAACAGGATCTGGTGATTCATGTAAGAGTAATAATACATGGTGAGGCTGAGTTTCCCATTGTGGTTTAAGATGAAGAGATATGGGAAGATCCCAGGGAGGACAGTAAGAGCATAAAGATAAAACCATTTACATCTGGGATGGCAAAATAGATTTCACCTTTCTGTCAACTTAAGTCAATTTAAATAGCTGCCAAGAGCCAATATCTGGTCTCAATAAAGAACTGGGCTGTGATCCTTTAACAGCATCAGTTGTGTATATGGGAAGAGAACCCAGCATGCCACCCGCCACTGACAACATTTATCATTCGTATTGGATGGATTTGTTGAGGTTGTTGATGTTGTTGTTCAGTCACTAAGCCATGTGTGACTCTGCAGCCCCATGCACTGCAGCACACTGGGCTTCTCTGTTCTTCACTATCTCCTGGAGTTGGCTCAAACTCATGTCCATTGAGTTGGTGTTGCCATCTAACCATCCATTCCTCTGCCACCCAGGGTCTTCTCCAGTGAGTCAACTCTCCATATCAGATGGCCAAAGGATAGGGATTTCAGCTTCAGCATTAATCCTACCGTTGAATATTCAGGATTGATTTCCTTTGGGATCAACTGGTTTGATCCCCATGCTGTGTAAGGGACTCACAAGAGTCTTCTCTAGCACCACAGTTCGAAAGCATCAATTATTTGGCACTCAGCCTTCTTTACAGTCCAACTCTCACATCTGTGCATGACTACTTGAAAAACCATAGCTTTGACTATATGGACCTTTGTTGGCAAATTGATGTCTCTGCTTTTTAATATGCTGCCTAGATTTGTCATAGCTTTCCTTCCAAGGAGCAAGTATCTTTTTATCTCATGACTGCAGCCACCATTTGCAGTGATTTTGGAGCCCAAGAAAAGAAAATCTGTCACTGCTCCAACTTTTCCCACTTCTACTTGCTGTGAAGTGGTGGAACTTGATGTCATGATCTGAATTTTTTTAATGTTGAGTTTCAAGCCAGTTTTTTTTTTTCCACTCTCCTCTTTCACTCTCATCAAGAGGCTATTAAGGTAACCAGGCTTTAATATCTTGGTAAGAATAATCTTGAAAAAATTAAACTTGATTCCTTGTAAGACATTTGTTAATTTTATTTAATTATTAAAGGTAAGAATTAGTCAAAGATAACTTTTGGTGGAGGGCAAAGAACCCCTTAACAAGAGCCCATACAAAATGACCCCTGTCATACTAGAAAAGTTGTTCTTGTAGAACATTCCTGAAAAAAGATGAAAAATTTGTGGTGAGAGGGCACAGACTGGCATATTCTGTTAAAATATTCATGTTGATAAACATTCATTTGTTTAGATTTAATATAAAGCATAGAAAATAGATTGTAGAAATAGGAAGGAAGCTGTGCCCCTAAGGTAAAATGCAGTTTTATAGTTATGAAAATTTAATTTGACTGCATTCCCAATAATTGCTCATATTTGTAACAGCAGCATGCCAGCAAGATAACGGTCAATCAAACGGACATCACCCTGTAAATGCTCTTTAAAAGCCTGTGCTGTGTTTCCTGGTGGGAGAATGGCAATGCTTCCAATTGTTAAAAGATGCCCAGTTGAAAAGCAGAATAAGAAATTGGACAGTAGGAAATCTTTATATATTGCCATTTCCCTCCTTCTCTCAAATTAAATTCCCGTTGGGAGCTGAAACAATTTTTTTCTTCCTGAAAATGGAAAATCTGTCACATCATAAACTAAACCCTGAGCATAGAATGCGTGAGGTTCTCTTTTTAAAATTCTGTTTGTGGTCAAGAAAAATTAGGATACGTTATGAATATGGGCTGGGCAAATATTTCTCTCATAGGTGAGTAAAGGACAGTATAATAAGTCCCTCGATGTATGACAAATGCCCCTGGATCCTAGTGGAAGAACAGCAACAGAAAGCTTCCTCTCTGTCTCTGTCGCCCTCCAAGCCTCCTCCAATTCCTCTCTTCCTTTTGTTCTCTTCCTCATTCCCTATTTCCCACACTCTTCATGACTGTTGAGAAAACGCCATTAATAACTGGTACAAAGAATTGTGCTCAGTGCGTGGAGATAAACTAGGGATGACAAAATATCAACTTCCTGCTGCTCAATTGAAAGCCCTATCTGTACAACTGGTAATTACTTTTAATTTAATTAGGACTCCTGGTATTGTTTCTATCTCATAGATTACATTATAACGTGTAATGTGTTAAAGCAACAAGACAAATTGAGGTGAGAAAACACAGAAAATATTACCTTTTTTGTCTATAAATAATACCACGGTTTAACTCTTCAAAAAGCCCTCTAGAAGATTTACTATGGGCTAATTATTATTTTCCATAGTCCTTTGGCTTGAGTAAGCAAAAATCTTATATAATCTAATGAAAAACTACATCTTGTGAGTCTTTGAAAAGAATTTTTGAGCTTTACACTTCCTCTTTTCGTCTCTCAGGCAGAGCAAATAAATGATTTATGCTGTTGCCTGCTAACACAAAATTCATATGACTTGCTTGAAAGAAAAATCCTTGGTGCTGGAGAGAGACAATGATGTTGACTCTTAAATATGGGGGCATGAGAGTGGCTCTGGAAAGGCACTGTTTTTAGGCAGAAACACTGTGAGAAGAACAAGGAAGCCCAGCTGAGATCTTTGCTGACTCAAAGGAATATGAGGGCTCCATTTCTTTGTGAAAGACATATATTTTGAGTTCCTATATGAAACTCACAAACTGTAAAGTACTAAGTGACCCTCTATATAGTTAAATTGTATAGCAAAGAGCATTGATTAGGACTCTGAAGATTCTTCTTTCCAAATTGTTAAACTACAGAACAGATAGTGAAGGGAGGTGAGAGAGACAAACAGGGAGAAACACAAAGCTATAAAGCAATAGAGAGAAACTATGGAGGCATCTATGCAAGGGGAAGATGCCTCAGTTAGAAGTTTCCTCATGCTGAGCTTGCAATTGCTGTCCAGCTAAATGAAATAATCTGAATGAGTGGCAAGGTTAAAAATATGATTGTAAACACCTCTAATGATATTTTATCTTTTCATCTTATAAATTATACATAGAGACTTATAAGGCAGATTTACTGGCTTAGCAAATACTTACCTGCGAATTTCACAGCACACAGAACACAAACAGACCTCCCATTCAAAAGGCTGCCGTTTTCTAAAATTAGAGGTGCATGCTAACAGATAATTTTAGAATTCACATGACTTAAAATTTTCAATTTTAATTCAGAAGATTAAAAATAATTGTAATTCAGATGGTTCAAAAACCATCTTGTACGATAACCTCACTTTAAATATGGTGAAACCAAATTCCCCAAAAGGAAGTTAGAATACATGCCCTAGTAATGCCGAACAATTCTGAGGACCAAACTTCTCATTTTCAATAGAGAGGTTTTTTTCCACCTACACAACACTGTCATCATGCACTGTAGAAAGTACAACTCAGACCAGTGAACTTCAGAGGCTTAGGAAGAGCTTTGCAAAGTCAGATAATACCTCTCTTTAGTCCTAGTCTCCCTGCTATTCCAAGAGATTCCAAACACTTACGTCCACCTAGACGGCTGAGCCGACTATCACGGTGCCCGGGTTTCTAGAACAGCGCCTCTGGCGGCCTCGCGCCCACAGCCCGGGACGGAAAGGACAGCTGTCGCCCTACCCGCAGCCCAAGAAAACAGCGATGGCAGCTGCTGCAAGGCGGAGAAGTTTTGGCAAAATGGCAGTATCCTCTTGCAAAAACAGCAGGCCGCCATCTGGGTAAATTCAGGAAAGCTTATGACTCCTGCCAAGGCGAAACTGCGCAGTGCTGCTGGCGAGTCAATGCTGTATTGGGGTAGAGATCCAGAGAGAGGTCAACTTAGAGTTAAAGAAGATATGGAGAGTGTGGGCTGTTCACAATGGGAGACAATTCTTTAGGCAAGCTATGACATCTCTTCCATCAAACATTCAAATAATTCTTGTTGAATAGACCACTCTAAAAAGTAATCTTTGCAAGTAGAATAATATTTTCAAATAAAGCCACATAGCTGGACACATACTTCCAGGCAAAGTTACATGCCATTCTCTCAAGAGGTAGGAAGGGAAGTGAGAGGAAAGGTAATGGAGAGGAGTGGAGCTTCAGTCATATACAGCTACTGCTTTTGACGTGTAGCATGGTATATTGATTTCTGCCCTACAGACCTGTGGATAAAATTAATGCAGTACAAGTCCCCATCACACAATCAGGCAGCAAAGTTGAGTGAGCAATACTGGGTGGGGAACAGGGCGGAGGGGTAAGTATTAATTTAAAAAATTGGTGCCATAACTGGGAAAGGAGAGTCTCATAGAATATGATTCTAATAAAATCCCACAAAGCTTTATGGAACTAGAACATAACGTTGAAATACATCCCAATTTCTTCCTGTGAGGTTGTGTACAAGTCATGCTAAGAATGGAAATGAAACTCTCGTAAGTTTCTTGCTAGTAGTTAGAAAGTCAGTGAGGTTTTTACCTCTCATGCCCTAGGAAAAGAGGAAAATAGGATTTACCTTCCCAAAATCAAGAGTAATTTCAACCCTGGAGCAAAGCAGAGATGAGTAAAGCTACTCCAAGGAGAAAAGTGATTCACAAGTCAGCAAGACTGGACTGTGTCCTGCTTGAGTAAACAAGAATAGCTGAAAAATAAAATATCAACTAATAAGGATTCAGTCAGCAAAGAACACATACAAAATGAGAATCACAGAGCAAACATTGGCTGTGCCTACTTAAGCACCGTCCAAAAGAAAGGGAGTTTTGGATGTCAGTGTGTCCTCTCCAGATGGTATGGGAGGCCATCTCGAGCACGAGGATGAAAGCGTGGAGTTAAAAATCAAAAGATTCAACAGATTTCAGATCCCATTAGCAGTAAACTGCTTCCTCTGAAATGGATGCATCAGAAAGCCTTTTCTTTTTTTTCCCCTTTTTTCTATTTTAACTTTTTATTATGAAAACTTTCAAACTTACATAAAAGGGAGAAAGAAGAATTGATATAAGATGGTCACCCGACCGCAACAGATTTTACAACTCTATTTTATCATTTCTGTCATCACCAACACCTATTCCTCCTCCAATTTCAAGAATGCTTTTTCTTGATTTTTTAAAATTTAGTTTATTATTGTTCAGTCGCTCTGTCATGTCTGACTCTTTGTGACCCCATGGAGACTGCAAAACCCTAGATTTTCCTGTCCTTAATCATCTCCCAGAGTTTTCTCAAATTCATGTCCATTGAATTGGTGATGCCATCCAACCATCTCATCCTCTGTTGTCCCCTTCTCCTCCTGCCCTCAATCCTTCCCAGCATCAGGCTCTTTTTCAATGAGTTGGTTCTTCATATCAGGTTGCCAAAGTATTGAAGCTGCAGCTTCAGCATCAGTCCTTCCAATGAATATTCAGGTTTGATCTCCTTTAGAATGGGCTGGTTTGTTCCCCTTGCAGTACAAGGGACTCTCAAGAGTCTTCTCCAGCACCACAGGTCAAAAGCATCAATACTTCAGCTCTCAGTTTAATGCTATATCTTCATCTTATTTTTCTACCCTCACCAAGTTACCTTTTGATACACATTAGATCTGTCCTGAAATATAAACTATCCTGATACATGAAATAAAATTTTCCCATTTGTGTGACCATTTTATTTCTTCCATTTTTCTCTTTGGTCCTTCTTGATCTGCTTGCTGTGCATGCTAAGTCGCTTCAGTTGTGTCCGACTCTGTGCATCTCTATAGACTGTAGCCTGCTAGGCTCTTCTGTTCATGGGATTCTCCAGGCAAGAATACTGGAATAGATTGTGATTCCCTCCTCCAGGGGATCTTCCCGACCCAGGGATCTGGCTTGTGTCTCTTATATCTCCTGCATTGGCAGGTAGGTTCTTTACCACTATCACCACCTGGGAAACCCACCTTGCCAACATATCATCACAATAATTTATATTCAAGAATGTACCATGGCTCCCTGTCAGCTAACATAGATGATTAGAATCTTAGTGCTGAAAAATACTTGTAATGATCTAGCGGGAACCCACTACTTAACAGAGAAAGAAATTGAGGCTTAGATAAGTGAAATCCTCTCTCTACAACAAAACTATTCTCAGTCTAGAAACATAGATCTGTGTTCTTTCAGCACCAGATACAGCGGCCTCCAAAGCCTGTTTTCTGGAGAAAAACCTGAGCCAAAGTTGTGGCAAATGAGGGAGCCCTAGAGAGGAGTCTTTGTGTGAGATTTTAGAGGATCACTTTGACCTTGGCTTCCAAGTCAGAAGAAAACATTGATCTTTTCTTCAGCAAACCAAAGATGCCTCTTTCCTGGGATATGTCTAATCCAAGAAGACACCCCCTCTGAAGTCAGCCCCTCACTATAACCTGCATTCATTGGATTGGTCACCCCTAGAAACTGAGTTCAAACTTGACTATGAAGCAGTACTCTGAACCAGGCAGGTGAAGCTGACATCTGAAGGTGACTAGTTACTGCAGAGACAAGGACTGATGCAATGGCATCGGATGCAGAGGCATATTTTGAGAGAAGCTCAGCATGGCTGAAGCAGTAAATAATCCACCTACAAATGCAAGAGCCATAGGAGATGAAGGTTGAACCTCTGGATCAAGAAGATTCCCTGGAGGAGGAAATGGCAATCCACTCAGTATTCTTGCCTGGAAAATCTCATGGAGCTGGACAGGCTACAATCCATAGGGTCACAAAGAGTCAGACATGACTAAGCACACGTGCAGCATCTTTATGGGAAAAATTAAATTTGGAGGAGAAAAAATAATCTCCTTGGGCTTAAAGCAAGCATTTTAATAACTGGAACCAATGCCAAGCCCTATTTGGGAATAGGAGGAACTCAAGAGTACCACCTATAAGAGAAAATAAAGTACCCTAAGGACATTCCCTACAAGGGTGGGATGGAATCTACCAACCAAAAGAGGAAGATGTGGATGAGTCTTTTAAACCAAACTAATAGATTGGACTTGGGAGAGAGTATCATATAAAAGAATCACAGCACATTGCTATACATGGGTAGGAAGATGACACACTTTAAGGAAAACCAAATTTCAAGCCAGAGTAATATTTAGGAATATATTGTAGATTTACCAAAAAGGACATCAGTTTGTATGCAGGACTTCCAGAAATATCTGTAGGTGATGTTAAACCTCTCAGTTGGGTCTGCAACACATATGCTGAAAAGCATATGTCCCAGATTCACTCCGCATTGGATGGATACTGTTGACAAGAAGCTACTGACATTCCCTATTACAAAGGACGATGTTCAGCATTCCATTGATGCTTTGTTATGGCACAGTTCTAAAGAGCCTGCAATAAGCAGTGGGGAACCCCTAGAATGGCTGGGGGTCCCCCTGCACCTTGGGTCACTCTTCTGCCCTCAAAGAATGCTCACTCCCAAATCCACAGCTTCTTTCTCCGACCTCAGCTTCTCAACAGCAAGCACCATCTTTCCTGCTAGTCCATATACTTTATCTGTTCTTCACTGACCTAAATAATTTCTTCTTGATTTTATTAGATGTAGTAGTTAAATGAAAAAATGTCATCTTTGTCATTGTATTAGTATACCCATATTAAGTTCAAATAAACTTACTAAAACTTCAGTCTCAAACCTTCTTTTAAAAATATACTTCAATTTGGTAAATTGGAAAAATGCACAATATCTTAGAGTCTTTTATTTGTTTTCAATGAAAATGGAATGTAAACAAAACTGAAGGGAAAAAGGATCTTTAAGTCATATGGAAAATAACAGATTTTTCTTTTATTCTTTCAGTACAAAAAGATGAATCGGGCATTATTCTTGCCCTTCAGAAACACACAGTCTAATAATGAAAGGAGGCAAAAAGATTAAACGTGCCATAAAATTAAATATTTTGTACCTTAATTGAGTTGCTCATCATCTCTCACCAGCCAAACAAGAAAAATGGCTGCTTCACCGAGTTGTTGCTAGGATTAAGGAAAATTACAGATTTGAAAATGCATGTGCCTGGCACATAGTAGGAACTCAGAAAATAAGCTTTAAATACACAAAAGGTCAAGTGTTTACTCCAATGTGATTTACCAGGGGCAATGCTAGAAGTTAAAAAAGAAGCAGGTGTATTTCCAAGTATGTTTTAGAAATTTAACTGAGATGCTTCCCTTAAATATTCATTTCGTCACCTTGTTTATTATAGCTTTCACTAGTCTTGAAGTTGTCATGAGATTAGAAATGCACTACCTTGTCTTAATTCTCTGGAACAGGTTTCATAAATGTAGAGACATATTACTAGGATAATTCTGCTACCTCACATTTCTATAAGTACATTTATAAAACTTAATTAGGAACAATATATATACAGTTTGGCAGGTAGTTACTGAAACTGCTCTATAGTTTTGTGAAATATATTAGATTTGGTACACAAATAATGTAATCATTTAATGGGTCAATTTCAATTACACTTTTCTGCTTGGCACCCTGGAAATCGATTTCTTTAACATGGGGACATTAGTCTTTTTCATATTCCTGCATATATTTCAGTCCCATGAATGGAACTGAAACTAAATTTAATAAATCTTTTCTTCATTTTCAGCTAAGTGTCCTCCATTTGATGGATATTAATGACAAAGCAGCTTATAACTCTCACAAATGTTAAAAACTTAGGACAAAACATTTGTTGTTTGTTCACAATATTTGAAACGAGTTTGAGGTCCTTTGGAATACAGTTTGGAGGATGACTCGATCACCAACCCATTAAATATTGTGATAACATGTCTCAAAAGAGGACCACATAAGCCCGTAAGCGTTACTCATGGATGTACGAAATGAGAGCCATATATGCTATGGCAGGCAGTTTTGCTTCTTTTCCAGTGTTCACTCCTTTGGCGATGTGGAGGTGGCAGCATATTCATAATGGATGAATGCACAGCAGCACATAGGGTCTTAGGTAAATGAACAATGATCACTGAAAAAGAGAGAGAGGTTTTTATTTTTTTCCCTTCAATTTCAACTTTTCTAAAACCAGGACACTATTCTTTATTTCCTGCCATCAGGATTAGGCCTTTGGATACAAATGTAATAGCTTAAAAACAGGCTACTTCATGGACTAAATACGTGCTGCTTGTGCAATTTCCACCGAAGACCATGTTCCCAGTCACCTTTTTCAGAACACACTGGGAAGGATGCATTACTCAAGGTTCACCACTTAACAAAAGAAAAGAAAAAAAAATGTTTACTCTGGCTTTTATTTTCATCTTTATGAATGTCTGTGTAAGAAAAAGAA
The DNA here is from genome assembly GCA_007570785.1 of Antilocapra americana. Classification (NCBI taxonomy): domain Eukaryota; kingdom Metazoa; phylum Chordata; class Mammalia; order Artiodactyla; family Antilocapridae; genus Antilocapra; species Antilocapra americana. Next base: position 36,482,836 of record ML661885.1, read on the forward strand.
AGACTGTTTTTCCTCTCAGTCATACTCTGACATTGGAGGTAAATGTTCATGAAAGAGCCTTGGTCCAACCCCAGGAAATCCTTCGGGGGTAATTACCACTTGGCACTAAAGCGGCATTTAACAAGCTTGCCTTTTTCTATCGAGAGATGAAATAGTCAAGCATGGCTTTCATTGAATGCCAAACTGGACTTTCCTGATTGAGGTTTTTTACATTGGTCTTGGTTCAGATTAGTTGAGGTGGCAATTCAGGAGATAAGAAAGGAGACTTGGTAATTTAACAGAGTTGAGAATATTAATTCAACAATCCCAAACTGCTATTTTGCTTACTTGCTGTGCTTGCCATTATATAGGAATGCCTACTCTCTCTGAAGCAGACTAAGTACAACATTGAAACTAAGAAAGTTAACACATATCAATTAACCACACCTACTGGCATTTAAAGATGTCATATACAGATACATTGAAACACACATGCATGTCCTTTCTTACAAGCATGTGTGCAGTGCTGTGCTTAGCTGATTAGTTGTGTCTGACTTTTTGTGACCCCATGGTCTGGAGCCCACCAGGCTCCACAGTCCATGGGATTCTCCAGAATACTGGAGTGGGTTGCCATGCCCTCTACCAGGGGATCTTCCCAACCCAGGGATCGAACCCAGATCTTCCATATTGCAGGTGGTTTCTTTACTGTCTGAGCCATGGTGGCTTGGGTTGGGAAGATTTCCTGGAGGAGGGCATGGCAACTTGCATACTATACACTAATTTGAATATTTCAGTGTTTAGACAATTGGATTCCCCCCCCACACACACACCCAAATTAGCCTTTCAGGATACTTCTTTTGCTATTTTGGGATGTGGCTCTTAGGATAGATAATAATAAAACAAAAGTTGAGCTGAGCATGTGAAAAAAAAAAGCAAAGAATCCTTAAATGTGGCAGGAAAAAGTAGAGTCAAAGGCCAAGGAAAGAAAATAGAAGTGGAGAGTAGATGGAAACCTGCAAAGGAAGGAAAGGTGATGGGAGGTGCCTGGAAGCAAACCAGTCAAGGTTACGTGGTTTTCAAATGGACACAAAGCTCCAAAGAAATCCTGAGATTGTGTATTTCAGCAATTTTCAATCATGAGGTTGGGAGGGGCTGAGCCTCTGTAATTCAAGTATTCAAAATCAGATGCAGTTTAACAAGGACAATACCGTCCTTTGCTTGATATTTATTTGCCAGGGAGAGGCTTCAAAAATGACCAGGAACAATGTGTGACAGAGAAAGATCTGTGCTTATGTAAGCGCGCATGCTTGTGTCTATGAGGAAATTGTTGTGTCCTAGAGATTTCCTTCTTGGCATCCACATACCCTGCCCTTCCTATCCTCTGCATCCCAGCCAGATATGTGCCTTTTCCTTTTCCTGCTGTTTGAAAAACCAAGTTTGGGTGGCACAGCTAGTCAGTAACCATTAATGGGTTAAGAGGGTTGGAAACTCATTTGATTTCATAGTTGACTGTTTGCATGACTACAGGTTAAGCTGTGATTAGATTTCCATTTACAGCTCCCTCATTTTCAGGCATTTAAAAATAACTCAGCCCTAAAAGTTCCCTCTAAATTGATTGAACTGAAGCTTGCCAATGAGTCATAGATAACCCTCAACCTCAAAAACACAAACAAAAAAGCAATACCAAAGTTGGGGGAAGGGAGTATATCAACCCAAAGCTAATTTTTTCCCAAGCTTTCTTCTTCTGAAAAAAAAAATCATTTTGGAAAGGCAAGCTAATACATTTATGTCACTTCTGTATAACTGTTTTTAAGTTATTTTGCAATGACCCCAAAAAAGGTAAAACATTCAGCTTCTGCACTTGCAAAAGACAACACACACACACACACACACACACACACACACACACACACACACACA
>ML661885.1:36494003-36620590 GCA_007570785.1 Antilocapra americana
ACACTGATGAAAGAAATCAAGGAGGACACAAACAGATGGAGAAATGTGCCGTGTTCGTGGATTGGAAGAATCAACATAGTGAAAATGAGTATACTATACAATCTTCACTTTTGTTTCCTTAAAGTGCAATAAAAATTTAGAGAACTGGGAAAAGCATCTGAATGCAGTAATCTTCTAAATTTCACATTTTCCTCGATCTGTTACAATGTAAATTTTAATTATTATTTTTGGCTACTCATCTTTATAGTATCTGTAAAATATTTAATTTTGTATTAATTTCTTTAAAAAAAAAAAAACCTTTCCCAGTCATTTCATGAGTTTGCACAATGCTCAACTACCACAGCATATAAAACTGGCATAAACTGAAGAGAAACACAATCAGGCTTGGGATAGACATAACTCCAATGGCAGGTTTTGACTGATTCTCATAATCATCCTAGAAAGAGCCTCGGAACCATGAGCCTTCAGTGGCTTACAGTCTTTATCAGGGATGTTTTAAAAACAGGATGGAGAGTGTCCATTAATCTGACATGCCATTAGGCAGAGGTCAGTTAGGAGAGTTTATAACTTTTAGAAACTCCTTTTGATGACTCATAGCAGTTTTGACAAACCTTGGCCTCTTAGAGCTTTGTTCTATATTATGATAGAATTCTTACACACTGTTGTTTTCCTTCTGGGCTGTGGTTGCTCCCTTCTCTTTCCTATGAATGCTTAAAGACTGAGAATTTCCTATAGCAATTATCTCATCTTCCTTAAAAATGTCCCCTTAAACCCTCCCATTTGTCACAACATGGACGAACCCTGAAGGCAGTATGCTTAGTGAGATAAATCAGACAGAGAAAGACAAATACTGCATGATCTTATACATGGAATCTTAAAAAAAAAAAAAACCTTATAGAAAAAGAGATTAGCCAAGTGGTTACAAGAAAGGGTAAGGGGAGGGGGCACTGGAGGAAGGTGGTCTAAAACTGCAACTTCCAGTTATAAGATAAATAAATACTAAGGAATTAATGTACAACATGATGATATTTAATGCTGCTATGTAATGCATAGGAAAATTCTTAAGAGAGCAAATTCTCAAGATTTTTCATCACAAGGAGGAAAATACTTTTCTTTCTCTTCTTTCTTTTTTTCTAAATACTGTATCTATGTGAAAGCGACCGTGTTAGTTGCACAGTCCCATCCGACTCTTTGAGACCACATGCGTTATAGCCCGCCTGTCTCCTCTGTCCATGGAATTCTCTAGGCAGAAGTACTGGAGTAGATTGCCATTCCCTTCTCCAGGGCATCTTCCTGACCCAGGGACTGAACTCCAGTTTCCTGCATTGCAGGCGGATTCTTTACCACCTGAACCAGATGGATATTAGCTGACCCTATTGTGATGATCATTTCACAATATATGTAAATCAAATCATCAGGCTGTACCCATTAAGCTTATATATCAATTACACATAAGCTAAATGTCAATTACTTCTCAATAAAACTGAGTGAAAAAGGTGTCCTGTTTACTATAGCAGCAGATTTCCAATATTGGTAAATTTAACTCTATTCAATGAAACCACTGTTTGCAACTATGTGAAAGGCACTGAGATTGGTTTTTTTTTTTTGCCACTTCCCTTTCAGGTCTTTGAGCTATGGTAACATGCTTTCATTCCCTGTTACTTATTTATTTTTTCTAATTTACCATCCCAAGTGGCTGAGATGGTAAAGAATCTGCTTGCAATCCAGGAGACCCAGGTTCGAACCCTGGGTTGGAAAGATCCTCTGGAGGAAAGCATGGCAACCCACTCTAGTACTCTTGCCTGAAGAATTCTATGGACAGAGGAGCCTGGCAGGCTCTAGTCCATAGGGTCACAGAGTCAGATACGAATGAAGTGACTAAACAGCAACAGCAACCATCCTAGAATGTGATATACATCCGGCATCCTCTTCTTTCATTTTTCTTTCTCAGTATAGAATCCATCTGGTTATAAGCATCAGAACTCTTTAGCTGGCCTAAATAAAGAAAAGATAAGTGAGTGATCGTGCCCCTTTGTGTGTGGGTGTGGTGTGTCTAGGAAGATCTCTTTCCTCCTGTAGCTGGAAATCCAGGGAATTTAACCCAAACTTTGACAGTGTCACAGTGTCATCAGGCCTCTGGCTCCCCTTCCCTGCAATTTCCTTGGCTTTGACCTCATCATTGATGAGTCAGCTGGGTCCTAAGGCTGGCTCCCTTCATGAAACTAGAACTCAGTTGGGTATGCCTCTCTCCCTTTAGGTAACCTCCACAAGCACAGGGGCTGCATCTTGTTATTACACCTTACTATGCCTGGCATCTACCATGGGGTCCAGCACAGGGCAGGCAGGGACTCAGTAAACCTGTGCTGAAGACACAGTGATTGCCTGTCGTTAGCCATTAATGTCATCAACACTGAACTAGGTGTTTTGTACTTCTCATCTCCAAAACATGTAGGAAGGCAAGACGTCAGAGTTTAAGGGTGTCACTTTTTTCTTTCTCTGAATTAAACTGCATCTTCTCCAAGCCTCCAACCTCTGGGCTGGGGAGGATTTCCATCTTAGTCATCAGGGCGCTGCCACTGTTTTGTTTTGTACCAGGCAAATCAACTGAGCACATGCAGCACCAGAAAACTGGATGAGAAGCAGCTTCTTTTACCCATGATTACTGCAGTCCTCATATTTTTTGGTCCATGTCATGTGTCACACAGGTGAATATTTGCTGATGCTCTCTGACGTAATCACCAACATTCTAGAAGGACTCTCAGAGATCTGCCTGCCCGACTGTTGACTCCATTTCTTAGATGATGCTCTGAGTGCTCTCTGTGCCTCTGGCCTATATGATCCCCCCTCCATCCCCAGACTGGAGAAGCAGACCCCCTACCCCCGCCCCTGCCACTGGGGTCACCACTCTACTACCAACACTTTCCTACACGTCTGGGACAAACCATGTAATTCCCCTCAACGAGCACTCTTGGGTGGCAGTGGGCAAAGGTGATGTTAATTCGCCTATTCCTTTATTTTTTATAACTCATTCTTATATTTTATGAGCATGGGCTTTATATAAGATGGTTCTTAAAGTGAAATGAAGCAGGAAAGTTGGCAACTTTAACCCCTGTCCTGCAGATTTGTGTCAGAGTCTCCATCAGTCTTGAACACATTCTGCACATTCAAGTTCAGAACAAAATGTGAAGTGGTCCCCTGACCTTATTTGCTGGCTTTTGCACCTTTTCTCTGTCCTCACTACAGGAAGCAATACCAAGCACATCTACTTAATTAGCTGAGGATACAAAAGCTTCTCAGGAACGCTCTTCACTCAAAATGTATGCCAATACTTCTAATCCCAATGGGCAGAATTTGACTGATATCTTGGCTGCCCCATGTTGTGCTTTTCTCCTAGTCCAGTAGTTATTAAACATTTTTATTGTCGATTTTGTATTGTTCCTCCAATAATGCGCCAATATATGATATCACTACAGACAACAGAAGACTCCTGTCTGTTCAGTTATAGTTCTAGCCACAAAGAGACTGGACCTTTCTTTTTCAAGAAAGACATTAGCATGATCATTTCTCCCACAGCAGCATTCCCTAAATCCAATATAAATCTTACACCTTTAAGTCAAAACAGGATGTATACAAAACCAAGGACTAGTGATAGTGAATCTTTTTAAAAAATGAATTAGGGAAATGAAGAGTCTTTGTTGTTTTTATTGTTTTGACAAGTTTACAAAGCTAATGAGACCTGGGGGAGTGTATGCCAATCTGGTTAACCCAGGTCAGTCTAGACAGCTGTGTGAATCATCTAAGCATTTGTGCTCAAACCACCTAAAACTACTTAAATGGGCTGGGTAATCTATGCAAGCTCAGGTCCAGTTAGTGACAGCCTTGGCTGACTTGCATCCTGGAAACAAAGAAGAAAGGAAACATAATGATGCTCAAGTTCACAAAACTGGTTTGGACTACTCACAGACATTCTTTGAGAGGTGATGATTGGCAATGCTTTCTTCCCCTGATGCTGGAAAAAGCTCTAAGAAAATCTTTCTCACATTATCCTGGTCCTTATGGCCTAGAAAAATGTGCAGATGAAGACAAAATGGGTAAATAATATTTTTAAGTTCATCCAAACTTTGAAATTCCCAATCAGCCTACTTTCGAGCTAAAGAAATACCTGGTCACTCATAGGGTTGATTATTGTTTTCTCAGCTCTGGTTCCATGCACATAAATATGTTTGTATTTTTAAACATGGAGAAATCCTTTGGGGTGAACACTAGCAACTTGGGTAATACTTTGTATCCGCGGTTTCTATTAAAATTGGGTAAGTACCATTGCAAAAGAAAGAGCTTTCCCTGTGTGCTCCTGTTAAGACCTTCAGTCCTCTTAGATAAGATGCCTGCCTTCACTAGCTCTCTTCTTCTCCCTTGTAGGTTTAGAAAGGTATGAATAGTCTTCATCCTCACTTTAAAACCCATTCAAAATTGCCTTGCATAAAGTAAGGCAACTAAATTTGAAGTTTAAAATAAGACAATCCTTCCAGGGAAAATCAGTCAGTTATCAGTAGAGTTCCATGCAGCTCATTGGAAATTCAGAATTTGGAACACAAATTTAGAATATTGAACATGGCATTATTCATTGCCTGGCACAGAGTCATACAAGGCAGTTAGCCAAATAAGCTATCTCTCTACTTACAGGTGAAACAACGGTTTGGAGAATCTTAAAAATTTGAAAACATTCATAAATCAAAATAGGAGGTTTTCTAAGAGGGAAATCAACGCTGTGCCAAGTTAAGCAAACTAAAGAAGAAAACAAGTTGGCCGTTAAAATGGTTTTCATGACAGATACTTACACTTCCTCACACAATATCAATTAGTGTCTTTAGAACAGACTTCCCCAAGATGATATTTCAATTAGCATATTTTCTGGATGTAAAGCGCTTTCATGCATTGTTTCAGATGGCAGAAAATAAGATGATGGGTAGCACTGTTGACAGTGGTAGAGCTGGGGTTTTCTGTGTATCTAAATGCCTGAGCTGATATAAAAATTACAGCACTTCTAGAACCTCAAATGAAAATTTTTCCGTACCAATCAACAACTTGTTCGTGTGTGGCTGTTCTCAGCTTACACATGTACTTCCCTCTTTACCTGAAAGAATTTTGTCTTTCAAAGATCAGCGAAATTTGTGCTTATTATCTAATGTCTGGTCTGCTCTTGTGTGTGTTAGTCACTCAGTTGTGTCAGATTCTTGGTGACCCCATGGACTGTAGCCCACCAGGCTCTTCTGTCCATGGGATTCTCCAGGCAAGAATACTGGAGTGGCTTGCCATTCCCTTCTCCAGGGCATCTTCCCAATCCAGGGATCAAACCTAGGTCTCCAGCATTGCAGTCAGATTTTTCACCATCGGAGCTACCAGGGAAGCCCATCTCTGCTTTGTTCTTACCAACTTGTTATGAGGCTAAATTTGAAAAACTGGCTAAAAAGATACAGGATTCTAAAGAAGAGAAAAATGGAAAACAAATTCCTTACTGAGCCAGATACTGAGTTCTCTTTTGTTGTTGAGAATCTAAACAAGTGAATTAATCCAAGGGACATAAATGAATCTACAGACTTGAGGAAGAAAGGTAACCAGGGTTGTAACAGAGACGCTTCCTGGACTAAGTTTTGGGGGGAATTTTTTAAGTCTGGTGTTTGAAAAGCTCCCTAGCTGCAGAGTTAAGGGAGAGAGAAGAACACGATGAAGGTGTGTGGATGCATCATGAATTGAACTCCTTCAATGTGTGAAAGATGCAAGTAAAAGAGCAAAGTCTGGGTGTTTATCTGTTTCTTTGATGTCATTTTATGAAGTCTTTATGTAATTACTTTATGTAATACAAGGCGTTGGTTACATCCACACTACAAGCTCATTCACTCATGTCCAAAAAGCATGTGCTGACTAGAGGCCCTCAATAAATTGTTGTTTAGTTGCTAAGTCATGTCTGACTCTTTGTGACGCCCTGGACTGCAGCATGCCAGGCTTCCCTGTCCTTCACCATCTCCCAGAGTTTGCTCAGACTCATGTCTGTCGAGTCGATGATGCCATCCAACCAGTTACCTATGGAATAAAAGCACAAAAAATCCTCCTTCAGTGGCAATGACACCAACTATGACCAGGTTGTAAGGCTTGGAATTGCATTTGAGTTAGTTCATTATGCAAACACACCTCTTGAGGTGGGTTTTGACTAAGAGCAGCAGTCCCAGTCAGAATTTTGTCAGTAAACTTCCACGGCTGCTGCTGAAAAGCCTAAAGTCATTTTTATCCCTGCTCCTTTCCTTCTATGTGACCGTGTGACCTATTCATTTGTATATTTCTCTCTGGAATCTGTTAGGATTTGCTCTTTACCTCTGCTGTTCTGAATGCCATAAATGGTCCTGGACATTTTATACTTTTATGGGCCTCTGTCGTGGTAGGCATTTCACTTGGTGAAACTTTTGAGGCCAGAAATGGGTATCTTTTGATTCTGGAAAAGTTCCTTGGACATTTATTTAATGATTTATTTCCCACTATTTCCTTCATTATCTTCTGCAGTAACTTCTGATTTTTTGAAGATTGGAACTACTAAACTGATCAAACTTTCTTTTTCCTTTTTCTGATATACTTATATATTTTAGTTTCTGTTACTTCTTCTGGAAGATTTGCTCAAGTATATTATTGAACCCTTATGTTGAATTTTAATACATATTTCATATTTGTTTTAATTTCCCAAAACTTTTTTATTCTCTAATACAAAATCATTTTTTATACTTCTTACTGAATTTTTCCGGCTTATAGTATCCTGGTTTCATTTTCATGAATGTACTATCTTCTCTTATCTCTTTTGGGATAATAAGCTTCTCTGAGATTTCTTTAGCTCCCTGTATGATTTCTTTATCCCCTGGCTTCCTTTTTCCTGTTCGTTTTGGTCACAGTCTCTAACATTAGGATCTTATCTCAAAAATCAGGTACTCTTTTGGGTCTCCTTAAACTTCAGCAAAGTAGTAAAATGCTGTTTGGAATTAGTGTTCATGGGTGGGACTTGTCAAATAGTGGGTTATGGTAAAGGAAATTGGGTAGATGGCATTCACCAGACTGCAAGTGTTCCGGGGAAATCTTAAATATCCCTTCTTATAACCCTACAGTTGATCAGACACTAGACCCTCTTTTGTGTATCTCCTGAAATCAAAGCTCCAGTCTTCAGCTTGGGTGGAGGAGGGAGAATAAGGGGTTCCAACACCTCATTTAAATAAAGGCAGTCAGGGACACCAGTACTGACCTCATGCCTCTCCTTTCCCTGATGGGTACATATTATCTATAACTCCTGAGTCTCAGGGATTTATAAAGTGAGCAGTGTGCTGTCCCTTTGGGACATTCCATGCTACCCCTCCAAGCACTTAGCTGTCATCTTGTTCTGTTCAACACCGTCTCTTACCATATACTTCACTGCTTTCCACCCTCCAGCTTTTTTGACACGAACCATCCACACTCACCTCCTCTCACAATCTCTTTCCCTTGTGTTTTTATGGCTTTCCTGCCATTTAATGTGGTTTGTAGAGGAAGTGTGACTATACACACTTGGTGGTCAATATGCTGTGTTAACCTGGAAATTTGTGGTAGCTTTAAACAATTTTGCCTTCTAACAATGTAGTGGCTGCAAAGAGATATGAGGGTTCAGAGTCAAGAGGGATGCAGCCTTGTGTGTGAGAGAAGTCCAGATATAGTCAAGTTAATTTCTGTAGTTCTTTGATATTAATGACAATGACCTTTGGAGATGCTGATGAAGATGTAATTGAGGAAATGTTTGCAGAAATGTTACATAAATGGTGAACTCTGTTCCTCCTTCTCATCACCCTCATGGGTAGAAATTAAATTTGTATCAACTCTCTGGTCATTCCAAGCTAAAATATTTTTCTGACTTCGTCATCAGGCATCAAACTATCTAGTGGAGAAGATCATAGCATTCATGTGGCCAAGGAAAAAAATTGTTGTTGTTGTTCATCCACTAAGTCATGTCCAACTCTTTGCAACCCCATGGACTGCAGCATGCCAGGCTTCTTCGTGTCCTTCACCATCTTCCAGACTTTGCTCACATTCATGTCCATTGAGTCCATGATGATATCTAACCATCTCATCCTCTGTCACCCCCTTTTCCTTTTGCCTTCAGTCTTTCCCAGCATTGGAATCTTTTCCAGTGAGTCAACTGTTGGTATCAGGTAGCCAAAATATTGGAGCTTCAGCTTCAGCATCAGTCCTCCCAATGAATATTCAGCATTGATTTCCTTTAGGATGGATTGGTTTGATCTCCTTTCAGTCCACTATATAAGAATCTGAGCTGTGCTTTTAAAAATACATCAGTTTAATATGATGAATACACACACAAACTTACACTATTCCCATTATACAAACAATTTAGAAGCAATTTTTTTAGCAGTTGAGTTGACAGTTCCACAGGTCATTACTTAGTACCTGAAATGAATATTTCTGGCTCCTAGGCACAACACGGCAGCCAAAAGCATTCAGGTAACGGGCTGTACATCGCTCACTCCTCTGTGATGGGCTTAAGTGGAACTGTCTTCTGCCATGGAATCTGAGTTTTTAATTTTCTGTATCCCACTTCTCACCTCCCAGGGGATAATGAGCCCTGAGAGGGCAATGATCATGTCTATACTCTTTAGTGTTGTATTTTACCACTTAGTACAGTGCCTAGAAGGTGAAATGTACTTAATAAGTAGTTGTTAACAATGAGAATCAATGAATGAAGTCTTGTAGGAAGCCACCTCCTTTGGGTGAGTTTTACATGTGCAGAAAATAAGCGAGGGTAGAATATTCAATTAGCTTCCAACAGAAACACAGTCATTATAAGGAACAAAAGCAGATCTAACAGTTCTAACGTGGAATCAGAAGGGTAGGCTCTAACGACCATGTTCTTGATTTCCTGATCATGTGCTCCTGGGCAAGTCAATTAATTCCTCTGAGCTTCATTCACCACATAGGTTCATGCAAAAATCAAATGGGATAGTGTACATGCAAGCATTCTGTAAACTGGATATCCCTGTAAAGAGTTACTGTAAAAGATTTCTCCCTAGACCATATCAACCCGGAAATACAGTTGGGATATTAGTTTAATACGCCTGTCATTCTCCAGGGGGTGTTTCATGAACTGTTGCCATTCCCACCATCCTAAGTGCCTGTTAGATTCTTTGTTGATGACGAATACACTGTGTGAGTGGGGAGAGTTGGGGGGGTTGGGCAGTGGGGACAGGAAGTAGAGGCCATTTGTGCTTCACTTTGCCCCCAAATTCCTAGAGGACAAATAAAATTGAAATTCTCAGAAAAGCTTTAGAACTGCCAAAAGTACATAAAGTCAGCTACAGAAACTATAAACCATAAGTAATGATTCTATTCATTTTGGCAATGGTGCTAGGAGAAGAAAAATCTCAAATTGCTTAATAAGATAGGGAAAAAAGGAATACAAATAGTTTCATCTTATTTAGAGGCCACTACTGCCTCCTCTCACCAACCAATTTGGTTGGTTGATTTATTATTAATTAAATAATTTGTTTATTGGTTCAACCAATAATCATAGATATATACCACTTAATATGTTCAGGGTCTTGTGGCTGTACCAGCAAGCAAAAAGGAGCAAAACGTTACATCTCATAACTCACAGCCTGGGGGTACACACACTGGGCCACCCTTATGTCTCTACTTCAGGTTTGGACCAACCCTAATATCTGAACTGGAGACAGTCTTTCTTCATTAAAGAAGTCACCAATGGGAGATGGTGTCCTTTCTATAGAGAACTATTAGACAGACATTTATTATAACATACATTCAGTTTGGAATACCATTTCTGAAAAATAATAAGTTCTGGAAGGAAGGATATAAGTAGTTAAATTTAAAAAGATATAAAGAAAAATTGGGACTTCCCTGGTGTCTCAGATGGAAATGCATCTGCCTACAATGTGGGAGACCCGGCTTCGACCCCTGATTTGGGAAGATCCCCTGGAGAAGGAAATGGCAACCCACTCCAGTACTCTTGCCTGGAAAATCCCATGGACTGAGGATCCTGGTAGGCTACAGTCCATGGGGTTGCAAAGAGTTGGACACTACTGAGCGACTTCACTTTCACTTCAGAGAAAAATTATATCACTTTTAGGACCTAAACAGCAGAAATTAAAGTTTGTTTTCATTTCTGCATTCCATAAAAGCTTTCATGTGGGAAATAACCTTGAATAATGTAAGAGAATTGTAGTACTAACCTAAGAAAGACCTTCCTGACTTTGGATGATAAAGGACTGGACTGGGAAACTGAGGAACCTAGAGACTCTCACTTCTAGGAGATCTACGGATTAAACATCAAGTTGCTTCATTGCAGAAGCATAAGTAAAACCATCTCTCCTGGTGCTTTTCAGCTTTGTAGATAAGTGAGAGGCCAATTAAAATAGATGGCTACTAATTCCGTGTAGTTAAAATAGCATAGAGAAAATGAATTTTTTTGGCTTCTATTGCAAAAGCCAGACCAGCTCCTATAAATCACTTCAACATTAGGGGACCCTTGTTATGCATCAGGCACTGTACTAGGTGATGGAAATCCACAAAGATTCTTCTATTTTCAGTAAATGTTTAGTTTACTGGGGAGATAGAGCCCATAATCAGTCACTTTCAAATAACCCCTTACTATGCACCAGACATTTTGTTAAGTATTTTAAATGACTTATTTTTTTAATTTTTATAACAATCCTAGGAGGTATCTGTTATCATCTGCAGGTACAGCATCCCAGAAACTTTGAGAGGTTAACTAAGTCACCAAGGGTTCAGAGCAAGTCATGGAGCTGGGATTCAAACCAGGTAGATCTGATCCAAAGCCTGTATGCTCTTGATTATTACTCCCCACTTTGTGCTACACTCCAAAACAAACTTGATGGTGATGATGATAGTAAAAAGCATGGCAATCACAATGAAAGTAACAATGATAGTAACAATGATTGTAATGAGAATAACAACAATGCTTGTTGTAAGAATGGTATAAAGAAAAGTATTTGGGCATTAAAGAAAACGGAGAAATTAATTTCCATTGGAGATCACCAGAAATCTTTGACAGAAGGTCATTTTAGAAAGACAATTGTCAAGTAAAGATGTCACCACTTTTGTGACAGAGCAGTCATTTCCAAGGAGCTCCCTAACCAACCCACATTCCTTAGCCCCTCTGCGGTGACTAGATCTCCTTGGTGGAATCTGAGTGAAAGTGATGTGAGTCCCTCCATTACCAAGGCAGCTGTGTTTTCCCCACATTCTCTCTCTTCGTGCTGACCAGGATACCTATACACATGTTCTTGTTGCTGTTGTTTAGCCACTAGGTCGTGTCTGACTCTTTTGCGACCCCATTGACTGTAGTCTGCCAGGCTCCTCTGTGTCCATGGGGATTCTCCAGGCAAGAATACTGGAGTGGGTTGCCGTGCCCTCCTCCAGGGGATCTTCTCAACCCAGGGATCGAACCTATGTCACCTGCACTGGCAGACAGATTCTTTACTGCTGAGCCACCAGGGGAAGCCCACCTATACAAACGATGCATCGCAAAATGTAAAATTTTATTCTGTTAAGCCACTGACATTTTAGGGACTTACTTATTGAAGCCATTGGCATTGCACTAAATAATATAGAGAATATTCTGAGCAAGGAGTAGAAAATAAGCAATATTATAGAGGCATGGTGTGTGCAGGAAGAGTGAATAATTCAGTTCTTTGGAGGATGGATATCAAGAGAAGAAGAATGGCTGGGAAGGTCATTTAGGCATGAAATTCCAGCTCTCAGCATTGGAGATCCCCTGAGATGAGGCAGGTGACAAGTGAATCCTATCTCATTTAAAGCTAATGAAATGTTTGTAGTTCTCATTAGAAATATGAGCAGAAAGAAGTTTGAATCATGGAAGGCTAATTGCTCTCCTCCGTTAAGTAAATAAGACTAGGTTTAGTTTTAGGTGGAATATACACATTCCCAAAGTCACACATATGCACAATTGCACACGTGAACATACCCACATATGCACATATACACACATGCATGCCTGCAAAGCACAGACGTGCACACACAGGCCAGTGAGTGCATAACACACATACCCATATTCACACACATGTGCACACACATATTCACACATGTGAATTCACACACTCACCATTTTTCTCCTCAAGCAGTGTTAGATGTTTTCTAAATAATCTCCTAACTGTATATGCACGTAGTTCTCTATTCATTTCTAGAACTGCAACTGTTTGGACACCTGGGTTACATATTTTTGTGAGGAAGAAAAACGTCAGTTTATAAAACCAGAGTGCATGGCCGAAGACTTATATTTTCATTGCCTCTGTGGTCTCCCTTTCCTCTTCTTTGCCTCGTGGGAGTAAGTCAGAAATGAAAAGGGTGCAACTCAAGAAAAGAGAGAAAGCATATCTTTTTCATTTCTCTGCATCCTTGTCTTCTTATTCTTTAAACGCTTTCTTCACTGGGTTTCCACAAACTCTCCTCAGGTGGGTTCAGAAGGTCCCGAGAGCTGCCAACACTTCTCCTCCAGTAAGAAACTTGTGCAAAAGGCCGGCTGCTTCCCAGAGGGATGTGACAGATGGCAGGATCACCGTGCCGAGCTCGGATGGTTCACCCAGGTGGAGAGGCATCAGGGAGCTGGAAGCACAGCTCTGGAAATTATTCCTGGCCTGCTTCAGTTCCTCATATTAACAATACCACACCCTTCTAAGCTGTGAATTTTGGAGGCTGTAGAGCCAGAGGCATGCTTTTTTTTTTTTCTTTGAAAAAGCAAATTTGTTTGAGTTTTCCAAAGCCACCATGTCACTGGGGCTATTGTCTTCATTGCATTGTATTCGGCTCCCCTGGTGCCTCAGTTGGTAAAGAATCTACCTGCAATGGAGGAGGGTTTGATCCCTGGGTTGGGAAGATCCCTTAGAGAAGGAATGGCCACTCACTCCAGTATTCTTGCCTGGGAAATCTCAAGGACAAAGGAGCCTGGTGAGTTCCAGTCCATGGGGTTGCAAGAGTCAGACACAACTTAGCGACTAAACCACCACACTATTTAGTAGTATTCACAGATGGCAAATTCAGCCTCATTTTGTCTCTTGGGTGTGATGCTGACTTACTAATGGTAACCCCAGAGTAACCTCAACCAGCTTATTAAAGGGGCTCCTCAACTACCACAGTGCAGCCAAAGCTAATAGGGCTTATGGGATAACATGCCTGGTGTGTAGCCTGCAGAAATCGAGGCTCTGAAACTGGCCTAATGGAGGCGTGGCAAGTGTGGCATGCTCAGAAATGGCAGCTTAGCTGGAGATAACAAACATTTCCCCTATAGGACACATTGTTTGTGTTCTTCCTTCCTCCCGGGGGCACGAGGAATGCCAGGAGGCAGCTTTACATTCAGATACCACCACTGGATGAGAAAGCCTGACAAGGCAGAGGTTGAAGCTCCACCTCTAAACTTTACCTTCAAATAACAGGAAAAAGTAGCAAATGCCAACCCCCTTATCGCCATCGGGTTAATTAGGCTAATGCTAGCAAGTTGCTAGATACAAGATGTTTATTGCCAGAAAGCAGGAATTCTGTTTATCTGTTGCTTTCATGTTAGTGAGATGCTGACTACCATAGTTTTGCTATGTCCAATGGCTGTAGCCTGTTCCTTTGTCACCAAAGGAACATTAGCAGAAAAACAAGGGACTGACACTCCCAGCGGAGCATCTGGAAGCTTGTGTCAAGGTAATGAGCACATGTGTTAAATTTCAGACACTTGATACTTGAAGAAGCTCCACAACAGAGCCCTGATGTCTATTTTTTCCCCAAAATTGAGGTGACCTTGAGCTTAAACAGTGTACTGTATGGGTGTGAGTAGATATTAGTAATATATATTCCAAGACACCCGGCAATGTTGGAGCACAGTTCACAAACTTGGAAAAGTTCTGTTTATGTTAGGTGCTTGAAGGCTCAGCTAAGTGGCCTCCAAGGGGATCAAACCCACAACTTCTGCAGCAGTACAACTATATCCTGTCTAAAGGACTTTCGATTTTTTTTTTCTGCATAGAAGGACCTGGAGAACTTGATAAACTACAGATACCAGGGCCTCCCTGCAGAGTCTCTGATTCAGCAAGTCTGAAATGGGGAGTAAGAATCTGCATCTTAATAAGCTCCCTAGGAGAGTCTGATGCAGTAGTCTAGACACCAAACTCCAGAAATGGAGTTAATTGAGCCAAATGCCAATTTGAAAGTTTGAACTCTCCTTTGAGGTTATAGAGAGGACAACATGGTTACTCTCATCATGGAATCTTATTTGCCATGATGAGAGTGAAAAAGAGAAAAAAAGTAAGAAAATGACAGAGAGAAATCAGGGATGTTTTATGTTGGGTTCCCTGGAGGCCAAGGCTGACACAGAAGTCTTGTGCCAGTGAAAGGGGTGAGGGATACAGGCTAGGAGAAGGAGCTAATCAGAGAAAGAATGTCTGCTGGAGTCCAGCTTCAGCCGGACCCCACAGGGAGCTCTAGAGCATGAATCACACACACAGTTTGAGGCCAGGCATCAGTTCTTTGTAACTTCACGTCAGGTTTTGTCTTTGGCCGTGGGCCACCTCTGGATGTGGGGCTTCAGCTCCCAAGCACCTCTATTTGGGGTGGTTCCTTCCAGCAGGGAATAATATTCTGGAGAAAGAAGAAGCTGTGAATTACTCAGCCAATACTTCCAGTAGGTGGGGAAGGATGTACCAGCCCAATAAAGGACATTTTGGTGGAGTACCAACAGCATCAGATACAGGGAATAACGGAAGTAGGGGAAAGGGAGAAACAGTGGCAAAGACTTCTCAGCTAAGAATGGTCTAAACAAACAGAATTTCTACTGTTTAGGCAAAATCCCACGTGGCACCATCAAACCAACAAGTGACTTTCTGTGGGACGTTTCACTGAGTGCTCTCCATTTTAGCATTCTTGAGCACCTGCAGATTCGAGGCTAACGTCTAGATAGCTGTTTCTAGAGTAATCTGTGTTCATGAGATTTGAGGGCACAAAGTTATGAGAGGAGATAAGACTACACACCAAATCGAATCCTAGAGTTCAACAGTTGAGCAGTTCAACTATTCCTCTCCAAAGCATAAGTCATCATACTCAATTTGGTATCATCTACAAATCTATTAGTATTAAGCACACACTTTCACCATAGTTAAATGGAAAGGCACTGTATCAGTCAAGACCACTGATTTAATCAAAATTTCAAAACCCTTTATGTTGGATAAAGCACCACTAGGATAAATTGGTCCCAGTTGCATTTTCCATCTTACCCCAAATTCCATGCATTATTTTGTCCAATAAATGCCTTCTGAGAACCCAACATGTGAGACAGCAAAAGGAACGCAGATGTATAGAATAGACTCGTGGCCTCTGTGAAGGAGGGAAAGGGTGGGATGATATGGGAGAACGGCATTGAAACATGTTAATTATCATATGTCTAATCAATCGCAAGCCCAGGATTGTTTCTCGGGGCTGGTGCATCGAGATTTCCCGGGGGGGAGGGAGGAGGGAGGGGGGAGGGAGGGGTTTCTGGAGGGGGAGCATATGTAAACCCATGGTGATATCATGGCATTGTATGACAAAAACAATAAAAGGGAGGAAAAAAAATAAAATAAAATAAAATAAAATAATAAAAAATAAATAAATAAATAAAAAGAACCACACAGATTTCCTATGAACGACAAATACACAGCTTTTAACCTGCCCCAGTCCATGCACACCTGTGGTTTTTGATCTTAAACATTTATAAACAACACTTCACTGAATGTTTTATTCATATATATAGATAGACAGATATAAATACACACACATAAACACAGATATAAAATAAATAAATAAATAAATGCCTTCTGAAATTAAATATGCCTTTACTATATCATTTCACTATCACTCCAATTGCTTCATTTGAGAAGGATATTAATTGGATAGTATTAGTTAATAGCAAATGAGTCAACATTTGCTCCAAGTAAATGTTGGAATACTTATTTTGAAAAAAATAAGTATTAACAAACCACAGATATGATCATTTATTTCAAAAGCATTGTCATGGTTTGATGGTATTTTACTGAAAAAAAAATTTTTCTTAGAAATTCCATTTACCCCTTTTTAAAAGCATGTCATATACCCATCTGCAGTGCTTCGGTAAGTCAATCACCATGACTTCTAAAAGGGCACTAGAGTGTTCTCTGTGTGATCTCCCAGTACTTTACAATTTAATTCATCTGAGACTTTACTCACACAAAGCTAATAAATGTTTCTTCACAATTCATTTGCTCATCTAACCTGGGCCTCTATATCCTTTTAATGATCTTTGTTCTGACTTGTCAAGTTTGAAGATGGTCTTACTTGCTGGTAAATATATAATCAAAGCAGGGTCTAAATAAGTTTTCTATTACCTTGGGCATATATCTATCGGAGCATTCACAGATACACTTATCTTTTTCTTATTCTCCTTACTCTCCAGAGAGAAACAAAGCCTTTGGGTTATATGAAACTGTTACTGAAGCTTATTTTTCACCTTGGACTTTAGCCTTTCTGATACTCTTCTCCAGATCCACTCTCCACTCCTGTGTGCATTTGGGCCAAGGCCTCCCTCCGTTTTTGAAAATACCCTTCTACTAGAGGACTTTATCAGAGAGCTTCTTTTTGGCTTTATTTGTTAACTTTAGGTATCACATTTCTGTTTCTTGCTTACTCTCATTTGTGTTGTTACAAATTCTACTTTTCCAAGATTCCTCTTGAGCCATGTGAACTTTTGACTTTCCTGACCATGGAATGAGGCTTGCCCTTGTTATAAACTCTAGGCAAGGTATTTCCTAAAGCCTCAGATACCGTATAGAGTATCTCCCGTGACTTTTTTATTTAGTATCTCAAATGATTTGACTACTTCCTACAAAAGTCCCTATCATGTCTCTATCACAAACAGTTCTTTCATAATTTTGTCCAGAATATTGTTTTCTTTCCTTGTTTCTTCATCTTTCTGAGCTGTCAGCAAGTCTCGAATTTATCAGATGCCCTGCCTTTGGTAGAATAAGACTTCAGCAGACATTCCGACGGTTGTATTTTCCCTTCCTTCAAGGCCAGTTTTGTAATCTGTGTTCGGAAACCTTTATCCATACCCTCTGTCTGGTCTGTTGGTCTGCAGAATATTTCAAGAATAATATCACTTCTAATTCTCTTTTATCTTATCCTCCCTGAGAGGAAAATTTGCAACGTCCATTCTTTGTGCAGAAGGGAAAAGAACTTTCTGAGTCATAGCTGTCACCTGGGTTTCCATGCACTGTTGAAAGTTTGAATGCGCAAAAGAGAGGGAACTCAAAGGCCAATAAAACATAAATTTTTTGACAAAGCAGCAAAAAGATCACTTGTCATTTTCTCTTGAAAGTTCCCCACACCAATGACAATCTCTGTCCCACATTGTAGTAAAACATACACTTATTGAATGAAAGTAGGATTAATTGAAGTATTACATAGGGGAAAACAGATTGTTGTTAAAAACAGGAGCTTTGAGGCCCTGAGCAGAATTGACATTGATTCCCAGCTGCAGCACCTACACTGTGTGTCCTTAGTAATTTCTCTAAGTCTTAGACGTTATCTATATAATGGATTTATTATTAGTATCTATCTCGCAAGATGACTGCTGAAATTATTTTTAAAAGGCTGACCACAGTATCCGGATTTCAATAAATGTATTTATTTAATTAAAAAAAAACAATTAACAACTGCTTAATATGTGCCAGAAAATACGCTATATTATTGTTATTACAACAATATTAACAGGCATTGTAAAATTCTTGACCTCACCAGGAGGGAGTCGGAGGCAAACTACAAAGTCATCCATACATAAAATATATATAAATTACGCCTAACAGTAAATGCAATGAAGTACACAAAAATACATTAAAAGAAGAATCAGAAATAACCTGCACTTGTGCGAGGTGGGTGGGGGACAGCTACTTTAGCTAGAATCATCAGGAAAGGCTTTAGGCTTCTCTAAAGAGGTGATATTTTGATTGAGCCAAAATGGTGAGTAAGCATCAGCATTAGAAACATCTGGGAGAAAAATATTCTAGACAGAAGGATGAGCAAGTATATATAATAGTAAACTACTTCTCAGTACCTGTGTTTCCCTTAAGTAGACTTTGGCCAAGTGTTTGACATGATTTTATTTATCTGTTTGGGCATTAACAATTTTCATTTCAAAATGAGCAGATTCCTCTTGATCATCCTCTGTCATGCCATTCAATAAGTCACCAATATTTTAAGCTTTTGCAAAGTGCAAGTTGATTTTTTACACACCCATGTTTTATCACCGAGAGATGGGGGCCGAATGCCATGTAGATGAATTTGACTCTGGAAAGCATGTCCCTTCGATTATCTGTTAAATGCCTCGTTTTACACCCAACCTGCTGACAAAAATGAGAAAGCAAACAAATGAGATGAGTTGCAGTGAGGACACAGGAAGCCAAGACAGCAGAGGATCTAATTGGAAGAGCACAGGAGAATGTTTAAAATAAGTTTCAGAATAGCGATAAGGATGAAGATGATGTTATCTCTTGGATAGAAGAAGCTATTAAAATACACCAGAGTGTTTTCAATCACTTAATCAGAAAGTCCTTTTCCTGAGAACTGTCTTTTGTCCGTGTGCCATGAACAAACATAAATATTTTGGATTTCCTGCATCCTTCACCCTGATAATGGGCTCTTAACTGTAAGCTCTTCCCACCTCAAAGGAAAAGCTAAAAACAATGATAAAACATGAAAGATAGATATAATGTCTTTTTCAGAAGAATTATTGTATCCCACAAATAGTTTTTAGTGTTATTCCTTCTCTAGCTTTTGCTTTTTTTAAATAGGAGATTTCACATTTCTTTTACTCATAATAGAGGATGCATTGTGGATTTAGTGCATAACACACAAGGCAAACATGTACATAAGAACTGAACTTAGGGAAAAGGTAAGTTTTTTGTTTTTAATTTTATGTGAATTGCTTTTAAGATGACACATAATTGTAATATTTCATTTGTAAATAAATTTTTGTCTCACATTTATTATTTGAAAAGATCTTGAAGAAATAATTTCATAAGATATTGATATGAAATGTTCATTTAAGGCTTAAATATTATTAAATTCTTAACATCAATATATGTAACTATGTCTACATTTTTTTAACAAAATAATTTATGTTGAAATCAAGATACCAGAAAAACCTTATGTTAACAGGGCTATTTAGGAAAAAATTTAAACTATGGATTTTTTAAAATGATAATTAAAACAAATAATTTGACAGAAAGCTCTTTTGTTGTTATGGGAATAAAGTTTCACGAGATGTTTACACACTTATGAGATTTTTAAATAGCATTTTCTGGATCTAAATAGAGATGTGTCAATCATTTGAATCATAATAAACCAGAAGTTCTCTTTTGTGTTAAACAAATAAACCAAAGTGAAATTCTACTTGGGTAAAGGGTGAAATTAAGTTGAAGTGACCATATTCATGAATAAAATCACTATGAGGTACAATTAAATGCATTTTTGCTGCTATTATAAATGACAAATTTTCCCATTATACCTATATTTTAATTTATAATTGGAAATTGAAATCCTAGGACTCCAATTGATCCCATCCTGAGTTTTACTTTGAAGTTTGACCTCAGAATTTGCGCAATAATATCAAGTAGATGATAAAATTTCAGGGAAAATTGTGTAATAATAGCACTCCTGTAGAACTCCTTACTCGCATAGCCCTGAGTCTTGTATACCAACCTGGCTTTGCTTTCCATAAGAATATAATACCCCTATCTATTTGAACCTCATGTTATCAAGGCACTAAAATACAAATCTGGTTTAATTAAATGGCCAAGTCCAACAGAAAGGATCCAATCAATATGAATAATATTCCTGCTTCTCTCTCCAAAACAAAATAGACAGCTTAAATGTTTTATGTCCAAGCACAGTAAGCCAGTGAGTGCCAGGTTCTGAGTCAGATGATAAGTCAAGGGTTAAAAAGGACAAAATTATTATTCACTTAAGAGGAAAGCTGCTATCCGTTTGCTTACTGACTCGTGTCCTCTTGGGTAAGATGCATTTTTCTTATACTAAGATGAGCAATGGATTTATCTGGATAAACCCTTAGAGAAATCTGATGGTCTCATTAGTAAGGTGGCTTCCTGGCCATCAACACTGCCTCCCTTTACTAAGGAAGCTGCTGCTAATCAAAAGTGCTTCTGGAGACCTACAACAGGATTTGGCACTAAATTTCAAGATAACGATGGCCAGGTAGGGCTCGATTTATCCTATGTGGTGCTTTTATTCTCTTTATTGATTCCTACAAGATAAAGATGGCTTTGGGCCAGTTACTGAATCTGAAATAATTGGAACCTATGTTATTTACATATGATTTCATTTTTGCAGAAGTTGGGGAGTGGGTAGAGAAGGGGTGGCCAGCAAGGGGAGAAGTGTCCATTGAATAGCTAGCTGCCTTTGGAAGAAATGTTCCAGTAGAAAACTGCCTCCAGCATTTGTCTAAAATAAAGAAATAAATAAATGCCGCATCGGGTGAATCACATCAAAATCTCAAGACAATTCCAAGATGAACCAACTCGGAGAGTAAATGACCTCTTCATCTGGGTGATAAAGTTCCAGCCAAAATATTCTCTGGGCCCGAGACGTGATTCATTAGAAATATGTGCATGGTGGGGCGCCCTTCTCTCTATCTGGCAGAGTCCGGTCTGCACACTGATAAGAAGCAAATGCAAATGTCCTGATAAGAACTGAATGCAAATATTTATGATATGATATTCCCTGGGAATTATGTGCAGATAAAACAAAGTGTATTATTTTCCTGCTTCCCTTTCAGGTTTGCCAAAATGCCCTTTTTCGCTTTTGGAATTTGCATTTCTTCAAAATTGATTCGGCTTGCGTATTATGTTAAGCTATTTGTTTGCTAAGGATGGTAATTAGTTACTGTAATTACAGCAATGACAGTTGCTAAATTGTTTTTAAAGCATTACAGTGGGCCTGTGCCAGAAGATTGCAGTATTTTTTTGGATTTAAGCAGAGGCTGGAAAAACTCCCACTCTAGGGCCAGCATGGGATTTTCAACTACAAAGCTGCTTTTCCTGATTGAAATTCTTTTAAAAAGTCATTAATTTGCATTGATTGCAAGTGCTAACTTTACATATAGGTTTATTCACATATCACAGAAATATTAGTGATAGTGGACTTTGGTGTGAAAGAGACACAGGGGACACCCGTCGTAAATAAAAGTGAAAGCTGATAGCAGAGGAGAAATGGGATAACTATTACTTGGAGCCTGTTAATTAAACTTTTTAGCCTGTTTTTAGATAAATTAAAAACAATTAAAAATGTTTCTCTGAAAGTCATTCCCAAACTTTTCTGAGTGCTCCTGGTTAAAATGAGTAATGTGGAAAAAATAATTTGGCCATATACTGTTCTTGACATGTGGAAAGTAAAAGAAAAAAGAAAAGGAGAAAGGTTCTTTACCCAAATACTTCTTATAGATTTAGTTTAAATGAAAATCATTGATGAGGAGCGACTTGAGCTGTAGCGCACGTCTAAGATGGTTCAGATGATTGATGTTTTATATCAACCTCAAGACAGAGGTTAAAAGCCAACAATGTGGTTCTCTCCACTGCATTGTCCTAATGCACGCATGTATGCATGCTAAGTCACTTCAGGCGTGTCTGACTCTTTGCGACCCCATGGACTGTAGCCCACCAGACTCCTCTCTGTCCATGGGGTTCTCCAAGCAAGAATACTGAAGTGGGTTGCCATACCCTCCTCCAGGGGATCTTCCAGACCAAGGAATTGAACCCTTGTCTCAGTCATTTCCTGCTTTGCTAGAGGGGTTCTTTACCACTAGCGCCACCTGGGAAGCCCATTGTCATAATACTACCTTCTAAAGTCTAGAAAATGTATGTGAGCTCATAGTCTGTCCCCTGCCAATTGAAGTCAAAATAATCCAAAACATGACTGCACACTGAAAGTTTCAGGGTTTTATACTCATATATTCCCACTCACAAATGTTACATAAATAATAAATTGTATATTTTAAATGTTTACCTTCCTCTACTGGAAAAATAACAATAATAATAGCAACCAACATTTCTTGAAATCTTTGCATATTCCAGGCACCGTGCCAAGCCCTGTAGGTAGATTCCCTCAACAACTTACAGGGCATTATTATTACCACTTCCAGTTTGCAGGAAGAGATTCTGAGACTTAGAGATGTTAGAACTTGCCAAAGTCACACTTCTGGTAAAAATCAAACATAGAATCCAGTCCCCAGGCGGCTTCCATCCATGGCCTGCTCTTAATTTGAGAGGCTGTGACTTTGTATTTGAATATAAATAAATAAATAGTATTTGAAAGCCGTAACCTCCTCCTTTAATCAAAAACTGAACTGAAAGCTGAAGCACCTAGTGTCGGACATCAGAAATCGAATTCTCACCTCAAAGCTTTTGTCCTGACACTTTATTCTTATTGTAAGTATAAATATGATTTCCTTGAAAATGACTCCGTAAGTACTAAAACCTGATGAGAAGTTTGAAGTTTTACACAAGAAATAGTCTCCTAGGAATTGACTACTTTTGCTCCGAAAAAGATTCAATGATTTAGTTTGTATATTTATCATTATTTAAGAACTATAAATCCCAGCTTGTATAATGTGGTTCTTATATTTACATGAATACAGATGAAATTGATAAATAGGCATTTTGTGGCATTTTGAAATTGTTTTGAATGTTATCTCATGCTGTGCATACTTATGTACGGTTCTCATTCTGTAACAGCTGTTTCACACATGACCCCAGGTATATATCCCCAGTTTGGGATACATGTATCTCACTTGGGTATACACATGTGGAAGCATAGATCAGTACAACTTACACAAGTGATGTCTCCAATTAACACATTCAACAATCCCTGTTTATGAAGTCATTCCTGATATACTTTTACCCACTCCAAGCTGTACATTATTTCTTGAATTTTCCAACCACATGACACTGTAATTTTAGCCCTTATAGCACCGATTCTTATATGAACCTGATTCACTGTATATCTATCTGTCTCCTCCAGTAACCTAGAGGCTCTTTGAAGGTTGAGGCTTTTGTATCTCCTGCATCTAGCACAAAGCTTGTTACATAGTAAATACCCAAAAAGACTTACTGAATGAGGAAATCCCCTGGTGGTCCAGCGGTTACCACTTGCTTTCCCTGCCAAGTGGTTATGACTTGCTTTCACTTTCCTGGATTTGATCCCTGGACAAGGAATTGTTAATAAAATCCTGCAAACCATGTGGTATGGCCAAAAGAGAATTAAAAAAAAAAAAAAGAAGAAGACTATGAATAAGCACTGAACCCATTCAAACAAATACCAAAGTTCAGTGGCACAGTCTCAATAGCTCTCCCATGGGCCTACAGAGTAGTGAGGATACCTCTGCTTCAGACTGGGGCTTAGTTGGGTTTGCATACCTATCTCAATTTGAGTCCAGGCTAGGTTGTTCAGTAGTAAAGAATCCGCCCACAATGCAGAAGATATAGGAGAGGTGGGTTTGATCCTTGGGTTGGGAAGATCCCCTGGAGGAGGGCGTGGCAACTCACTCCAGGATTCTTGCCTGGAAAATCCCAAATTGAGGAGCCTGGCAGGCTACAGTCCACGGAGTCAAAGAGTCAGACATGAGTGAAGTGACGGAGCATACACGCATAGGAGCACAGCTACCCGGGGCAAGTTTTTCTCATGTAAATGTCAGAAGATGCGAGATGAGTAAATGGAAATATGTGATGTCTTTTAGGCTTAGACTCAGAACTGGTACCTTTCATTTTTATACACATTTCATTCTCCAAAGCAAGTGAAGAGCCAAGCTCAAAACCAGTGTGGGAGCAAAATATACTCTTCCCATGGAGGTGTGGAAGGTAGATTGTGGAAGAGGAATAAATGTTTGATGAATAATATACAAACCACAAGCATCAAATATTCATATAGTAAAAGGATTTCCTTTCTTTAATTTTAAGGAATCTAAAACATCTAAAAGAGATGAAGAAGATGGATAATTGCCTCATTATCAAGACCCTGGAAACCATTTCATGATTTCCATTGATAATTATTTTTTAATTCAATAGTGACATGAATTTTCTTTGCTGATTCATCATTAAAATTATAAGCTACAGCTTGGTGCTTTTCTCATTTTATCTTTTGTATGCCTGGAGAAGTAATCAAACCTCTTCTTCCATACCTGAGGACCATTAGTCAACCATCCGCTATGTTCTCTCCTCCAGGCTGACATTTCTTTCAACTCCTCCTCTATTTTTCACTTGTCAAACCATATTCCACTTCTGTGGCTCTTCTTTGGGACTCTCCCCAATCCATTTTGAGCCAAAAGCTATATCGAAATCTCTTCTTACTATCAATCAATCAAAACTGGAAAGGGAATCTTATTTCCTTAGAGAAAGATATTGGCAAATTTCCAGCTGAAGAGAAACACACAGTTCACACCCCCACTCCCACATTTTCCTAACCCCCACTCCAATCTGCAAATATATCAGAGTCAATTTGACTAAACTGTATTGGATCAAAGAGGAGCTCCAAAGAGTGTGAAGTCTGGTTTCAAATATCAGCTAAGCTCAGTTTGGTTACAGAAAGGAAAATATCCCTCCTGGAGTGAGACATCTTTCTTGTCCAGACGTTCAAAGAGTGTTATTCATTATGAAGTTTATGGTACCCACACAGGGAGCAGAGTTCATTACTTCAGAATTCCTGCCTGGTTTACAAGGAAGGTCTCCTGTTAGCTGCCTCGTGCTTTCCACGGCAGATTCAGCCTCAAAAAATCTAAAATAGATCACTGGACACTCTCTAGCTGGCCTTGCTCATATGGTGACAGTAAACATTTTCCCTAGAGCCTGAAACTTTCAAGATTTTCGTTTAAGTTTTCAAATTAGGAGAATAATTTCTTTTGCATTCTAGAAAGTAAGATTTAGGGCCACACTTTTTTTTAAATTTACTTAACCTATTTAACCAAAGTCTACTAAACTAGAGAGATAATGTGTTAATATTAATGTACAGAACATATTCTTTAGAACATAATTTAGTATAATGCATACCGAAATGAAATGAAATGAGGGGGCCTCCCAAATTCTAACTTAAGTCAGTTATTTACATATTTAAGTTCCAAATCACAACATAAATACCACATGGTATATTAGTCAGGATTCTCCACAGAAACAGAATCAATAGTATATGTAAATATACATAGAGAGCGATTCATTCTGAGGAATAGAATCATGCAATCGTGAGAGCTTGGAAGCCTGAAATCTGTAGTGTAGACTAGGAGGCTGGAGACCAGATGGTGTTACAGCTCAGACCCATTGGTGATCCAGAGGCAGAATCT
Source organism: Antilocapra americana (assembly GCA_007570785.1). Lineage (NCBI taxonomy): Eukaryota > Metazoa > Chordata > Mammalia > Artiodactyla > Antilocapridae > Antilocapra > Antilocapra americana. The sequence goes on from ML661885.1 coordinate 36,519,466, forward strand.
TCTCCCTTACTCAGGGGACTTCAGTCTTTTTCTAAGGATATGGCCTGCCCATGTTATGGAGAGTAATCTGCTTTACTCAAAGTCTACTGATCTAAGTGTTAATCCCTTCTAAAAACAAACAATAATTTCACAGCTACATCTAGACTGGTTTTTAACTAAATGTTTTGGTACCTTGACCTAGCCAAGTAAACTCATAAAATTAACTATCACAAATGGCTTATAATTATGTTTGCTCCATCACTTACTTGATCAATAAGGACCTACTGAACATTTACTACATACTTGGCAGTACCCAGGATTCCCAGGCACACTGCAAAATGCATGATTCTGAATTATTGTTCAAATGTATTGATTTGGGGGCTTCCTGGGTGGCACTAGAGGTAAAGAACCTGCCTGCCAACGCAGGAGACAAAGGAGATGAGGGTTCTATCCTGGTGTTGGGAAGATCCTCTGGAAGAGGGCATGGCAAACCAATCCAGTATGCTTGCCTGGAAAATCCCATAGACAGAGGAGCTTGGTGGGCTACAAAAGTCCGTAGAGTCACAAAGATTCGGACCTGACTGAAAGCACCTTAGCACACTGATTTTCAGCAATGTCAGGAAATGACTTGGGGTCATACTTAAATTTGGTCTTTCCTGAAACCTAAAAGAAATTAGCACTAAAGTAAAAAATTAGTGCTTACCAGACACAAATCTCCTGGCACTTTGATCTTGAATTTCTCAGCCTCCAAAACCATCAATATTTATTATTTAAGACACTCAGTCTATGGTATTCTTCTTTTAGCAATCCGAACAGACCAAGACAATATGGGTATGTATCTTTGTACATGTGTAAATTTGATAAAATGTTCAACTGAGATTTACTGAAGGACTGTTATGTTTGAGATGCTTTCCAGACACTGGCAACTTAGTGGTAGACCAAAAATCATAGTCTTACTTCTCATGAAATTAATAGTCTAATGTGGGAGAAAGGAAATAAAATTCATATTATATTTAAAATTCTGATAAGGCATCTGAGAGAGAAGGAGTAAATACTAAAAATGTCTTTAGCAGGGAAAGCTAATTTAGCCAAGTTAGAATAGGCATCCCTGAAAAAGTTATATATTGATTCAGTCTTGAAATTTAAAGAATAATTGTCAGATGGGGCTCCTCTGGTGGCTCAGATAGTAAAGGCATTCCTGTGATGCAGGAGACCTGGGTTCGATCCCTGGGTTGGGAAGACCCCCTGGGGGCAGGCATGGCAACCCATTCCATTATTCTTGCCTGGAGAATCCCCATAGACAGAGGAGCCTGGAGGTATACAGTCCATGGGGTCGCAAAGAACTGGACACGACTGAGCGACTAAACACAACACACCACAAAAAAGTCTGGAGATAGTGTATTCCAGGCAGTGGGAACAGCATATGAAAAATACATCTGAGAGACATACAGAAGTCTAGAGCATCCTCAAAAGACACTTTAGGTCACAGTAATAATTTTAGTGCACAAGTCCAAGATTTTAGGTAGGTGAGTAACATGATAGTATTTGTGGTCTTGAGTGACCATTCTAGCTGCCGTATAAAGAATGATCTGAGGGAAGCAGAGATGGGAGGTCACTGGGAGGTCAGTGAAGGAGCTATTTTAGCAGTTTAGATCAAAGATGGTGGAGCAACAGAAATAGAGAAAATAAAGGAATACCCATGAGATGTGTCTTGATGGTCAAATTCACTAAAAATAGGTCATTCTTTTAATGAGGATATAATGTGGATGAAGGTGCTAAGTTTGGCTTCCTGGATTCTAGCATAAACAACTAAGAGAATACAGGATGAGGATCAATACTAAAGATATGGGTTCTGTTTTTTAAAAAATGCTGAAATGTCTGTGAGACATCCTAGATGAAATGAGAAATCATTAGATACACAGTTCTAGACGTAGTTAAGACATATGAGTTACAATTATAAATTTAGAAGTCATCAGATAATATTTGAAGGCATGAGAAAGAATGCACTCATATTGAGTAAAGCGTAAAGGTCCACAGAAGTCTCCATGAAATTTAGGTCTAAAAGAAAGACCCTCAGAGAGGAAAGGAAAAAAGAAAAAGCAAGAGTGTGGCAACACAGAAGCCAAGAGAAGAGTATTTCAAAAGCAGGAGTGGGCTATCATATCAAATGATGGTAGGAAGCAAAGTAGGGGTAGCAGATGACTTGATGTGTCGCTACATACTCCTTCCAGCTTCTGGGAGGTTGGACAGCAAAAAAAGTCAGCTGACCCCTCCCTGAGGATTGCCTTCACCCATAGGAGAATTACAGGCTTCCCAGGTGTTTGACTGATATAGAATCTGCCTGCCAAGCAGGAGATGCTCATTCCATCCTTGAGTTTAGAAGATCCCCTGGAGAAGAATATGGCAACCCGCTGCAGTATTCTTTCCTGGGAAATCTCATGGAACAAATGTGTTTTCTTTACATGCTTAAGAAAGTCCAACACCTTTATTTTCCTCGGATAATTTAATTTTTAAAATGCTGAAAGCGTATTTAAGGAAATATATTCTCACTGGATGCAACAACTATATCTAGGGTAAGTGTGCTCAGATAGTTGGTTTTCTTTTAAACAAAATACAAATACAGTTGGTTTGGGGCTTTGTAGTTTTCTTTCCTCTTCATTTATTGAATATACAGAACCTTATTATATATGACTCATAGTGGTTTTGCTTCTCCAAGAAAAAAGAACAATTATAATTAATATCCAATATGAATGAGGTGCTATGTTAAGCACTTTGCATATATTTCAGTAATTAATGCACAAAAATTTTGTGTGGTTTATTGCCCATTATTTGGTTGCTTATTTGTTTCTGCCCATTATGTATGTATAAGGGTGTTGTATGAATTGAAAAGACCAGACCCTTACTTTCCTGGACATATCTCAGCATGGCCATGCAACCAAGGCTTAGTCACCTAGCTTCTCCTGCCTGGAACTAAAGGTTTGGAGTGTATGATCAAAGAAGTCATTCAACCTAGAGATCATGCAAAGGGTGGAAGGGGCACCCTGACCAGACTACTCCCACAGAGGACTTAGTTGTGTTCCTCCTCCAGCATAACAGCTCTGGCCCAATTTCTGAGCTCAATTCTGATGAATCCTATGAACTCTCCTATAAATATACTCCTTTTTGCCTAACTTTGCAATAAAAAAAACCCTGACTAGTAAGCAGTTTCAATTATTACCTATATTTTATAGATGAGAAAAATTAAAGCTCTGAGATGTATTAATAAATTGATATGCAGATATTTCCAGATACAAAGACAATGATCTTAACCAATTTTCTATGATGGCTCCCTTATTTACTTATTTATTGTGTTTGATTCTTTGATTCTTTATCACTTAGACTCATTCTTATTGGCTTCATATTGAAAAGCAAAATGTTAATACAAAAGCTACAAATATAAAATATATACATAACATTTATGTATGTATATATTTTCCCCTGTAAATCTATTGAAACTGGTATTTACTATCATTAAATAATCATGTACTCAATACTTATTTTCATTGAGTTTAAATTTCTAAATGGAAGTGACATTATTTTATTGAATTAATGTAGAAGTTTGGATCTTATAAAATATAAAATAAAACAAACTGAGCAAAAACATTCATGCCACACTAGTCTCTATTTCTTAACATAGTTTTTCAAGAACCATGATTAGCTTCTGCTGCATCATGCAGAAGTATACACACTGCCAGGAAAAGTCTCTGCTTTCTCTCTTTCTTGTGGACATTTGCAGCCCTAAATAGAAAAGCTGAGTGACTTAGGGCACAGGTGGTGTGTTCATCCCCAGTCCCTGGATAAGGTCATGGCTTTGGAAAGAATGAAAGCAGACCAGCTGGACATGCGGATGGTGCTGAATTTCAGAATCTGCTCTCAGCACCTGGCTTCTAGTATGAGAACGATGAGCTCCAGGCAATGGATTCAGTTCCTTGTCTTCTGAAGACAGCGAAGGATGACTCTGGCAGCTGTCTAGTTGAACTGACCAAGATAACTGTGATCAGAAGGGGCAAAGGAGAAAAATTAACTGATAATACTCTAAAACTATTATCATGCATGCATGCTAAGTCACCACAGTCATGTCCAACTCTTTGCAACCCTATGGACTGTAGCCTACCAGGCTCCTCTGTCCATGGGATTTTCCAGGATCCCTGGAATGGGATACTGGATTGGGTTGCCATTTCCTACTCAGGGGATCTTCCTAACCCAGGGACTGAACCAGCATCTCTTTCATCTCCTGCATTGGCAAGCAAGTTCTTTACCACTAGCGTCACCTGGGAAGCCCTAAAACTACTATCATGCAGGTCAGAACTTTGTAGAGCAACTATATAATATTAGAAAGGCTACAAGTCCATTTTTAAGAAAATAATGCAGAAAAGGAGATTTGGAGCAATATTTAGATTTCATATACCTTTTATCAAATTTACAAAAATGAGGTAGGCCACAAAATCTGTCAATAAATTTAAAAGGATTGAAATCATACAAAGTAAGTTTTCTGACTACAGTGGGTTGAAATTAGAAATCAACAACAGAAGGAAATTTGGATATCTGCAAATATTTGCAAATTAAACAACAGATTTTTAAATAACCCATAAGTCAAAGAAGAAATTACAAGGGAAATTAGTAAGTATTTTGATCTGTATGAAAACAAATTTACAGAGAATGAATAATAAAATGAACTTGAAATATTAATAAAATAATATCACAGACAATAGCTGACTTGCTTTGAGTATTTGCTGTATGTCTGGCATTCTGCATACATTTTCTTTGATTCTCTCCACAACCAAAGAGGCAGGAATTAATATGCTTACCCTTCCTCTAAAGAGGAGAACAATGAAACTTAGGAAATGGTGGAGTAAGGCTTCAACTCAGGTCTGTCTGACACCCAAATCTTATTTCAATCACTAAATTATGCTGCCAACACAAGATTAACATGGGCTATAGTAGTTGCTTAGTTTTAACCTAATAATTAACTGAAAATATACAAGAGGAAGTGACATTTTGTTTCAAGAGGTACCTTTGCATTTAAAAATCCATGTTCTTGAGCATGGAGGGTATGCTGAAGAGCATTCAGTGAAAATAAGAGGAGGTAGACAGAGGAGCCTGGGCAGCTGCAGTCCACAGGGTCACACAGAGTCAGACATGACTGAAGTAACTTAGTATGCAAACACTCATGCATGCACAGAGGCATTTTATGGACATGTGTTACCCACTGCTCGGCTGGAGGGAAGATGGATAACTTGGTAAGAGTCATTTTAAAGCTCTCACAAGATGAGATAGGGAAACATTTATTGAATAATCATAGCTCTTGAAATACAAAGAAGAATAAAGCTGATTCTATGCCCTAAAGGTGCTGATGATTTGCTAGAATTGGATGATGAAGATGAAAATATTAATGATTTAAGTAGGGTCCCCCAGGAAACAGACCCTGGGATAAAGACTGGGGTATAGGAAGTTTATGTACCACTTTTCAATAGTGAAGGCAGCAGGACTGGTGCCAAGTTGGTCCTGTCATTATCGCTCTTCAAAGGATGGGGATGATGAGATTCAGGAGGCCACAGGCTAAGAAAGCTGTGGAGTAAGGTTTCAATTCAGCTCTGACTGACACCGAAATCTTGTTTTCAGTCACTGCACAGATAAACATATATCTTCTGTATAGCATACACAACGATTGATAAGTTTCACTTTTTGTAACCTTTCATTCCATTTCACTAAATGTTAGAATTTTTTTTTTACAGGAAACCTGAATCTGTCCCTAGCTTTAAAACATTGGTGTTTGTACTACCTTTAGAAGGTCTGTAGAATTTAAAGTCTCTTTCTTCTGTATCACAGAGTTTCAATTATTTGAAGCTATCCTTCAGGTCTTTCCTAGATGGCATCTGACTGAAGATGACGATTCTGTTCTGCCTTTCTACATATCAACTGCTTTCCAGACCTGCCACCCTTCTGATTCTTTTGCTGGTTAAGAACATGGATGATATCCAGATAGGTGTTTCAGGGTAGGTCAATCATGAAGGGTTCAGCCTGCAACGATACTAGCCCACCAACAGGCAGCAGGCCCTGTAGACAAACCCGGGGAGGAAGCCTAGACTGTAAGATACAACTGTGTTCAGATAACTTAGAAACAGGTAAGATCTAGAGTGACATTTTAAGCTATTAGTTAAACAAGTGGTTGACAAATTCCATGGACAGAGGAGTCTGGAATGTTCCAGGCAAGAATACTGAAGTGGGTTGTCATTTCCTACTCCAGGAGATCTTCCCAACCAGAGCTCAACAGAGGAGCCTAGCGAACTACAGTCTATGGGGCTGCAAAGAGTTGAACATAACTGAGTGTGTGCACATGAGCGCACATGCAAACACACACACACACACAAAGGGAGGTGAGCTCGCATAAAGTATCAGGGGAATCCTGATGGACTAGAAGAAGGAAGCTTTAAACTTTATAGACCTTCAAAATGTTAACACCAAAAAACAAATTAAAACACAAAAGATGATCTCTACAATTGAATATGGTTCCTACGTTATAAAAGTCAGGAAACCAATTAAGAGTAAGTTTACTTGTGAGCACTAAGTAACTAGTATTTTATCCTATTCGAGGCATTTATAAACTACAACCACTGAAAAAAATACATGTAGCAATGCAAACATATTTTTTTAAACACCATATTAGGTCAGAATAGAGTCCATCCAATACACTTTTCTATCTTTGGAACTGCTCCTTGGAAAATGCATTTTTAGAAATGAAGGTTTTATAAAGCTCAGTTTCAACAGCGCTGATAAAAGAAACAAATTTGTTATAACAAAGACAGACTATGGAAGGCAAAAGAATCTGGTGAAGGCTCTATAAATTCATATGTCAACTGAATTTTTATTCTATTTATGTTACAATTGGAGCTTGAATATATGAAAAGTTAAATGTGAAATTCCCCAAACTGTGTATGATTTTTAATACTTTCTGCTAAATTAATCATCTCTAGTTACAACTTCTTCCCTAAACTCTAGACTTATATCTTCAGTTAGCTATTGAACATTTCCACTTAGATGTTTCATAAACATCAGAACACCCTGAAGTCAAGGATAATAATCATATGGTCTCCATGTCTGAACTCAACCATCTTCTGTGCTAATTCTGTGAATGGTCCCACTATACCCTAAAGTCAAAAATGTTCTCTAGTTCCCACATTCTCAGCAACAATTAAAGATCTGACATCCTTATTATTATGTCTTATTGAATCCTATTCTCTTCATTCTCATTGCTACCACTGTGATTCAAGCCCTTATTTTCCACCTCTGTGTTACATCTATAACTGCAACAGTCTCTTCATACTCTTCCTTCCTTATTTCTGGTCCAGCGTTTTTCTTTCCAGACTGAGGTTTTAAGCTTCAAATATATTTTGAACTCTGAGTACTCCTTAGCCTCCTTCAGTGGCTTCTACTGCTCACAAAATAAAGTTCGCCTTCTGAAGCCATCACCCAGCGGCCCCTTTCCAATATACCTTTCCAGTGATATTTGCTACCTCTCCACCTTATGATCTACACTGCAGCTATTCTAGAGTATACATGTTCCTGGAAATATCTTGCTTTGAATATTTGTTTCTTTTAATGGAGTATAATTCATCCTCTTCTTTTACCTGCATAATTTGGGTTTATCCTTCAAGACTGACTCAGCTTAAGTGCCAAATGGCGAAGAAGACTAGTAATGCAGTCTGCAGACCAATAATAAAGTACAATCACTATTTCAACTTTAGCTTCTTTTAAAGGTGCTTGGGGGAAGGGCGGGAGGGAGTCTCCAGGGGAAGGGGATATATGTATACATATAAGCTGATTCACCATGTCATACAGCAGAAACTGACACAACATTGTAAAGCAATTATACTCTGATAATAAAATTAAAAACCATCAATAAATAATTTTTAAAAAGCTGTCCAGTCCCCTCCATCTCCAAGATAGGCAGCATAATCTCAACAAGCAAGTCAGATTTTTACAAAGACAGAAATAACTATTCATTCCCAGTAGCTTCTATTTTCTGCTCTGCAAAAATACCAAGGCAGTGAATTATTAGGGGCTTCCTCTCATGCAGGAGAGAAAATTATAAAGAATATTATATTTCAAAGAATTTTCCTTCATAGCAGCATTAATGTAAAAACGGAAAAGAGGACAAGGGATTTGAGTAAAAGAAATTGTAATGAACAACTTTGGTGTGTTTTCCTGGCATATAAATCAATGCCTTCTTCTGTTCTCTTTAATTACCCCCACCTACACGACCAAAGGGATGAGATTCTAGTAGCCATGTGTGTAGGGCATTACCCCGTCTCTTGGTTGATTACTTCATAAGTGGGCATCTCAACCACTTTTACCTCAAAATTTCTGTACTATTTATTTCCTTCTTTCTTCTTCTTTACTGTTTGCTTTAGTATACATGGGACTTATCATCATTTTCATAAATTTTGTAGCATGTTTTATTCAAGTAGTGAAAAGCATGGGATTTTACTTATGTAGTTGTCTATATTTAGCACAAGGATGGTTAAGGTGATAGTTAATGTTAAGGGGACAGTTTTATAACTCTATTCTGTGATTGGTTAATGAAAAGTATGAAGACCTCACTGAGTCAAGGCTTATTGAAGAAGTTCTCAAAGAGTCTCAACTTCTAATAGTATTGGATGAGTTTAAATCCTTGTAGAAATGTAACTATATGGTACTTATACAATATAATTACTAATAGACACCCCATACTCCTTGTCAGTTTTTCAAATATCACCCTATAAATCAATAATAATCAAAAAGCAAATCAAGGGTTTACTAGGCTGCTAAGCAACTTACTTACTAATGGCTTCGTCCTCTCCTATGAAGGTTATCGGTCTTCACTTTTCTTTCAAGTCTTACAACTTTTATCTGTGGAATACATTTTAGCCACAGAATTAATGAAAAGCATATAGAAGACTCATACAGATTTCAGATTTCTAATCAACACACATAATTCATCACTAAGTACTAACCTAGCCTATCTTCTTAATGTACAACTTAGTTAAAACAAGAAGGACTATATAGTGTACATTAACTCCAAAGGCTTACTACATCTCCAGAGAAAGATGATTGTACACAATTTATTAACATTAGGTTTCTGATTCCCAAATGGCGTGTTACTGATTATAAAACAATTTAACTGTGATCATTCTGTTGCAGTGCTTAAAGCAATGCACATTAACAGAAGAGGAATTCCTTTTTTTTTTTTCCTCTAGTAGAGTTAAATAGTACAAATGTAAACATTGAAAATTCCCTAGGCTGATGCAAAGTAAATATCACACTGGGTAAAGATTCTCCATATGGAACTTTGATGTGCAGGGAAAACTTAAGTGCCACCATGTGACTCTCATGTTTGCTTTCTGGAGAATACATCAGAAGGCAGGCTAAGGCATAGTGTTTAGTGAAAAATCTCTCATCCTATTTACTCTGAAAGTATACAACCCTACTGGTTTATAAGGCATGCAAGAGATCTCTTAAGGCAAGGAAAGAGTAAATCATCTTCAAATAAAAATGATTCTATAAAACTTGACCATTGTTTCCTAGAGACCTGTATTATTATATTTGGGACACCATGGACTGACACACCCCAGGCTTTCCTGCCCTTCACGGAGTGAAGAGTGCCCTCTCAGAGTTTGCTCAAACTCATGTCCATTGAGCTGGCAATTTTGTGACTATAAATCTCTGTCCAGCACCAAACAGAAAATAAGCAGAGCCATTTTTCTCCTATGGAGCTTCCCACTGAATCCTAATCTCTGGGAACCTCCTCTGTCATTGGGCCTTCTAGAAAGCTGGGTCCCCTGACATGCCTCAAGGAACATCAGAGAAAGTGGATCAGGGCAGATGCTAGGTTTCTCACTTGCCCTTCAAGTAAAAAATCTCTACCTTTGTCTTCCAAGAATTTTCAGTCTGTTTTCCAAGAATGACTCCTCTGCCAAATAAGTTGGAAGCCCATTGCTCTAAACAAAATAGTTAACTGCCCCAAAATATCAGACCAAATATATGCCTCCTTACCTTGGGCCTCCCACTCCCATATTCTTGGAGAACCCCATGGACATTGGAGCCTGGTAGGTTACAGTCTGTGGGGTCACAAAGAGCTGTACATGACTGAGTGACTTCACTCACTCACTCTAAAGATGTGACCAGGAAAGAAAGCCCATTAAAGCTCGCCCATCCAGCTATTGCTTCCCCAGTAGCTCAGCTGGTAAAGAATCCTCCTGCAACACAGGAGACCCCAGTTCAATTCCTGGGTTGGGAAGATCTGCTGATGATGGGATAGGCTACCCACTCCAGTTTTCTAGGGTTTCCAGGGTGACTCAGTAAAGAATCCGCCTTCAATTCTGGAGACCTGGGTTCTATCCCTGGGTTGGAAAGATCTGCTGGAGGAGGGCATGGCAACCCACTCCAGTATTTTGGCCTGAAGAATTCCATGGACAGAAGAATCTAGCAGGCTACAGTTCATGGGGAGCAAAGAGTAGGACGTGACTGAGTGACTTTCACTTTCACCCAACTACTGCACCAATGATACATCAACATATGTCTAAAATTTCAGTCCTCCACAAGGTTATAGCACTTCACTTTTATCACTTTAGTCTATTTTAATACATGCCTTTTAAAATAACTTGAAAATGAGAGCCATCTTCCTGCATGTGAAAAATAATGTGCAAAAATTTTAATATTAAATATAATATTTTGTGTTTTATATCCTTGTCTACTTCCAAAATGATTATGAGCAGGTAATCAGAAAATGGGAAGTAGCTTAAACATTTCAAGTATTTCTCACCCCCTGGAAAAAAAAAACTAATGGGAGAGGAAATATATATTTTAAAAATTAGAAGCACTCAAGAAGGACTTGTTTGATTATGAGATGGGTGATGCTCAAGTATAAAATAGTTGAATGATTTTCCCAGCTTATAATAATAATAATAATAACATACCATTATTAGGAATTGAGTTACATGATATCAAACAGCACTGAAGCTATGCCAACGGGGGAAATTCTCTGAGAAAAAGCAGACATTCCTTCAACTATTTTAGCTATTAATATTGGCATCTAGGTGTGCCCAAATTTTGATCACATGAAGTATTAGTTTTATCAAAATTCTTTCTTGAGTGAGAGATGTGTTCTAATCCTTTCTTTGTTCACTGGAATAGTTTCACCTGGTTCCCTCTCTCCCCACTTTGCCCAGGTGTTGGGGGGATATTCCTCTCTTGTTCCCACCACCTCCCTTATTGTCCAGAACCTTGAACACTGGTCTGAGACTAATGAAGATGTTGTCCGTTCAGAGTAGATCATGGAAGGAACTGAGCACAACAGCAGGATACAAGCAAACTCCATTCCTGAAAGATGGTCAAGGATGCTGACAAGATGCTGTTGATAGACTGTTTTCACTCCATTGCTGGCTCTGGCCCAGGCAGTGGATAGGCTTGCTCTTAATAATATGGATCCATGAAACTTTTGAATACCAATTCAGAGGACGTGCAGTTCAGAGTCTCTGCCAGTTGCAGTGTGCATGTGTGAATACTCAGTCACTCAGTTGTGGCCCACTGTTTGTGAGCCCATGGACTCTTCTTTCCATGGGATTTTCCCAACAAGTATATTGCAGTGGGTTGCCATCCATCCTCCGGAGGATCTTCCCAACCCAGGGATCGAACCCACATCTGCTGTGTCTCCTGCACTGGCAGGTGGATTCTTTACCACGGAGCCACCAGGAAGCCCCTGTCAGCTGGAGAGGTATAGCCAAATCTTTAACTCACTCCATTTGATAATTATTCTCACTACACTTTTCTAAAGAGACCAGAACTGGCATTAGAACATCTTGTAGGCTTTTGCTTTCTTGTTAATTCAGTTTTCATGCTTGGATACCCAAGAAAATTTGGAATGCCTTCCATATCTCTGGGAAATTCAAGGCTGTCTTGCTTTCTTCTTTCCAGACTCTTAATTCTACCCGTTTTATCATATGATACTTGCAATTATACTGCGGCCGCCTTCTCTCTGGGCCTTATAAAGCATGTGAAATAGATCCTCCCTCCTCTTGGCCTGAGAGTTGAAAGGTCACATGGTACAAGGGGGAAATTCTATATTGAGAGACAGTGGCAGGATGGAGAACCTCCCACATTAACTCTGTTGCATTCAGACTATCTTTTCTCTCTCCTCTCCTCCCAAATGCAGAGGGCCAGCCTAAAATGAGTTTGGATGGAAGGTGTATGGACACGGATTACATCTGATTTTGATTATTCTTACCACTTCCTGCACCCTTGAGTCTGTTACCTTTTGTGTTAGTTATGATTCTCCAGGGACTTCTCTCAGGGTCCAGTGGTTAAGAATCTGCCTTCCAGTGCAGGAGACATGGGTTCGATCACTCGTCAGGGAACTGAGCTCCTACATGCTGAGAGGCACCTAAGCCCAAGCACATTTATGGAGCCCATGTGCTCTGGAGCCCATGCACCACAAGGAAGGACTCTGCATGCCACAGCTAAAACCTGACACAGCCAAAAATAAATACACAAATATTTTTTTAAAAAAGATTAAAATTAAAAGCTTCTGCACAACAAAGGAAACTACAAACAAGGTGAAAAGACAGCCTTCAGAATGGGAGAAAATAATAGCCAATGAAGCAACAGACAAACAATTAATCTCAAAAATATACAAGCAACTCCATTCTAGAAAAATAAACGACCCAATCAAAAAGTGGGCCAAAGAACTTAACAGACATTTCTCCAAAGAAGACATAAAAATGGCTAACAAACACATGAAAAGATGTTCAACATCACTCATTATCAGAGAAATGCAAATCAAAACCACAATGAGGTACCACTTTACACCAGTCAGAATGGCTGCAGTCCAAAAATCTACAAGCAATAAATGCTGGAGAGGATGTGGAGAAAAGGGAACCCTCTTACACTGTTGGTGGGAATGCAATCTAGTACAGCCACTATGGAAAACAGTGTGGAGATTCCTTAAAAAACTGCAAATAGACCTGCCATATGACCCAGCAATCCCACTGCTGGGCATACACACGGAGGAAACCAGAATTGAAAGAGCCACGTGTACCCCAATGTTCATCGCTGCATTGTTTACAATAGCCAGGACATGGAAGCAACCTAGATGCCCATCAACTGACGAATGGATAAGAAAGCTGTGGTACATATACACAATGGAATATTACTCAGCATTAAAAAAAAATTCATTTGAATCAGTTCTACTCAGGTGGACGGAACTGGAGCCCATTATCCAGAGTGAAGTAGGCCAGAAGGAAAGACAACAATACAGTATACTAACGCATATATATGGAATTTAGAAAGATGGCAGCGAGAACCCTGCATGCGAGACAGCAAAAGGAATGCAGATGTATAGAACAGACTCGTGGACTCTGTGGATGAGGGCAAGGGTGGGATGATATGGGAGAATGGCATTGAAACATGTTAATTATCATATGTGAAATCAATCGCCAGCCCAGGATTGATGCTCGGGGCTGGTGCACCGAGATTTCCCAGGGGGAGGGAATCAGGAGGGAGGAGGTAGGGGGGGTTCTGGAGGGGAAGCATATGTAAACCCATGGCGGTTTCATGTCACTGTATGGCAAAACCAATAAAAAAAAAAAGATTCTCCAGAGAAACAGGGGAAATGAGATGTGTATATACACTGAGACTTACTCTAAGGGGTTGGCACATGTGATTGTGAAAGCTTGGCTAGTTCGTAATTTAATGACAAAGACCAGCAGGCTGGCCACTCTGGAGAATTGCAGTTCAAGCCCAAGGCAGTATACTGTGAAACCAGGAACTACTGATGTTGCAGATAAAGTCTGAAGGCCATCTGCTGAATAATCTTCTTTTGCTTGGAGAAGATCAACCTTTTACTCTATTCAGGCCTTCAACTGATTGGGTGAGGCCCGCCCACATTATGGAGAACAATTTGCTGTAAATTAAATCTGCTAATTAAATATATATGTCATGCAAAACCACCCTCACAAAAACATTCAGAATAATATTTGATCAAATGTCTGAGCCCTGTGGCTCAGACAAATCGATACTTATCATGAGCCATCACACATTTGAACCTATAAGGAGAAAATGGCCTTTTTCTATTGTTTCAGGTTTTAGTTCTAACAATTATCCACCAGGGCTAATAATAGACCTATGCCTCTTGGAAAAGCAAGAAATGATGGTCATGGTTGGAGAGATGAGAAAGGGAAAAAATAGTTGTTAATAGACATTGAGCAAATATTCAGCAGATATCTACCATATACCAAGCAGTATTCTAGACACTATGTTTCAAATGATTACTCTGTCACATTAGCAAATATGAAATATGGTTTTCTTTCCCTTAAATTGTATTGATCTCAAATCTTAGAGCATGCCAAAGATATATATACAGATATATGTATATAAGTTTTATTTGCTCAGTTGTGTCCAACTCTTTGTGACCCTATGGACTGTAGCCCTCCAGGCTCCTTTGTCCATAGAATTCTCCAGGCAAGGATACTGGAGTGGGTAGCCATTAACTTCTCTAGGGAATCTTCCTGACCCAGGGATTGAACCCAGGCCTCCTGAATTGCAGGCAGACTGTTTACTGTTTGAGCCACCAAGGAAACCCATATGTATATATGGGCTGACTTTTAGTTGCACAGTGCAATTATATATATATGTATTATATATACATAGTTTATACATATTATATATTTTTTATATTATTATATATATGTATGTATGTATTTATCTGAAGTTTTCTATCTTACTTCATAGATTCATGGTATGAATTAATTCAAGCTCTGTTGAGAGGAAGTTGAAAGGCCTTTATATTCCCCAGTATTTATTTAACTTCATTTCTAAACAGGACCTCTGGTTATAGAATGTTATTAACAAACAAAAACTCTGCCCCAAAATATAAGACAGGATGAAAAATCTACAAACTGTATGGAACAAGATTTACTTGCCCCAAGAAGTAAATTCAAATTAAAATCTTTGTCCCTTATTTTCTTTACTGCGGTGTACACTGGAAGTACCTGATAATTGCCCCTCTAGGGAACATCAGCTCAGTCTTTAGACTCGAATGCTTACTTAGTAAATTCTTCTGAGATACCTGAAGAGGCAGTTTATAAGCAATCAAAGTAATTTCTTGAACTTACGTCTTTATGTGGGAGAAAATGGACTCCACCCAGGATAGATTTTGCCTGTGAGTCTCTGCCAGACACCCCTCACTTTGGAAAGGTTCTTAGTCCTTTCTCCTATCAATAAGGAGATATTGTCTTTTCAGGGTTGTTAAAACAAAGAGATTGTTTTCTTTTCCTGGGAGGCCACTCAGACAGGATTAAGTAGCACAATCCAGTGGCCATAACAGAGATAGATGCGTGGATCACAGGCAACCGATGAACTGCCTTCATGCCTGGAGATACGGTGTCTATCACCAGTGACAGAGAAAGCTAGACTGTTCTCAGAGGATAACTAGAGATACTGACCACTACTTCCATTAAGACAGCCTTAGGCCACTTTCTACTATACAGGCATGTTGACGCCATGCTGGAGGAGAATTTCTCAAAATATCTCGTTGGCAAGGCTAAATCCATGCACAAAATGCTAATAACTTGTACCAATGGTTCTTATAAACCAGCAATTTTCTAACATTTCCATTCATGAAAATGTAAAAAAAAAAAAACCGATAAAGCCTTACTTAAAATATTTCTAAATGTAAACTCTTTACTAAACAGATTGTGTCTTTTAGATACATCAATTTTGAATTTTCATTTTTTATAAAACCTATATTCCCAAGTATATGGAGTAGATACTCAGGAATTATTTGTTAACTTGCTCCAAAATCCCTCACACATTTTTGTAACCAAGCAGAACCCGATGGGGCCTTCTAGGAGCAGACCCCTCCCCCGTATCCTCTGCTTTGGCTCCTCTCTGAGGTACTTAGACAATATTATCTGAGGCACATCTCCTGAGTTGTTTAACAGATGTGAAAATGTTAGCCGCTCATTGTGTATGACTCTCTGCGACGTTATAGACTGTAGCCTGCCAGGATCTTCTGTCCATGGAATTCTCCAGACAAGAATACTGGATTGGGTTGCCATTTGCTTCTCCAGGGGATCTTCCTGACCCAGGGATCAAACCCAGGTCTCCTATATTGCAGACAGATTCTTTACCATTTAAGCCTTTATAGATCTGAAAACCCACACCTAATGGAAGATGTTAACCATCTGATAACCATCTGATAGCCGTCAGCACAAAGCCCCTAGGCCTCCTGGAGCCTAAGGATTGATATATCGTTAACCCCTATGACATCACCTTGTTAACTCATCATTGACCAATCAGAGAACTGTGCATGAGCTCATCACCCATCCTAAGACCTTTCCGATCCTCATCTGGCCTTTAAAAAATGCTTTCCTGAGCCCCATCAGAGAGTCTGAGCATTTTCAGCACTAGCCATCCCTGCAATAAATACTGCACTCTTTGTAACCACAATCCAGTCTCAGTAGCTTGGATTTACTGAGGACGGGCAAGTGAACCCAAGTTTGGTTTGGTAACATCCTCTGCCATGTTGCTGATTGTCCTCCATTGGAATTTTAACTTTCTCTTTTTAAATTCTTCTTCTCATTTTAGAATCAAGGGGTTTATTTCAAGTTATTGGAGTTTCAGGCAGTCAGAAGCTGAACTACTATGGTTTAAGGCATTGTTTCTGTGAAATAGACTAGTATCTTGTCATCTGAATAGGAAAGGAGATAAGAGTTAAATACCAAATACATGGAACTCAAATCATGAAAAGTGTTAACCTTGTCTTCTGAAGGCAAACTTTCTGTAAAGTGTCTTCCTTGGAATGAATCTGAATCTAAAAATGTTATAATAGAATTTCTTAGTTGTGTCAAAGAATTTTAACCTTGTAGTTGTATGACTCATATACACCAGACAACTTAACAAAAGGCCCTAACTCCTTTTTCCAAAATGTAAATTAAAATATCCATTAATAATGTTTCTCTTTTCCAAAGTGTCATTACATAAATTAAATGTCCTGATCATTTGTTAAGAAAATTTATTATGAAAGGTGACCTTTTACTTGCACCATGAAATGTTGAGCCAATTTAAATACTAAATGTTTGAAACAGATTAGATTGATACTCTCAATATCTGACTGGATAGCTAGAGGAGTTCATGTGTTAATGGAACAAATGTTTATTGAGCAGTTATTATATGCAGGCATAGAGCTAGATGCTACATCAGTTACGATGATCAATTAAACAAAATAGCCTTTGTCTTCAATAATTAAATATTACAGAGTTGGAAAAAGGGAAAAGCAAGCAACCATATAAGGCCATATTTAACACATTGAATAGAGGTACAAGTGAAGGGTTACTACTGCAAAAATGAAGAGATGTGGGGCTTTTTAAAAAAGAGACAAAATTGTGAAAAGTTTTATAGACTAAATGACTTTTAAATTATACCTTGAAAGACATGCAGCAGTGTCTAGCACATAGTAGGAGGTTAATAACTATAAATGAATGAATGAGATTTTGAGGATGGAAGTTTCTAGGTAAAAAGAATAGTATTAGAGTTCAGAAGCAAGAAACGACAAAGTAAAACTGGGACACAAGAATAGTTGAGATTATATTTATGATCTATAAAAGGAGTAGAGTATATAAATCTCCACATGGATGCTTTTGTGACAGTATAACCCAGGGCTTTTAATAATCATCCAAAGACTTTTTATTTAATTTGAGAGGAAATCATCACAAGAATATTAAAATGAAAAAAATGGAAACTATTTCTAAATCTTTAAACTTTCCCAAATTTGTTCATATTTAGTATTGTAAATTGCAAAGTCTATTGGAAAATACTGCAGAGTAAAAACTTTCTGAATGTTCTTAAACTCAAGTGTCATAATTTTTTCATGATGCCCCAGCCAATGATTTTCACTGTGCTCCTGAAATGTTTGTTCACTTGTTAAAACCCATGTCACAAATCTCCAGTGTAGCAGCTAATATTTTACAATTGATCAAATAGTCTTGGATATATATTCCAAATATGTGGCTTAATAAAAACAACCTAAAGATTTATGCTTCATTTAATGTACTTAGCTAAACTCATGGGATTTCAAAAGAAGATAAAAAACAAAAGGCAACATGGGTTAATGCTTAGTTATCTTTTGGTTAACTCAAATAGCTTAGCAATCGAAGAACATGAAAGAGGAATCTTTGATAAAGCTCAGTTTTGCTTTTTAAAATCCATAAAAGGAACTGCTTTTCCAGGAAGGACCATATTAACACTGGAATGCACAACTTTTAAACAAAAGCTCTTGCTAAGCTTCATTTGTAATCGACAGTCAAGATATTAATACAATTTTTTAAGCTATTGCCACTCAATGACACTAGGAAAATGAACCTAGAGTAGTAAGACTTTTTTTAAAAAAAGCAAAACTTATTGCATAAATGAACCATCAGGGCCTTCCTTCACATTCCTTTGGGGACTTTGGGGTTGATAAAGAGCAGGCTTGACTTTCTAGGGGCACGCTGATGATAGGTGTAGACTTGATAGAACAGAGGTCATGACTAGAAATTGTCTATGAGTATCCATTTTTTCTTAGGGTTCTTTCTGAAGCTAAATTAGACCAAATGTTGGGTTAGCCAAAAAGTTCATTTGGGTTATGGACACCCTTGAATGAATTTTTTGGCCAACCCCAATGTTACAGTTTTCACCATTTTTGCAAGTATATGATCCAAGATAAATGGATCAGTCTAAAAGTTTTCTTTAGCACTATGATCACCATCACAGAACTAGGGTCCCTTATTCACCAGGTACACACCTGCCTATATCCCAAACTATTAAGATCTTATTCTTATCCTGGGGAAATGAAGCAGGGAACCATAACTCAACGTTAAGTTAATTTGCGACTTAGTCTTTGGACGGCAGTTATCTGACACTACCAGCGATCCTAGAGCACTTTGAATCTCTCTGGGGATTTATGATGAAAGAGAGCAGAACTTGGACCACAGGAGGGTGAAGTGACAGGCTGTGAGCTGTGAGAGGGCATGGCAGGTGCAGAATTGGGAGAAGACCGAGAGGGTAGCTCAGTATTGGAAGAGCATCACCACTGTTTCGTGGCAGCAAAGGGCTGAAACAGGGTAACAGTGGCTGATTAAAGAGAGGATTTAGCCACTAACCATCAGAGAACTGGGGTCCCTACCCCAAGCTATTAAGATCTGATTCTGGGGAAATAAAGGAAGCAGAGAGCCATAACAAGATTAAGCTAATTTGCTACTTAGTCTTTGGATCGCAGCTGACACACCCCGACACATCTCTCAGCAACTTTATCTATTGCACTCCCCAACTATAC
The DNA here is from genome assembly GCA_007570785.1 of Antilocapra americana. Taxonomy (NCBI): domain Eukaryota; kingdom Metazoa; phylum Chordata; class Mammalia; order Artiodactyla; family Antilocapridae; genus Antilocapra; species Antilocapra americana. The sequence goes on from ML661885.1 coordinate 36,538,829, forward strand.
CCTTAAAACTGCTTTCCCTGAAAGTTTACCCAAGGCCCAAAGTTCCTCTCATGAAACTAGGCCTCAACACAAGATCTCTGGTGGAGATGCCCAATGAGGAAAAGGCCACTTGTATAAAGGACCTCTAACTACTGCCTCTTAGAAACTTCTTTTAAAGTTCCTACCTGTCTTGCTTCTACCTGTCTTGCTCAGAGTCCTTGCTAGGTACCTGGCACTGCTTATTTTTGTTGTAACTGATTCTCAAGACCCTGAGTCACTTGATGGTCTTCCCAAACTCCTCACCTAATCCTGATGGCTTTGTCTCTTATTTGTCTGTGGGCCCTAACCTCCACTGTCTGGGCCACTCTAAAGCTTATTAACTAGCATTCTATCTATGTGAGTGATATGCCCTCTGTGAACACACAAATGATTAAGGCAAGAACGGGAGACGTCATTGAGGGTCAACACCAGGCCTGAAGGGTGGTTGAGGAGACTTTATGCAGATGGGACTAATCAGTGCTTGTTGAGTATGAATTGCCTAGTCACATAATCAACAAACTGGTATCTGCAAAAAAAAAAAATCTTTATTTTTCCCAAACTTGAGCCCTTCTTTTGTCTGATACAGAAAACTTAATCTAGTCATTTCCAAATAGGTTCATCAAATTCAGTGTCTTTTCATTCATTTTTGGCTTTAAAATTCATCTATATTCAGTATTCCCCAAACTCACCACCTTTTACCTGAAATCGTTGCACTGCTCTGGTGATTTCTGTGAACACAGACCTTAGGAGACTTATCTGTCTATTTCCCCAAACTTGGTCTACCTCAGCTCTTTGCGGACCTCCATCTCCCGTCCAATCCTTATGTGTGTCCTCTCTCACAGGAGCAATCCTTTGACAAATAGCCACATTCTAAAGCAACCCCCTGGAGAAGGAAATGGTGACCCATGGCACTGTTCTTGCCTGGAGAATCCTATGGACAGAGGAGCCTGGTGGGCTACAGTCCAGGAGTTGGCCACAAGAGTCAGACATGACTTAGAGAGTAAACCACCAACCACCACCAAAGCAACCCCCAGCTTGGCTTCCTCTGCTCTGAGCTGCCCTAACTGGATACTGAGATCCTCCCCACACCCACTTGTGCACTCAGATTTGCTCAAGCACACTATTTATCCATCTTGGCTAATCTCCAAACACTTTCTCCCAAGCAGAGGGAAGGTTGATGCTCTGTCCCTCATCCTCCTGAGGCCACAGGATCTCTGGGCTGTCCAGCGGGTGCTCATCGGCTCTACCAGACTCCACAGACATCCCTGCTCAGTTGTTCTTGTGTCTCACCTCAGAACATTTCTGTGGAGCCACCAGAGCTCCAGCGGGAGAAGCCATGAGACCTCTCCTCTCTGTCCTCCATCTGGGATCACGTGCTTGCATGCATGCTAAGTTGCTTTGGTTATGCCCAACTTTTTGTGACTCTATGGATTATAACCTGCCAGGCTCCTCTGTCCATGGGATTCTCCAGGCAAAAATACTGGAGTGGGTTGCCATGCCCTCCTCTCAGGGATCTTCCCCACTCAGGGATCGAACCTGCATCTCTTAAGTCTCCTGCATGGACAAACAGGTTCTTTACCACCAGCGCCACGTGGGAAGCCCACCTGGAATCACAGAAGTAGGCAAAACATCAATTCTGCTTCCTTTCCTTTTTTCTTTTACTCCCTAGCTAGTGATTCTTTAGCTGATCTGGAGATTTTAAAGGGGTGGGCGGGGGGAGGCACAGAAAGCCAACTGTGACTCCTTGGTTTCAAATTTTTCTTGTCTCACATCTGAATCAAGTAAAGAATTTGCAATCTTCATCTCTGGCTCTTCTGTTGACAAACTTAGGTGGCCTCTCATCTAGTCACCTGAACCAGGCATGTTCACTTAGTAAACAGAGATTTCAAAAATTCTCACAAATTCTATGGGAGTTAAAAAGCAACACTTTCTTAAAGGTTCAGGGTCATCTTGTTGGAGTGATGGTGGAGATGGGGGAGATAGAATATTTAATTCAGATCTTGAAGGGTTTCTAAGGCTAATGGATGGGGAATTTGGATGAGAAAAATATTTTAAAGCTCATAAAATGTAAATCTTGGTCTACCATGCTCTGGGTGTGTTTTACCATCAGATTTTTTCCCCCTGATTTTACATATTTCCAGTGACATTAGTGGGCTACCCTGGTGGCTCATTGACTCCCTCTGCCAGTGCAAGACATGTGGATTCGATCTCTGGATCGGGAAGATCCCCTGGAGAAGAAAATGGCAATCCACTCCAGTATTGTTGCCTGGAAAATTCCATGGACAGAGGAATCCATGGGATCACAAAGAGTCAGACATGACTGATCATGCACACAAATGCACCTATATAAAGAGAGGCCCTTTTCCTTCTTCCTCCCTCCCTCCCTTCTGTCCTTCCTCTTTCCTTCTTTCCTTCCTTTTATCCTTCTTTCCCTAACTATTCATTGAGTGCCAATCTCTGTTCATTGTACCAAGAAAATAAGAATTAGCAAAATAGACTAAATCCCTGTCTTCATGGAAATTAGATTCTTATTCTTCCCTCTAACAGTTCTCAATTTCAGCTAAGCTTCCTCACCCCTCATGTCAACAGAACCGAAGTGCCTCAGCATGCAGGCACGTCCGACCTGTAGAATGGGTGACAACAGTCTAGAATAACGTCCCCAGCCTTCCTACTGATGTTTCCTCTACTTTATTGATCTTGATAAATCCTTTTTTCAATAAACACCTTCCCCAATTGCTTTCTTTAAATTCTTTTCCTGTTATCTAACATTTTACTGAACTTAAATCGTTCAGTGCTTGGATTATATCTTACATTATTTCTTATTCTTTAATGTACATAGCCATCCACCCATTAGATTCTAGGTTCTTTGAAGACGAGGACTGTGTGTTATGCCTTTTTGAATCCTGGCATTTAGCCAAGGGCGCTGTACACACAGCGCTTATGGGACAGAATGGCAAGGTCCTCCTACTTGCGCTCTTTCTCTTGTCCATTCCAACATGACGCTAACAAGTCAAGCCAGTTACAACTCTGAGATTCTCAATTCCTTCTCAGATAAACTTCAGATGCCTTATCCAGACTCTCCCCAATCTGGTCCTAAATTCCCTTTCCATGGAGAACTCACACAAACTTGATTTTCTTAAGAATATTTTAAACTATGTGCTATTTTTCTTTCCCACCAGAGTGGGAATCAAAGTGCCAATTACTTTGAGAAATTTTGTTTCTGTGTTTGTTTTTGTTCTTAAAGCAAATAGTTTTTGACAGACACATTTGGAAAATTTCATTTTTGTGTGTGTGTGATGACCTGTATACTTGGCTTCATGATTGCTCTGTATGTCATTTTATATGATAGAAGTCCTTAAAATAGGAACAATTGCTTTTTTTTTTTTCTTACTTATGTATTATGAATGAAGAAAAAGAAATGGAACTCTGCAGGGAGGAGAAGATGATGAAATTGCAACTTTGCATTATTTGAACAGCAATTTTTGTAAAAGAAATACTTTGAACTAAATGTATCTCACTCGCTATTTGGCATGGAATCCCTAGGTAACAAACTATCATGGATTTAGTGGTTTAAGGCAACACACATTTATTATCTCACAGCTCCTGTGGATCAGGAGTCTGGGCAGGGCTGAGCTGGTTCCTCTGCTCAGGATCGCATAAGACTGAAACAAAGGTGTTGACTATGTGTTCTTATCTGAAGAATTGACTGGAGAAACTCAATTCAGGTATTGACAAAATTTATTCTCTGTGGCTGGTTGACTGAGAGCCCCATCTTCTTGCTGACTGTCTGCTGGAGGACACTCTCAGGCCGGAAAGGCTCCCTGCCGTTTCCTGCTGCGAGGCCCTAACAAGTCAGTAACTTACAACATGGCCGTTTACTTCTTTAATGCCATCTGGTGGATCTCTCTCATCCAGTCTACTAAAACTAACTCAAACAGAGAAGTAACATCCCATCTCCTTTGTCATATTCAGTTGGTTAGAAGCAAGTGACAATTTCTACCTATACTCACAGGAAGAGGAACATGGAGCTTCCGGTAGCACTAGTAGTAAAGAATCCACCTGCAAAACAGGAGGCTCCAGAGATGCGGGTTCCCTTGGGAAGATCCCCTGGAGGAGGAAATGGCAACCAGCTCCAGTATTCTTGCCGGGAGAATCCCATGGACAGAGGAGCTTGGTGGGCTACAGTCCATAAGGCGGCAAAGAGTCAAACTTGACTACGCATGCATCCCCCACAATTTGCAAAGGGTCAGCTTAGGGTATTTCTGCCACAGTGGGCCTCTCTGAGAAATTTTCAAAAAGAAACCTGTGAATATAATTTGAAAATTATGAATACTGTAGCAAGCAAAGTAACTTTCACATTGTGATTTCAAATAAAAAGGAATATATACTATTAGTTCAACTGGTTTACTGTGGCTGAGGATGATGAATGCCATGTCATATTTAATTGATCTAATTCTTTTGGCTGACAACATTTTTACTGCCAATTTTTAATTAAATTGTTTCTCTCAGGTCTCCTTGACCTCTGGATGCTCTGTTCTGAGGAGTTATCTGGAAGCCCTCATCGAACTAATAGTGTCTACAAAATTCAGAACTTTTACTATGTACAAGCTCTTATACTATGTATTTATTGCCCTGTGACAAATATTTATTTATTTGTCTTATGACAATAAATACAGGCAAAATATATTAGAATCCCTAATATACTGACCCAGTCAGAATTACTACTTCAAAAATAGAAAGTTTGTTACCCTGTTCTTGGATTATTTCCCTACAGAAAGGAAAATAAGCCTATTGTGCTTTTAGAGCATCAAGAACCACACTGGGACTTTCCTGGTGGGACAGTGACTGGGAATCTGCTTGCCGATGCAGGGGACACGCGTTCAATCCCTGGTCCAGGAGGGTCCCACATACTGTGGGGCAACAAAGCTCATGCACCACAACTACGGAAGCCCATGTACTCTAGGGTCCGTGAGTCGCAGCTGCTGAGCCCTCATGCTGCATCTACTGAGCCCCATGTGCCTAAATCCTGTGCTCCACAACAAATAAATAAATTATATAAAATTGAGAACTACATTGCACTCAGAGAGATTAAGAAATCCTGCTGTTATAGTTTGAAGACTATTGAAACATTTCTGTCAGTGGAGATACTATACTAAGTTCTGCTATTCAATGGCAAAGAGGTAAATGAAGAGTTAAATTTAAATGCCTGGTGTGCCTTCCCCTAGAGTATGCCCTTTTTCCTTTTTTTCAGGGATAGGAAGATAATAGCTGTCTTTTGTGTGTGTGTGTGTGTGAAATTTTCCTATGTAATTAAATATCCTTCCTGAGAAACTATTCATAGTATCTTGTTTATAGAATCCTGTTAAATAGAAAGTATGGTATTCTGATTATACAGCCTTAGGTTGACTATTAGGAAAACATTTTACAGTTATATCTTTTCCTATCTGACTACTCACAAACTTAATTACAGATATGGCATATATTGTCCTGATCAAGTACTTTGTCCTGTAATATATAAAGCAAATTAATATTATAGCCTTAATTTCCCTATCATATTTTAAGTGTACTCACCTCTGGCCCTTTTCATAACAGAGATCTACATAGATATTTAACAATGTGCTTCTTTTTGGAAGAAAATAAAAATTTTCATGAAATTTTGTTTTAAGAGCCTCAGTTAATATATTCTTATAGCTTAATTTTCATCTATGGCCATGAAAATTTAAACATCCTTAGTTTACTGCTGTGGGTATAAAAACCTAATTGATAATTATACAACTAAAGCATCTCTGACATGTTTCTCTGATTTCCTTTGGGTTAACATTTTCATCATTTATTAAGTTACTGATAATCATGATGATGATAGCTAATATGTGTGGAGGCCCATTCTTGACATGAATTATTTCACAATATCCTATAAAGATATCCATTACACAGATAATAGAACTGATGCATGCTCAATAGTCATATGGATGGCAAATCCAGAACTCAGACTCAGTTCATTCTATCATCAAAGTATATTGGTATCTTTCCCCAGTCTACCACCATGCATTTTTAGTTATCGAATTTTATGAATTGATGATATGTTATTTGTAGGAAAATATAAGAATCTTCAACACATTTAAAATGGAAGCATTTTAACACTCTGTGTATGGTTGCTACAATACCTGTTTTCCATAAATTTGATAAAATTTCCACAAATATGGCACTATATTTGATAATGAACCAGGTTAAAGTAATTTTAGCATCGAAACATTTGTGTAAAATATGATCTTGTGCTCATAGCTAGCAGAATGTGCATATCCTCCACTTCTTTAAAGGTGTTAATATATACCATGGCCACTTTGTAGGGGTCTCCCTAGAGAACATAATAGCTAGCTACAATGACATGCATGTTACCAATAAAGAATATATATACAATGAGGCACCTATTTTGCAATATAAACTGAAGAATGAATATTGACTGTCACAGTATCAACAATATTCTTTCCTTTTTAAGATTATAATCTTCTTTAATGGATCAATGAAACATGGATGCAAGATTATATTAAAGGCTATATAGGTTTTCTAAGGCCATCATAACAAAGTATCATAGTCTGGATGGCTTAAGTGATAGAAATTTATTTTTCCAAAATTCTGGAGGCTAGAAGTCCATGATCAACATACAGGCAGATTTGGTTTATTCTCCTTGGCTTGTAGATAGGGGGTTTCTTCCTCATGTGGTCTTCCCTCTGTATGTGCCTGTGTCCTAAACTCCTCTACTATAACAATACCAGTCAAATTGGGTCAAGGCCAATACATATGACCTAATTTTATTAGTTATATCGTTAAAAGCCCCATCTCTAGATATAGTTACATACTGAGTACTGAGAGTTAGGACTTCAGCATATGAATTAGTGATGGGGACATAATTCAGCCCACAGCAGAGTCATACTCTAAAGTCTGTTTAGGAAGTAATAAAAATATTCCATTGGATTGTTGCCTAGTAATCCTTCATGTTTCTTGCTGTGATTCCCTAACCACAATTGTCAATACATTATTTTAGGAAATAAAACATGCAAAGGCTCATAAAAAGTAGCAATTTCCAGTCCTAAAAGAAGACAAATCAGAAAGCAGTTAACAATTTACAAAAGGCAAAACAAATTCTCCTAAACTTGTTAAGTACTCTAGAATCTCCAAGCTAGGTTTCAACAGTACATGAACCAAGAACTTCCAGAAATTCAAGCTGGATATAGAAAAGGCAGAGGAACCAAAGGTCAAATTGCCAACATCCACTGGATCACAGAAAAGGCAAGAGAATTCCAGAAAAAAAAATCTACTTCTGCTTCACTGACTACACTAAACCCTTTTACTGTGTGGGTCACAATAAATTGTGGAAAATTCTTCAAGAGATGGAAATACCAGATCACTTTACCTGCCTGCAGCAAAACCTGTATGCAGGTCAAGAAGCAACAATTAGAACCGGATACGGAACAACAGACTGGTTCCAAATCAGGAAAGGACTATGTCAAGGCTGTAGATTGTCACCCTGCTTATTTAACTTATATGCAGAGTACATCATGTGAAATGTCAGAATGGATGAAGCACAAGCTGGAATAAAGATTGCAGGAGAAATATCAATAATCTCAGATATGCAGATGACACCACACTTACGGCAGAAAGAGAAGAAAAACTAGAGTCTCATGATGAAAGTGAAAGAGGAGAGTGAAAATGGTGGCTTAAAGCTCAACATTCATAAAACTAAGATCATGGCATCTGGTCCCATCACTTCATGGTAAATAGATGGGAAACAATGGAAACAGTGACAAACTGTTTTTCTTTTTGCAGCTCCCAAATCACTGCAGATGGTGACTGCAGCCATGAAATTAAAAGGTGCTTGCTCCTTGAAAGAAAAGCTATGACCCACCTAACCTAGACAGCATATTAAAAAGCAGAGACATTACTTTTCCAACAAAGATCCATCTAGTCAAAGCTATGGTTTTTCCAGTAGGCAGGTATGGTTGTGAGAGTTGGACCACAAAGAAAGCTGAGCACCAAAGAATTGATGCTTTTGAACTGTGGTGTTGGAAAAGAATCTTTAGAGTCCCTTGGGCTGCAAATGAGTCAGTCTTAAAGGAAATCAACATTGAATATTCACTGTAAGGGCTAATACTGAATGAAGCTAAAACTCCAATACTTTGGCCACCTGCTGTGAAGAGATTACTCATTGAGAAAGATCCTGATGCTGGGAAAGATTGAAGGCAGGAGGAGAAGGGGATAACAGAGGGTGAGATGGTTGGATGGCATCACCGCCTCAGGGACATGAGTTTGCACAAGCTCCAGGAGTTAATGATGGACAGGGAAGCCTGGCGTGCTGTAGCCCATAGGGTTGCAAAGAGTCAGACATGACTGAGTGACTGAACTAAACTGACTCTAGAATCCACCTCATCCAACTCATACTGCCTAGTAAATGCTTTTGACGAATTATTCAAGATAAGTTTTGACAAAAGAAATGACAGTTTCTCCTATTGATTTTTTATATGAAAATACAATATATTGTTTTAATGTGAATGACATGACTAAAACTGCTTCCCTCATAGATCAGTTGGTAAAGAATCTGCCTGCAAAGCTGGAGATCCTGGTTCCATCCCTGGGTCGGGAAGATACGCTGGAGAAAGGATAGGCTACCCACTCCAGTATTCTTGGGCTTCCCTTGTGGATCAGCTGGTAAAGAATCTGCCTGCAGTGCAGCAGACCTGGGTTCTATCCCTGGATTAGGAAGATCCCCTGGAGAAGAGAAAGGCTACCCATTCCAGTATTCTGGCCTCAAGAGTCAGACACATCTGAGTGACTTTCACTTCATAAGGGGAAAACTTTAAGGTAAAATATTTGTAGAAATTATAATGAGAAAACATTATCCTATATATTTTCTCAAATTCAGTAATTAAAATATTAACAAATTACATAAGCATATGACATAAAATGACTGTTTCCACAAGTCTCCTATTGAATTTTAATATAAAAGTGAGATGTGTCTCATGGGCACCAGGGACTCCATCACCTTTATTTTCTGAGAGAACATCAGGACCAGTCATCACTTAACTGTTGTATTTGGATCAGTTCCATCTATTTCAACCTGTCAAATAAGCAAGTGATAAGTAGCAGAGACCCATGTGGCCCCTACTTTGCATAGTAATTACAGATTGGTTTAGTTTTGCAATTAACACTTAGTATAGAGTCCCTTCCTGAAATTTGTGATTGGGACTCCACAGACTTAATTATTTGCTATTCAGACTCATTTCTCACTTTGACCAGAATTTGGCAAAGAACTTATGGTAGCAATTTAAGTTTAAAATTGGGGATTTTGATAGCATTAAGTATTGATGAAGAGTAAGATGAATATTTTTGAATATCATAAACCAGGGGTTATTGTTAATCATTTTTAAAAATCATAGACCACTGTGAGAAATTAATGAAAGCTACAAAGGAGAATTTGCTTACAGTAAACAAAGTTTTACACTACATTTTAAAATTTAAAGATTTCTTGAAAGCCAGTGGAACTCAGATTAGAATCTCTGGTTTGGAAGCATGAGTATCATCAGCTTAGGGGCACAGAGAGTTGGAAAGAAACCAGCTCCTGATTAGATTAACATTAACTTCACACTAATGGTCTAGAAGATGGTCAAGTGTTCATCTAAGCATGAAAGTTCTTCAAGTATAAAAGTCATTTATCTCCATCTCTACTACTACATAAGATGCTTGACCTTCAAATTATACTAAATGTTAAAAAAAAAAAACAAGCTTTCAAGACACGGAATAATCTTCTAAACTAGACCTAGATATGAAACAAATGTTAGAACTAACTGAAAAGAAATTGTTAAATAGCTATAATTAGTATATTAAAGAATCTAATGGCAAATGTGAATGAAATGCAAGATCATATGGGGAGCATCAGAGGAATGATTAAAAGTATAACAACAACAACAACAAAAATCAAGCATAAGTGCCAGTCATGTATAACTCAGTAACAGAATTGAGGAATGTCTTCCATAAGCTGATAGATAAACTTCACACAGCCAAACAAAGAATTATTAGATTTGGTTAGAGTTATAGAAATTAACCACCCTGAAAGACATAAGAAATAAAAATATGGGAGGGGATCAAATTGCCAACATCCCCTGGATCATTGAAAAAGCAAGAAAATACCAGAAAAGCCTCTATTTCTTCTTTATTGACTATGCCAAAGCCTTTGACTGTGTGGATCACAATAGCTGTGGAAAATTCTGAAAGAGATGGGAATACCAGACCACCTGACCTGCCTCTTGAGAAAACTGTATTCAGGTCAGGAAGCAACAGAACTGGACATGGAACAACAGACTGGTTCCAAATAGGAAAGGGAGTACGTCAAGGCTGTATATTGTCACCCTGTTTGTTTAACTTACATACAAAGTACATCATGAGAGATGCTGGGCTGGAGGAAGCACAAACTGGAATCAAGATTGCCAGGAGAAATATCAATAACCTCAGATATGCAGATGACACACCCTTATGGCAGAAAGTGAAGAAAAACTAAAGAGCCTCTTGATGAAGGTGAAAGAGGAGAGTGAAACAGTTGGCTTAAAGCTCAACATTCAGAAAACTAAGATCATGGCATCCAGTCCCATCACTTCATGGCAAATGGATGGAGGAACAGTGGAAGCATGGGCAGACTTTATTTTTGGGGGCTCCAAAATCACTGCAGATGGTGACTGCAGCCATGAAATTAAAAGACACTTACTCCTTGGAAGGAAAGTTATGACCAACCTAGACAGCATATTATAAAGCAGAGACATTACTTTTCAACAAAGTAATGTCTAGTCATTGTTTCAACAAAGGTCTGTCTAGTCAAGGCTATGGTTTTCCCAGTAGTCATGTATGGGTGTGAGAGTTGGACTGTAAAGAAAGCTGAGTGCTGAAGAATTGGTGCTTTTGAACTGTGGTGTTGGAGAAGACTCTTGAGAGTCCCTTGGACTGCAAGGAGATCCAACCAGTCCATCCTAAAGGAGACCAGTCCTGAGTGTTCATTGGAAAGACTGATATTAAAGCTAAAACTCCAGTACTTTGGCCACCTGATGCGAAGAGCTGAGTCATTTGAAAAGACCCTGATGCTGGGAACAATTGAGGGCAGGAGGAGAACGGGACAACAGAGGATTAGATGGTTGGATGGCATCACCAACTCAATGGACATGGGTTTGGGTAAACTCCAGGGGTTGCTGATGGACAGGGAGACCTGGCATGCTGCGATTCATGGGGTCGCAAAGAGTCGGACACGACTGAGCGACGGAACTGATGGACCATAAGAGAGTATATGAGAGCTATTTTTTATGCATTCCATTTCATCTTTGCTTCCATTTAAAATATTTTTAAATTTTCTTAAGCATTTTCTCTCACTTATTCATTATTCAAAATGAAAGGTTTAATTTTCAAATATTTGAATACTTTCAAATAATTTTCTGTTATTGATTTGTAGTTTAATTCCAATAGGTCTAAGAACATACTTTGTATAATTTCCTTCATTTTAAGTTCTGTAAAGTTTGTTTTATAGAACAAAATCTGGTCTATATTGATGAATTTTTTCATGTGCATTTGAGAAGCATGTGTATTCTGCTGCTATTGGACAGAATGTTCTAGAAATAAATATCAGGTTACATTTATTGATAGTGCTGTTCAGATTATTTATATCCTTCCTTATATTCTGCTTACTTATTTTTCAGTTGCTAAGAAACATATTAGTGACTCCAGGTATAATTGTGTATTTATTTATTTCACCTTTTAGATATATCAGTTTTTCTTTCAGATATGTTGAAAATCTTTGTTATGTAAACACATTTATACTCTTGGAGAATGCTTTCTCAAACTTCTTGAGGTTGGCAAAAGTTTGAGACACGAAACCAAAACCACCACCCAGTCATAAAATAAAAAATCAGTATACAAAACTTTATAAAATTATAAAACTTTTTCTCTTCAAAAGATACTCTAGGAAATTTTTTCCAATCCACAGAGTGGGATGAAATATTTGAAAACACACATATCTGATACAGAATCTGTATCTAGATATACAAAAAAATGCTCAAAATTCAACAATAAGAAAACAAATAATCTGATTTTTTGAAAATGGGTAAAGGATATAAGCAAACATGTCACCATAAAAGAGATGCAGAAAGCAAATGAGCTTATGAAAAGATACTCAGTTTCATAACTCATTAGATAAATGCAAAATAAAACCACAATGATTTTTCCCTGCTCATCTATTAGAATGACAGTATAGATAGTATTCAAATGTATAATACTATACGACCAGCAATCTAGATATTTACTAAAGTGAACTGAACACATATATTCACTCAAAAACCTGTGTGTGAATGTTTATAGCAACTTTGTTCATAACATCCCCAAACTGTAAACTCTAAATGTCATTCAACAGAAGAATGGATAAACAAACTGTGATATATCCATACAAGGAATACTACTCATACAGAAAAAGAAATGAACTACTAATTCTTATGATAACAAGGATGAATCTTACACACATCCAAAGTGAAAGAAGCCAAAATCTGAAGACTATATATTATATGTTTCCCTACAATTCCTACATTCTTGAAAAGGCAATGAAAAGGAATAGGAATCAGATCAGTGGTCGTCAGGGACTGGGAATGGAGGAAGGGTTGATACAAACTGACAGCATAAGGGAATTTCTCATGCAGTGGAACCATCCTGTATGGTGCTATGGTGGTAAATATACAACTGTGTATTTGTCAAAGATATGGTTTTTCCAGTAGTCACGGACAATAAAGAAGGCTGAGTGTCCAAGAATGGATGCTTTTGAATTGTGGTGCGAGAGAAGACTCTCGAGAGTCCCTTGGACAGCAAGGAGATCAAACTAGTCAATACTAATGGAAATCAACCCTGAATATTCATTGGAAGGACTGATGCTAAAGCTTAAGCTTTAATACTTTGGCCACCTGATGTGAACAGCCAACTCATTGGAAATGACCCTGATGCTGGGAAAGATTAAAGGCAGAGGAGAAGGGGGCCACAGAGGAAGAGATGGTTAGATGGCATCAGACTCAATGGACATGAGTTTGAGCAGATTCTGGGAGACAGTGAAGGACAGGGAAGCCTGGCATTCTGCAGTCCATGGGGTCACAAAGAGTCAGACAAAACTTAGTGATCAAACAACAACAATATATTTGTCAAAAACCATAGAAATAAACACCATAAACAATGAATTTCACCATAGGCAAATTTTTAAAATATCATTTTCAGGAGACCCCAAGATGGGATGCAGACCGTAAAACCATACCATGTAAAATGTTAACATTAAAGGAAGCTTGGTGAAGACTGGGAACTCTGCGTAATATTTGGCAACTTTAAAGTTATATAAAAATTAGAAGTTAAAGGAAAGCAAACTACCTAGTAGCATCACATTCACGTAATACAATAACACCTCAACACCAAAAAATAAAGAAATATATAATTTCATAACAAAATGAAGTTCCTACAATTCCTAATTATGAAATTTAAAACAAAAAAGTTTGGTAGTCGTTTAGAGCTCCCAAAGCATCATTTTTCCATTTTGTTTCCTGGCACATTGTAAATGATCATTTAAAGAGCATTCATCTAGGAAGTGCTTAAGAAAGATTTTTCAGTGAATTAATGAGTTAACAATATTCAAATTCAAGTCATCATCTTCCCCTTAGTCTCAGCGTCTTCTTCTAATTTCACAATTGTAGTTAATGATGATTTCATCGTTTCAGTGCCCCAGACTTGAAACCTTGGCATCTATTTAAATTCTAGGCTTTCATCTCAACATTTCTCTCTACCCTACATGCATCAAGGAAGTCATCAACCATGTCATTTCTATCCTTGTTTTTCATTTGCTTCTCTTTATCACAATAATAAAGCTCCCATATATTTTTGTACGTGTGACTACAATATGACTTTGAATGTCCCCCTTTAGTAAAGTGGTTGCCAGGTAGATCTCCCTTCCTTACTCTGACTATAGAATGATAGTGCTTCAAAACTTTCAATGATTAATCATCTTATACTAAATAAATTGTACCCTCTTTAGGGCATTTAGTGGCTTCTACTATTTACTAACATAGGAAAACTGAATTCTTCATTGTTTCCCAAGCACAATATCATTGTTCACAGTGTTCATGACATTCTTGCTTCTGTTTCTTCCACTGGAGTGTGCTTTTTCCTGTCTGTACATAGAAATCCAGCCATCTTATTTCACATTTCACATTCTTCACAAAGTTTTGCCTGATTTCCTAAAAAGTGAATGCAAACTCCCATGCCCTCCAAAACTCCATGCCATTTTGTATAAACCTCTCTTATGAATTTTATCACATTTTTACCTTGTATTATGATCATTTAACCATCTTATTTCTTTCTTATTTTAATATGAAAACAGGGGCTGTGATTCATCCTTATTTTTCTTTTTTGTGATGAACCAGAAAAAGTGCTGATATGTGACCATAAAATGATAGACACAGAATAAATAAGTAAATAAAATATCAAGGAATGAATAAGTGAATGTTAACTAAATTGTGATGAAGGAAGGAGTGAAATTTGGTCTAGAAAATGGTAGCTGTTTCTTTTCTCCTATGATAAGACTATTGGGGAAGAAAACCAGCTTAATGGCGAAGAACACCACAGGCTACTCACAATGTCTCCTGGCTCCTGAACCTCCTACTTTAGCCACAAGCACACTGGTGCCTCTATGACTTTTTTGAGAACTTCCATGACAACAAAAGAGACAGTCTCCCTCAGGCCCTAGAGCTGACTGTGAATTCAGGCGACGGCTTTCTTGCTTCTTAGGAATAGAAAATTTTCCATCAGTTTTCATGTACTGAAAAAAAAAAGCATTATAAAGACATTTGATTTATCTCTTTTACATGAAAGAAACTAGGCCATAGAGAAAGAACACTAGAGAATTTACTCAGATAATAGCAGTCTCAGTAAAAAGTGCCTGCTGACCCATACAAAATTAAGACAGAACATGACACATACATTAAAGATACACATCAAATTAAATTCTAATACTCCAAATGACACTCTTCTTTGTTAAGCACGATGGAAAGCAAGAGCCTGTGAGTGACAGGTATTTTCCTACACAGCCATAGGTAAAGGATATTTTCTAGCTGAAACAGCTTTTAAACATCACATTGAAAGTTCTAAACAAAGCATGCCTGCAATTTTTTCTTTAAAAGAATACAAGTCTTTTGAACTGCTCTTTACCTGCTGTGAAATATTTTGCATATTTACACAAAATTACTTAAAAATTTTCACTTAAATGGGCAGTTGTTGCCTAAACTCATCCATAAACACAAGAAAAGTAAAGAAATCTTCAGTTATTTCAGCTACTTTGTTCTTAGGACACTTATGATCATAGGACAATTAATATAGATAAATGAACTTTATGTGTTGGCTAAAGTTTTAGAAAACTCAAGCATTAAAATGTGAATAACTTATATGTGATTCAGCTTGGCCTTTAAAACATTGGATTTAACATGTCCATACTCACCTCTGACTACTTACATTTTTCCCTTGAATGAAAAACAACAGTAGAAAATTTTTAAAAATTCAACTATGCATGGAATTTCATTGGATACAGATTCTATGGATAGCCAAACTCTATTCAAAACTCATTATCTGGTATCATTTAGAGAAGCTATTTTTTATAGCCCTGGGTGCATGTGCAAAAACTGATTTTGCATGTCTGGATTATAATAGCTTATATATTTAGCTAGCTCTTTCAATGGTTATCTATGTTGTAGATTTCTCCAAACTCTGGATCACTGAAGTCTATGTTAGTATCCTCAAGGCTTTTAATATTTTTGATAAATCTAGACTAACGGCAACCCACTCCAGTGTTCTTGCCCGGAGAATCCCAGGGATGGTGGAGCCTGGTAGGCTGCTGTCTATGGGGTTGCACAGAGTTGGACACGATATATGTGATGCAGCAGCAGCAGCAGCAGGCTATAAAGACCATACATGTTCACACAAATTTTGGATTAATTTACATTAAATGTGTAATAACCTTTAAACCATTATTCTGAACACTGCTGAATTCTCACTTTAAGAAAAACTTCAATTTATGAAAAAAAAAAAGAGAGTTTTTAAAGGAAGTCTCTAGAGAATCCTTTGGCAAAGTGAGTAATCACATTCTAACTTATCTGTTTTGCAAGTTGAGAAACAAGATTCTGGTTTCAGTATCTCTGGTAGAGGAGATGAGAATGAGGGCAAAGAGCATCTCTTGGACGGCCCAAGAGGAAAGGGTGAGATGAGAGGAGAGGGCAGCAGCTCGGGGTCTCTCCCTGGAAAGTGAAATGTCAGCAGGGTTAGGCCTTGCCAATATAAATACAATCACAATGATGGTATAAAAAGACATGCATTTTCACCTCTATTGACTTTTCACGTTCATGGGATAATTATTGTAACATTTTCTTAAAGGGCAAAAAGCTTTTGATGATGAATACATCTCATTACATGGAATTTTACGTGTAATCCTTACATGAATCTCATTGTAATTCAATGGATGAATTACGTGTTAATGCTAGCATAACAAGCCTTTAACCTATTTGACTTAATTACAGGCATATCATCAGATTTACTGGGGAAAGGTTTCTTCCCTATGCTCTAAAATGTCTTTTCACTTTTTTAACCCTTTGGTTAAACCTTTTGAAGGCAATATCAGCCTCTGTCATGAACAACCTGTTTCTTACCACCTCATCCTATGGATTTCACCTATGGAAAAAAAGAGGGACAGAGCAGAGAAGACATCATTTTCCTTAACTTTGTGAGTGTCTTTATAGATGTTGGGGGCTCCCAGTATGCTATGTCTTTTATGAGCAAGATCTTTTTCAAATTAAGAGATGTGGTGAAATAGAAAGAATTGGGCTGGGAATTGGAAACCTAGTTCTGACACTCACTAGGAGGGTAGCTTTAGAAAAGTCAATTAACCAGCATGAACCCTGGCTTTCTTTTCTGTTACATGGCAATATGATGCCCACTTGCCCACTTGGTGAAGATCTAAACTATATTGAATGTGGTATTTGGAATAGTGTTGTGTAAAAAATAAAACACAGTACAACTAAAGAGTATGGAAGAAGAAAAAGAGGGATGAGAAGAAGAAAGAGAAAGGAGTAGAAGAAGAAGAAGGGGAGGTGAGGGAGGAAGAGTAGAAGGAAAAGAACAAGAAGCCAGTCAACAGAAATACAACAAATCAGCACTTTAAAGAGTGTTGATAAATGTCTAACACACATGCATACAAAAACAGGGAATGAATAGAATACCCAAGGAGCACATAGCAGGGATACCTAACTCAGAAGGGTTCACAGAGCAAACAGTAATGAATCAGAGACTAATCTGAGGATAAATAAGAAAGAATTAGAATGGGAGTTGTGTTGGGGGTGAAGTGCATATAGAGATAAAAAGATGCAAGGTCTTCATGAAAGAGATTATAATTTGTGCCTTCCTACAAAGTCAGGACCCAGCAAGTTTTTTGAATGAATGAAAGGGAGAGTATATCTGAGCGTAGAGTGCAAAATGAGATGGATTGGAGATGTGATGAGAAGGAGGTGAAAGTATGACTAATGGGGCTCAGTTTTAGGACAGTGAGTCTGGTTATTACATGAAGAATGCTATAGAAAGGGGGCAAGCAGAGAAACCAGACAACATATGACTGCAGTGAGTCCATGGCCTTGAAGAGTCAGAGAAGAACGTGACTGTTGATCAGGTATGGGGTGTGAGGATGGTCTGAAGAAAGGGTTAAGGAAACACTGGCATCCAAGATTTATGGAGAAAGGAAGCCCTAAGCCAGAGATTCTAAATCTTACCCCCCAGTTACAGGAGCGGGAGAAGGCAATGACACCCCACTCCAGTACTCATGCCTGGAAAATCCCATGGATGGAGGAGCCTGGTAGGCTGCAGTCCATGGGGTCACTAAGAGCCGGACATGACTGAAGCAACGCAGCAGCAGCAGCAGCAGTTACAAGAATATATGGGAAGAAAGGCTTCCAGGTCGCACTAGTGGTAAAGAATCCACCTGTCAATGCAGGAGATGCAAGAGACTCAAGTTCAATCCCTGGGTCAGGAAGATCCCCTGGAAGAGAGCATGGCAACCCACTCCAGTATTCTTGCCTGGAGAATCCCATGGACAGAGAAGCCTGGAGGGCTACAGTCCATAGGGTCACAAAGAGCCAAATATGACCAAAACAACTTAGCACATGGGAAGAAAGGCCAAAGGCTTAGTGTCAGTTAACACACTTCCTGAAAGAAGCTCCCTTAGCTGAGTCCTAACAGACAAAGAAGAGCTCACCAAGTGGGCAGTAGGAAGCAGCAGAAGCACTTATTTTTCACGTGTCTGCAGTCACCAGAGCAGCTGAGTTTCAGGCTATCTGGTGACCTGTAGTCTTCTTGCTGAAGCTCTGCCCTTCAGCTGCTTTCCTCCACTTGTGCTCATTCTAGCCTGACCTGAAAGGGCAACTCCACCTCGTGGTAATGACAGAAGCACAAAAGGGCAGGTGGAAACCTGCAAGGCTGGGAATTGGCACAGTATCACTTCTGTCCATGTGCCATCAGCCAAAGCAAGTCATCCATCCAACACCTAAGTCAAGGGATGAAGAAAGAAGGAGCTACACTCTTTCTTTTGTGTGAAGTAATGCAAAAAGTGATATAGCAAAGAGCACAGATCCAGGGGCCAGGATGAGAAGCCATGAAGAATGGGCTCAATAGTTCCATCTATCCCAGGGGCCTCTGCATGAACCTCAGGAGACGGTGTTCATGAATGTAGAGAACATGGGATGATAGACGAGAAACCAGTTAAGCTTCACTTTAGTGGACAATGGAAGGGAGACAGGGAGACAGAAATCGGGGTGAAGAAAGGTGGGCATGGGCTTCATGAAGGGCTTATTGTAAATCGTGGAAGATACTAAAGCACTAAATGCCAACAAGCACAGCGCATTCTGGGAACAGTAAAGGAGCAGGTGGGCTCCTAACCCACTCTTAGGTGGGGTTGGGGGGAGACCTAGCAGGCAGAGAGAGTGGAATGAGCCAACACTGTAGGACTACAATCCCTTTGACAAAGCTGGGGCTCACTGACCCAAGACACAGCTTCTGTGCGATGCTATAAAACATATTTCAGGGCTTATAAAACTCAAGGTTTCTACCTAAGCAAAGTAGCCAAGCTCTTCTGTCATGATTGGTGGATCCTAGGAAACGTCCTTTACCCCAAATTTAGAGAGCCAGCAGAGTCCAGAGTGCGCTGCCCAAGAACGGAGGCGAGGTCGGGGAGTCTGGTTCCGTGCTGTACTGAGCCCAGCCCAGCCCACGGCAGGTGCTCCAGGGGGATTAAACTGTTTGTTCTCCTGTCGCAGGCTGGCTAATCCTCCAGACCTGTGCCAGGGATATGCACACAGCAAACATTCTGCTCTGTGAGAGCTGCCCTGTCAGAAACCAAGAGAACAGCCTCCCCTGCAGATCTGAGGACCCCTCCTAGTCCTCTTTCTCTGCAATTACCAGAGGTGAGAACTGATCTCCCAAAAGGATGCCAGATTTCACAGAAGCCTTACTAATTCCTCCTCTTTTTGCTGGCCAACTAAAAGTTGTGTGTGTTGTGCGTGTGTGTGTTTGTGTTGGGTGAGAGGGTTGACTGGGTGAGGCCAACAAACTCCAGAGAGGTCACACAGAGTGAATGGCTCAATATGGATTAGCAAAGCCTCATGCCCTGTCTGGTTCCCAATCCTTTTTTATCTAACCACAGAACAAGTGGCTATATGAAGAAAACATCAAAAGCATTAACCTCTGATGAGTTGCATTTATTTTTTCTTGTGCGTTGGCATTTATTTTGGTTGTTTCAATTTGTGTGGCTTAGTACATAGAGTCCTGTGTGCTGTCCTCTGAATTCTGGGTCTTTTATTTCTGTTGGCATTTCCCTTATTCTTTCATTAAAGTTACAGTTTTCCATTTCAATAAAAGTGGTCTCTTGGTCTCAAAACCGTCCTTGGCTTTTGTGTCATGGTAATGTGGAATTTAGCAGGATTCTCTCCCCTCCACACTAGAAGCTATTTTCTCATTAGCCATTAATTTTTTTTCTTCCAATTTTATTCAGATGTAGTTTACAGATAGCACTGGGTCAGTTTAAGGTGTGTTGCATAATGATTTGACTTACGTACACCACGAAATGATTACCACAGTTTGATGAACACCCACCATGTCATCAGTTCAGTTCAGTCAGTTCAGTCGCTCAGTCGTGTCCGACTCCTGGCGACCTCATGGACTGTAGTAACCAGCTTCCCAGTCTATCACCAACTCCTGGAGCTTACTCAAACCATATAGATACAAAATTAAATCAATCTCGACACCATGTCATATAGATACAAGATTTAGAAAATATAAAAATGTGTTTTATGGTCCTCCTTGTTATGAGAACTGATAGATTTACTCTCTTAACTTTCACATACAACAGACAGCAGTGGTAATTATACTAATCATGCTGTACATTACGTCTCTAGTACTTATTTACCTTATAACTGGAAGTTTGTACCTTTTGGCCACATTTTTCCAATCTCCCCAGACACCATAAGCCATTCTTGATCAACTGATTTGAATGTTTCGTGGGAAAATAAAATGATATTTTCTCTGGTTGTTTGTCTCTCCAGTGAAAGTTTCTGGCCTTTAAATATGCCCTAACATTGTCCACACTCAAAGTTTAAATCTTTGGTACGTTTCATGTCTGGGCATGACTGTAACTAATTCTCTTTGAAATGCAGAGTTGTTGACTTCAGTGTGGCAGCACCACAGGCTGGATGCAGTGGTGTCAGAGCCACCAAAAGGCCATTTTCTGAAAAGACAGAAATGACTCCCCCAAAATAAAAGGCTTCCCTTGATGCAACCTAAGCAGCCCATGCTTATGCTTTGCACTAACTATCAAGCATATATGGTGAGATCCATAGATTACCTGAGTGAAAATGAGCAGAAAGATGAACTCAATTCCCTTTGCTGCCATGTTTTTCCAAAGACTACAATCCACTTGAAAAGTAGGAACAGTTCTCTGTAAACTATTCTAAAGATTACTGTTTAAATAATCATGTCAAGCTGGAAAAAAGCAAATAGCATCATAATATCCCATAAGGTGTTTTATCATAAAATAGGTTTCTAAATTGGAAAGAAAGTCATTACATTTCATTGCGATGGCAGAGTATTAATGAGCTTCAAGGCTGTCCACATCTAAGGACATTCTTGCCTGCTGTGCTTGCAAGGCTGGACCTAGAGTGTGGTGACTGCCTCGGCATAAAGTTTAAGGGAGTGCCAGAAACTCAGTAGTCATGATAAATATTTTAATGCAATAGTTATAAAACCAAAATGAGGGCAAAAAATCCACAGTGAACGAAATATCAAAATTGTGAGCAAAGTGGATTGATTGTTAGGTTTCTGCCATTCAGATGGGTGTAACACCAGAAGACAGCCAGAAAAGTCAATCAGTTGGAAATGTGTGATTACTGGAGCGATGACCTATATGTTCCAAGAGACTTCACAGAGAGAGAGAATAACAGAGAGAGAAAACCTATGCATATTTAGTGTTGTGTTTTATCCACCTTAGATTAAAGGAGACTGGAAAAATGGAGAAAAGAAAGCCTACAGGAAAAGGAAAAGGAATCTGTACAGCTATTCAAGACAGTCATTAACTTTGATCCAGTCCATCTACTTAGGGCTCCCCGCTTTGAAGAGGGGATGTCATTCTCTGACTTCAATCTGTGCTCTGCAATTGGCTTCATTCTTTTATTGGCACCCTGGGAACTATATTCATGTTCATTCCATAACTCTATGCTCTCTCAGAGTCTGGCTTTCAAGCAAAAGGAACATGGAAATCGGCAATAGTTCAGGTAATTAGGCAAAAATATCTGACCTAAATTATCCTGAGAACCATCTTGTGGGATATATTAATCACTAAAATTGTATTTGGAGACAGTGGAGAGAAAAATGTTTGGTATGAAAAGACTGGGTGTTCTTTTTTTTTTTTTTATTGTTTTTGCCATACATTGTCATGATATCACCATGGGTTGACATATGCTTCCCCTCCGGAACCCCCCTCCCTCCTCCCTCCCCCCCGGGAAATCTCGCTGCACCAGTCCCGAGCATCAATCCTGGGCTGGCAATTGATTAGACACATGACAATTAACATGCTTCAATGCCCTTCTCCCATATCATCCCACCCTTACCCTCATCCACAAAGCCCACGAGTCTATTCTATACATCTGCGTTCCTTTTGTTGTCTCGCATGTTGGGTTCTCCTTACCGTCTTTCTAAATTCCATATATATGCGTTAATATACTGTATTGTTGTTTTTGCTTCTGGCTTACTTCACTCTGGATAATGGGCTCCAGTTTCGTCCATCTGAGTAGAATTGCTTCAAATGAATTTTTTTTTAATTGCTGAGTAATATTCCATTGTGTATATGTACCACAGCTTTCTTATCCATTCGTCAGTTGATGGGCATCTAGGTTGCTTCCATGTCTTGGCTATTGTAAACAATACAGCGATGAACATTGGGGTACACGTGGCTCTTTCAATTCTGGTTTCCTTGGTGTATATGCCCAGCAGTGGGATTGCTGGGTCATATGGCAGGTCTATTTGCAGCTTTTTGAGGAACCTCCACACTGTTTTCCATAGTGGCTGTACTAGTTTGCATTCCCACCAACAGTGTAAGAGGGTTCCCTTTTCTCCACATCCTCTCCAGCATTTATTGCTTGTAGACTTTTGGATGGCAGCCATTCTGACTGGTGTAAAGTGGTACCTCATTGTGGTTTTGATTTGCATTTCTCTGATAATGAGTGATGTTGAGCATCTTTTCATGTGTTTGTTAGCCATTTTTATATCTTCTTTGGAGAAATGTCTATTAAGTTCTTTGGCCCACTTTTTAATTGGGTTGTTTATTGTTCTAGAATGGAGCTGCAGGAGTTGTTTGTATATTTTTGAGATTAATTGTTTGTCCGTTGCTTCATTGGCTATTATTTTCTCCCATTCTGAAGGCTGTCTTTTCACCTTGCTTATAGTTTCCTTTGTTGTGCAAAAGCTTTTAATTTTAATTAGGTCCCATTTGTTTATTCGTGTTTTTATTTCCAATATTCTGGGAGGTGGGTCATGGAGTATCCCGCTTTGGGTTATGGCAGAGAGTGTTTTGCCTATGTTATCCTCTAGGAGTTTTATAGTTTCTGGTCTTATGCTTAGATCTTTGATCCATTTTGAGTTTATCTTTGTGTATGGTGTTAGAAAGTGATCTAGTTTCATTCTTTTGCAAGGGGCTGTCCAGTTTTCCCAGCACCACTTGTTAAAGAGGTTGTCTTTTCTCCATTGTATATTCTTGCCTCCTTTGTCAAAGATAAGGTGTCCATAGATGCGTGGATTTATCTCTGGGCTTTCTATTCTGTTCCATTGATCTATGTTTCTGTCTTTGTGCCAGTACCATACTGTCTTAATGACTGTGGATTTGTAGTATAGCCTAAAGTCAGGTAGGTTGATTCCGCCAGTTCCATTCTTCTTTCTCAAGATTGCTTTGGCTATACGAGGTTTTTTGTATTTCCATACAAATTGAGAAATTATTTGTTCTAATTCTTTGAAAAAGACCTCTGGTAGCTTGATAGGAATTGCATTGAATCTATAGATTGCTTTAGGTAGTACACTCATTTTCACTATATTGATTCTTCCAATCCACGAACACGGCACATTTCTCCATCTGTTTGTGTCCTCCTTGATTTCTTTCATCAGTGTTCTATAATTTTCTATATACAAGTCTTTTGATTCTTTAGGTAGAAATACTCCTAAGTATTTTATTCTTTTTGTTTCGATGGTGAATGGAATTGTTTCCTTAATTTCTCTTTCTGATTTCTCACTGTTAGTGTATAGGAATGCTAGGGATTTCTGTGTGTTGATTTTATATCCTGAAACTTTGCTATATTCACTGATTAGCTCTAGTAATTTTCTCGTAGAGTCTTTAGGGTTTTCAATATAGAGGATCATGTCATCTGCAAACAGAGAGAGTTTTACTTCTTTTCCAATCTGGATTCCTTTGATTTCTTTATCTGCTCTGATTGCTGTGGCCAAGACTTCCAAGATTATGTTGAAAAGTAGTGGTGAGAGTGGGCACCCTTGTCTTGTTCCTGATTTCAGGGGGAATGCTTCCAGCTTTTCACCATTGAGGATAATGTTTGCTGTGGGTTTGTCATATATAGCTTTTATTATGTTGAGGTATGTTCCTTGTATTCCTACTTTTTGGAGGGTTTTTATCATAAATGGATGTTGAATTTTGTCAAAGGCTTTCTCTGCATCTATTGAGATAATCATGTGATTTTTATTTTTCAATTTGTTTATGTGGTGAATTACATTGATCGATTTACGAATATTGAAGAATCCTTGCATCCCTGGGATAAAGCCTACTTGATCATGATGTATGATCTTTTTGATGTGCTGTTGGATTCTATTTGCTAGAATTTTGTTGAGGATTTTTGCATCTAAGTTCATCAGTGATATTGGCCTGTAGTTTTCTTTTTTTGTGGCATCTTTGCCGGGTTTTGGAATTAGGGTGATGGTGGCCTCATAGAATGAGTTTGGAAGTTTACCTTCCTCTGAAATTTTCTGGAAGAGTTTGAGTAGAATAGGTGTTAGCTCTTCTCTAAATTTTTGGTAGAATTCAGCTGTGAAGCCATCTGGTCCTGGGCTTTTGCTTTTTGGAAGATTTCTGATTACGGTTTCAATTTCCGTGCTTGTGATGGGTCTATTAATATTATCTATCTCTTCCTGGTTTAGTCTTGGAAAGTTATACTTTTCTAGGAATTTGTCCATTTCATCCAAATTGTCCAGTTTATTTGCATATAGTTGCTGATAATAGTCTCTTATGATCCTTTGTATTTCTGTGTTTTCTGTTGTGATCTCTCCATTTTCATTTCTAATTCTGTTGATTTGGTTCTTCTCCCTTTGTTTCTTGATGAGTCTGGCTAATGGTTTGTCAATTTTATTTATCTTCTCAAAGAACCAGCTTTTGGCTTGGTTGATTTTTGCTATGGTCACTTTTGTTTCCTTTGCATTTATTTCTGCCCTGATCTTTAAGATTTCTTTCCTTCTACTAGACCTGGGCTTCTGCATCTCTTCCCTTTCTAGTTGCTTTAGGTGTAAAGTAAGGTCATTTATTTGATTTTTTTCTTGTTTCCTGAGGTGAGCTTGTATTGCTATGAACTTTCCCCTTAGCATTGCTTTCACAGTGTCCCATAGGTTTTGAGCTGTTGTGTTTTCATTTTCATTCGTTTCCATGCATAACTGAATTTCATTTTTAATTTCTTCTGCGATTTGTTGGTTATTCAGCAGTGTGTTGTTGAGCCTCCATATGTTGGAAGTTTTGAGAGGTTTTCTCCTGTAGTTGATATCTAATCTCACTGCATTGTGGTCAGAAAAGATGCTTGGGATGATTTCAATATTTTTGAATTTATCAAGGTTAGATTTATGGCCCAGGATGTGATCTATCCTGGAGAAGGTCCCGTGTGCACTTGAGAAAAAGGTGAAATTCCTTGTTTTGGGGTGGAATGACCTATAGATATCAATTAGGTCTAGTTGGTCTATTGTATCATTTAAAGTTTGAATTTCCTTGTTACTTTTCTGTCTAGTTGATCTGTCCATTGGTGTGAGTGGTGTATTAAAGTCTCCCACTATTATTGTGTTGTTGTTGATTTCCCCTTTCATACTTGTTAGCATTTGCCTTACATATTGTGGAGCTCCTATGTTAGGTGCATAAATATTTATAATTGTTATTTCTTCTTCCTCGATTGATCCTTTGATCATTATGTAATGTCCATCTTTATGTCTTTTCACTGCCTTTATTTTAAAGTCTACTTTATCTGATATGAGTATTGCCACTCCTGCTTTCTTTTGGTCTTTATTTGCATGGAATATTTTTTTCCAGCCTTTAACTTTCAGTCTATATGTGTCCCTAGGTTTGAGGTGGGTCTCTTGTAGACAACATATATAGGGGTCTTGTTTCTGTATCTAATTGGCCGATCTTTGTCTTTTGGTTGGGGCATTCAGCCCGTTTACATTTAAGGTAATTATTGATAAGTATGATCCTGTTGCCATTTATTTTATTGTTTTGGGTTCCAGATTATCTATCCCATCCGTGTTTCCTATCTATGCAAGTTCCTTTAGCATTCGTTGGAGGGCTGGTTTGGTGTTGCTGAATTCTCTCAGTTTCTGCTTGTCTGAGAAAATTTTGAATTCTCCTTCAAATTTGAATGAGATCCTTGCTGGGTACAGTAGTCGGGGTTGTAGATTGTTTTCTTCCATGACTTTAAGTATGTTTTGCCATTCCCTTCTGGCCTGAAGCGTTTCTGTTGAGAGATCAGCTGTTATCCTTATGGGATTCCCGTTGTGAGTTATTTTTTGCTTCTCCCTTGCTGCTTTTAATATTTGGTCTTTGTATTTGATATTTGCTAATTTGATTAATATGTGTCTTGGGGTGTCCCGCTTGGGGTTCATTCTATTTGGGACTCTCTGTGTTTCTTGGACCTGAGTGGCTATTTGCTTCCCCAATTTAGGGAAGTTTTCTACAATTATCTCTTCAAGAATTTTCTGATGGTCTTTCTTTTTGTCTTCTTCTTCTGGGACTCCTATGATTCGAATATTGGTGCATTTAATATTGTCCCAGAGGTCTCTAAGATTGTCCTCATTTCTTTTAATTCTTTTTTCATTTTTCCTTTCTGTTTCATTTATTTCTGCCATTCTGTCTTCTACCTCACTTATTCTGTCTTCTATCTCTGTTATTCTACTGTTGGTTCCCTCCAGGGTGTTTTTGATCTCATTTATTGCATTATTCATTGTATTTTGACTCTTTTTCATTTCTTCTAAGTCCTTGTTAAAGCTTACCTGCATCTTCTCAATCCTTGCCTGCAGGTTATTGAGCTGCAACTCCAACTTATTTTCCAGGTTTTGGATCATTTTCACTATCATTATTTGGAATTCTTTGTCAGGTAGACATCCTATCTCTTCGTTTTTTGTTTGGTCTAGGGGGTATTTATCCTGTTCCTTTACTTGCTGGGTATTTCTCTGCCTTTTCGTCTTGTTTATCTTGCTGTGTTGTCCCTTTATTGTGGGGATTCCTCTCTATGGGAGGGGTTGGATGTGTGGTTTGTCGAAGTTTCCTGGATGGGAAGACTTGTGTGGTTTTCTGGTGGGTGAGTCTAGGTTTCCTCACTGTTACTAGCAAGAGATAAGAATGGGGAGAAAGCAGTCAAGCCAATGATCTCGCTCTCAGGTAGCAGTGGGTACTGGAGCTTGGATCTTAAAAGGTACAAAGTTGATACCAAGTACTAATGAGCAAAGATTAAAAATCTAGAGTAAAGACTGGGTTCTCAAAAATAGTTTAAAAAAAAAACGGAAAATAAAAATAAAGAAAAAAAAGAAAAACGAAAAAAAAAATAGCAAGGTCATAGGGGACTTAAAAATTCTAAAAAAAAAAAAAAAGAAAAAGAAAAAAAGAAGAAGGAAAAAAAAAGAAAAAAATATATATATGTATATAAAAGTTTTAAAAATTTAAAAGATGTTCCTAGTACAGTTATAATGAAGGCTTTCTCTGGTGCTGGTGCATTCGGTGAAGGGAAGGGTCTGTAGATTTTCAGATGATTCCCTGGCCAGGCTTCTCCTTCTCACAGTCTTTAGACTCCTTTCTATGCAGTCAGCACCACCTGCAGGGCTTTAATTTGCTACTCCTGTCAGTTTCAAAGCTGTTCCCTCCGCTCGCCTCAGCGTCCTCTGTTTGCTGGTCTTTTAAGTGTCTATTCAGCGCTTTGGAGTTTGCCCTGCTCCTGGTGAGAGGGCTTCCCCCGCCCCCTCTGCTCAGGCTCTCTGTCGTCCGCCCAGCACAGTTGGGGAGTGGGGCTTCTCCTCTCCCCCGGCCCGGCCGCTCGGTTTTCTCGGCTTGCAGCTGAGCACTCCTTCTAGGGTGTGTACAGCACCGATCCGTCCAGAATCCCTAGAAGTCTTGGTTAGCCTCCCTGGGGCTGGGTTATGCCCACTGCTCTCGGGCGGGGGCTGGGCCGGTCCGCAGCCCGCAGCTGCCCAGCCTCTCTGTTGACTCCTCTCTGCCCTTTGTTTTGTGCACGGGCCTGGGGGGGGGGTGCTTTTCTTGGGAGGTTAGGTCCCTCGGGCTGCTCCGTTCCCTGAGCCCGAGGCCCGCCCCTCCCTGAGCAGGAGCAGTCTGCTTCGGCTGTGCTGCCACTCGGCTGTGCCTTGTAGCCAGAGACAAATCTTGCAGGGCTTAGCTATTAATCTGCTTTTACTCTCAGTTATATTGCTCTCCAAGATCCACTGCAGATCTGCCAGAGAGAATGCTCCCTGGTATTCAGAAACCTTTCTCCTCTTTTTTTTTTTTTTTTTTCCTCTTTATTCCAGACTCCCCTTCTGGGACGGAACCCGTCCCCAGCTCTTTGTCTCTCCCTCTACTTTTTTTTTTCTTTTCTTTCTTTTGTCCTACCTCCTCATGTCGGCAATGGGTCACCCCTCCAGATGTCCGATGTCCTCTGCCAGCATTCAGTTCCTGTTTTTTGGAGTTTGCTCGGCCTTTAAAAGTTCTTTTGGTATATTTATTGGGGAGAGAGTGTTCTCCCCGTCTTATTCCTCCGCCATCTTAGTTCCTCAAGACTGGGTGTTCTAACTCATGATGTATAATGTTCAAGTGTGAGGTGTTATCCATCGCAATCATTAGAATGGGGAAAGTAACACACCAAAACACTGCTCAGGGAGGAGGAATCGCTGAACAAGTGGGCAAACATACGTCCCAGGCAGGGCAAGATGAGGCCACAGTCTGGGTGCCAACTGACATTTTATTAATTTCCACTGTGAGAACTTCAGATTTTTTCATTATTTTTACATTTTATTGAACTAATGCCTCTCAGTCTTTTTAAGTAAAGGGCATAACTTAAAAAAAGTTAAATTATCATGCAGTAAAAGTTGCTCTTACCATGAGTATATTTTAAAATGGGTGGCTGAAATTATCACATAAATCTCCCAAACTGAAATGAGGTGAAGAGAAGATTATTTCTGAGAACAGGAGCCATGGGAGAAAGAAGTCAGATGAAAGCAGACAAGGTCCATGTTGGTCCTTACTCTCATGGAGCTTGCTGTCCTGTGCAGAAGACAGCCTTTAAGAGAATCATCATGTAAATAGATGTAGTCCTGTGCTGTACTTGATCGCTCAGTCATGTCCCACTCCTTGTGACCCCATGGACTATAGCACACTAGGCTCCTCTGTCCATGGGGATTCTCCAGGCAAGAATACTGGAGTGGGCTGTCATGCCCTCCTCCAGGGATCGAACCCAGGTCTCCCACATTGCAGGTGGGTCCTTTACCATCTGAGCCACCAGGGAAACCCAAATAGATGTAGAAGGATAACTATTATCTAAGCTAGGGTTCAAGGAAGAATATTCTGAGAAACTAAGATGTATCTTTCAGACCTGGATGGACATATTACAGCTAACTTGATGAAAGGGTGCCTGCATGGGAATAAGGGAAACACTTGCAAAAAGGTGCAAAGAAAGAGATTTTGTCGATGGAAAATGGCTATTTTTTTAAAAAAAATGAAGTATAGTTGATTTAAAATATAGCTACAGAAATAGAAAAAAGGACAAATTAGGAATATGGCATTAAGAGAAACTGGTCAATTTTTTAAAGTTTTAAAGTGAATGCAGAGAATTAGCAAGCGATGTAGGCAGGTGTGGGTCAATGCAGGAACTAGAGCTGACAGAAAAGTGACAACTTGTGGACAAGAGAAAATCTAGCAGGATACAACTGGAAAATCTGAAAAAAGTTCACCAACTGCTTCAGTTTGGGGGACTGGAGTGCAAACGTGGGAACAAACTCTCAGGGAAGCTTATAAACCCATCTCCACATAGAGTGAGAGTATCCAGAAAGGTCTGTGGAGCTCCTGGGTGTAACAAAACCCCCTCTCTGAACCCCACAGCTGCTTGAGCATAATTTCTTCAGTTCCCTTCCCCTTTCAAATCGCATATCAGGTCCTGTGGTCAGGAATTTCTAACTCGGGACCCAGAAGGGAAGGAAGAGTCCAGAAATCACAGTTCCCAGTCTTAGGTAGAGGATCGGTGATGGGAACAGGAAAGAGGGACAGATCATTTAGAGCTTGTTATCCAGCTTAGAATTTGAGATTCAGTCCTAAAAATCAATGGGAATCCATTGTTTGGAAAAGTGTAAATTCATGTCTTACATTTTACACTGGCTATACAATATAGTACAGGTGAGAAGGTAGCTCTGTGTGTGTGTGTGTGTGTGTGTGTGTGTGTGCGCACACACAGGCTCAATTGCTTCAGTCATGTCCGACTCTTTGCAAACCTATGGACTGTAGCCCTCCAGGCTCCTCTGTCCATGAGATTCTCCAGGCAAAAATACTAGAGTGAGTTGCCATTTCTTTCTCCAGGAGATCTTCCTCCAGGGACAGAACCCTTCTTACATTTCCTGCACTGGCAGTCAGGTTCTTTACCACTAGCGTCACCTGGGAAGCCTAAGACAGTAGCCTAGA
The DNA here is from genome assembly GCA_007570785.1 of Antilocapra americana. NCBI lineage: Eukaryota > Metazoa > Chordata > Mammalia > Artiodactyla > Antilocapridae > Antilocapra > Antilocapra americana. The sequence continues at coordinate 36,569,439 of ML661885.1, forward strand.
GAGGCAGAAATACAGGTTAGAAGACTTGTAAAGCAAGAACAATATAAAAGATCAAGACCAAGCTAGGACTTTGTTATGAATTGAACATGAGTGGCAAAGAGGAGAGAGGGAGAGTAGGAATGCACATGGATTTCATCGTGGGTGCAGTTTTCCCACTATCTTTAGATTCAGAGACCATCAGGATCGCAAGGGCCTTCGGGTCAGTTTGACTTGCCCAGTCCCTAATTCTGACATTACTCTCTTTATTCAACACTTCTGTCCTTGATTATGGGAAGGGTGCGTGCATGCTTGTTTAAAGAATTATTGGCAGTCTGTGTAATTTTCGTGTCTTTGCATGAAAAAGTCACTAGAACAGCACAGATGTAGGAATTACAGTGCAAATATTGTCTCTTTTTACGGCACAGGAGTTGTAGCACGAGCAGCAAGCTAGACAAGAACTAGGACAAGTGAAGATCAGCGTTTAGTGAAAACAGATCTCTCCTTTCTGAAGCTGTGTTTGAATCAGTCATCAGAAGATCGAGTTTAGAGATGGGTAAGAGTGGAGCTTAAAGGGGATTTGAAGGTGATGAGAAGAAACCCTATCTCTATATGGATAGAGACAGATAGCGCAGACAGCCACGCCAGCGCTCCTCATCATCTCCTTTATCTGTCTTGGAAGCTCTGTGGATTGGCAGGAGCTGCTTCACTTCAAGAGGAGTGCTAAGATAAGTTAATTATGTGTTTGTATCTGATACCACTTGTTAGAAAAAAATGCCAACTTTTTACCGTTTGGCAATGTAGCTATTGTAAATGAGAAACCCTGGCGATACGGGTGTGCCTTGTTCTAAGTAAATTTGAAGGTAGAATCTCAAGTTTTATAAAATCTCATCTAATTAGTAGGAATTTAACATCTTTCTGAGACCTTGAACTCGGGGATTTCGTGAATCAAGAGTGAGATGGTGAGATCTCCTGGCAAATTTCAGGGTTATAGCCTAGTATGTGTGCGTACAGTGAGCTAAGTCACTTCAGTTGTGTCCGACTCTGTATGACCCTATGGACTGTAGCCTGCCAAGCTCCTCTGTCCATGGGATTCTCCAGGCAAGAAGAGAGGAGTGGGTTGCCAAGTCCTCCTCCAGGGGAGCTTCTCCATCCAGGGATCAAACCCACGTCCTTTGTCTCCTGCATTGACAGGTAGATTCTTTACCACTAGCACCACCTGGGAAGCCCTGCAGCCTTGTATACATACAGAGAATAATGACCTAGGTTTGGTTTTAACTTTTAAACCAAGAAAGGAGACAACAGGACTTCCCTGGAGGTCCAGTCATTAGGAATCCACCATCTAACGCAGGGGACATGGGTTTGATCCTGGTCAGGAAAGATTCCACAGGCTGTAGGGTGACAAAGTCCATGTCCCACAACTACTGCACCCGTACTCTGGACATGTGCTCTGCAACAAGAAAAGGCATGGACAGTAATAAGATGTTCATGCATTGAAACTAGCGTAGTCTCCACTCACCGCAACTAGAGAAAGCCCACTCAGCAATGAAGACCTGGTGTAGCCAAAAGTAAATAAATAAATATTTTTTTAAAAAAGAAAAGAAAAGATGCAACAAAGTTTTGCTGGGTTTGTGTGTGAAATCAAGGAATTGACCAGAAAGAATAAAAATATGCATGTGTCCACCTGAAGAAGAAAATAAAAGGGAGAGGGACACTAACATTTGGAAGAAAAGATATCCTCAAGTTAAGAAAATGTCTTAAGAGAAAAGCAAATTTTTAATTAAAACTTTCTTCAGCCAATAAATATTTTATCATCCAGAGATATACCATGAAGCCATGTAGCTCTAGAACTAGCAACAGCTTAACCACTTTTGGGGCTTCCCAGGTGGTGCTAGTAGTAAAGAACCTGTCCACCAATGGAGGAGATGTAAGAGACACATGGGTTCGATCCCTGGGTCGAGAAGATCCCTTGGAGGAGGGCATGGCAACCCACTCCAGTATTCTTGCCTGGAGAATCCCATGGGCAGATGAGTCTGGTGAGCTACAGTCCATAGGGTAGTAAAGTGTCAAATATGACTGAAGCAAATTAGCATGCACGCATGTAACCACTTTTACCCTCAAACACTTCAAACCCTATTTGTGAATTTTCCTCTGAAGGAATTTATTTTTAAGTTTATAACAAACTCCAATCAGAAATGGCATTCACCTTCAAGGAATATGTTTAATAAAAAACTTCATTATAAGATATATTAGAGTTTTATAAATATTTTATAGGCATGTTATAGGAGATACATGTTTATTCTTATGAAAAAGTCTAGAATAATCAATCTTCCCTAAAATATCTCAGAACTGTAAAAGCATTTCGATTTTAAAATAAAAATGTGATAATATGCAGTTACAAAAATTGATTCTTCACCACTGTTATTCAGACATGCAATGCCTCTCTCGTCTTTATGACTCCTTATGTAATATATAGTTGTCAACCAATGAAGCATGAAGCATTGAATAAAATTACTTTCAAATATAAAATAACAATGTATTTGGAAAAATTAATTTTATTTTCTCTACTGAAAGCAAATTTTCAAAAATTGTGATGTATTATTCAAACTCAGAAGGACCAATAGTGAAGATCTGAGAAAAAATTACTGGAAGCCTCTAAAATAACAATCTTCAAGTTGATGAATGACACAAAACCATTTGAGAGGGTCTCCTTTGCATCCTGAGTGGGATGGGAGTTTATAGCATGTGGAATGAAAATGCAGTAATGCCCCAAGGTAGTCTGAGATTATCAACCCTCATGGACCTCTTAATGACTCTCCCAGGTCACATTCCTTCTGCATTTCTAAGGCTGTATTATATGAAAATAGCAAAGTGGAAATAAGCTCTCAAGTTTTGCAAAGATTAAATGAGATAATGCATGTGAGGCTGTAACTGGATACCTTATATAAAGGGAATGCTTAATAAACTATTACTATCATTATTTTAAACTTCCTGCCAGCCAGAGAAATCCCATTAGACAGAATGACAATTTTTCAATTGGGGATTAAGGTGCTCTCAATGGTTTATACTCTGTCATCTTCATCTAATGACAATAAAAGAGAATCACCTTCAGACCAGCTAATTATTCTTTGTGAGTGAATTTTGGGGAGGGAACGAGTAAGCCATACAAATATCCCAAATCTGGAAGAATTTCATAAAATGCCTCCAGGTTCTAAAACTTCAAAAACTACTTAAAAGTCCACAATAATCTGTGCTGCCTGTGTGAGCTGAATCAAAGACAAGGTTTAATTCTTAATTTATAGGGTAACTCATATGGGACCATGAGACTCACCAGCAGATGTGTTTCAATCTGTAAAATAGGGGCATTGATTATATATTACATTGTTAAAAAAAACTTTCACAGAGGGCTAGAAATTCAGACAATCATTGCTCTCTTCCTTTGTCTCTTCTCTTTTACTTCTTTTCTATAACTCAGTATGCCAGAATAGTCTTCACAGTTGAGTTTGGCCAAAATAAGGAATACCTTAATCCCACAATTTTAAAGTAAATCAAAGTGGTTTGCATGAGGCCATGAGGCCAAAGTCACTGTGTAGTTTGTGTAACAGAAAAAATCCAGGAGTAGATCCACGTCAGGCCTGTTCTGATCAGGGCTCTGCCTCTGGTTTTGCACAAATGATTTGTCTCTCTGACCTTCACAGTCATCCTTATCTTCAGGCTAGCTTCCCAAATGGGGCCAAAGAGCATCATTAAATCCAGGTGTTACATCCACACATGACTTCTAGAAAACGGGATTTTTCTTCCCCTACTCATCAAACACAAGTCCTGAGCTTTACTTCAACTGACCACTTTTGTTCTGTGCCTTCTTGCAAATTGATCCTTATGGCAGAGAGATGAAACAATGCTTAGCGACTCAGCAGGTGGAGGCAAAATTACTGCTACCCACAGAGGGCTTCCCTGGTGGCTCAGATGGTAAAGAATCTGCCTGCAATTCAGGATACCTGGGTTCAATCTTTGGGTCATGAAGATCCCCTGGAGAAGGAAATGGCAACCCATTCCAGTATTCTTGCTTCGAGAATTCCATGGACAGAGGAGCCTGGCAGGCTACAGTCTGTGGAGTCACAAAGAGTCAGACATGACTAAGCAACTAACACACATACAGCGAGGCTGATACAGTGAGGAAGTGATGGATGGTGAGACAACCAAAAGTTGTAGCACTTGTTAGATTCTATCAGCAGGACCAGAAAGTATTGGATTGGTCAAAAATTTCATTTGGGTTTTCATTACACTTTATGGAAAAAGCCAATCCAACTATTGGCCAACCCAGTAACTTCAAAGGACTTACCCAGAATCTGTTGTGATTCAATGCGGTTATATTTCCCACTCCTGAGGTCTACTCCAGTCCCAGATTGCCAAAGAACAGTCTGAAAATGTATTTCTTTCTCTGCTAAAAGGTGGCACTTCTCTGACAACATTGTCCTGGGACCAAGCTTGTGCATTGTTTCTATTTCCTTTTCACTTAGGATGAATTATTTTCATAAGATGCTTTGGTCTTTTTTCACTTTAAACAAATAGACTGCCAGCTATTTTCTCCAGCAAAAATGCATTTCTTTGGGATCCTCACAGGATTGCAATTCAAGGTTTGTAGCTACAGTGAACCATGCAAGTACCGCAAATTAGGGATAGGAAAACTCTTTCATAGAAGGGGAAAGGAAAGGGAGAGCGCTGTGGTAAACAAAGAGTCCATGGCTTTTTGCTGGTTGCGTTTCGACAGCCTCTCATTGGCTGAGCTCTGGGCAGGCAAGAAAATGAAGTCTTTCTTCTTACTGTTTGTCTCTGCTATCATAGAGCTTGAGAGCTCCCCCTTCTGGACCCCCAGCTCTATTTTAATTATGTTTTCTGTTAATTAATTTTCATAGTCCCTTATACAAATAGGCCTTTGATTAATCTCTCCCAGACTGTAAGGTATGTGGCTTAAATTGGTGTCTAAGTACGCTTATGTTCATTTATACTAAAACCTTTTAATGAAGTAAATAAGTTCATAAGAACAAATTGAGATTCCAAGTCGCTGGATAAAAGTCAATGAATGAGTAAGAAGGTATAAATAAAAATCATATGGATTTGTCCCTGGATGGATTTTAGCACACAGAACCATGTGTCCATATTTTTAAGCCTATGATGTAGGAAATGCTGTAATGTCATACTGCACTTTGTCTGACCCTCATTTTTTAGATTGGAGGAAATAACCCAAAGACCTTCAGATCATGAAATTTTCTCAAGAGTTTTCAAAAATGATTTAGAACTTGAATGAACTATTTTAACACATTTAAATCCTTTTCTTAAGAATTGCTTTCCTTTGTGGAGTTGAACAGAAAAGGTAATGAGACACTTCTTTTTCACATATTTAATGTGTCAAAAAGTATCACTTTGCTCTTCATCGTGAAAGAAATAAATACAAATCAAAAAGAAAGACAAACACCAAAAATGCAGCTTATTGAGAATTGAGGGAGGAAAACATAGATTCTTTTCCCCCCAAACTTTCTCAGGCCACCCAGGCTATCCATGGAACAGAATTTTATGTTTCTGTGTGTGTGTTCATGTATTCAGATAATTTTGAGTCTTCCATAAGACTGCGTTACCTTTTTGAGCTATGAACTACTTTGATTCTCTGGTGAAACCTGTGAAATCCTCCTCAGAAATACAAAACTAGTAGAGAAACGAAGTATATTAAAGCACAGTGGTCAAAATACCAAATATGTGAAATAATAATGTATGCACTTCTTTATTAATATATTCAATAATCAGACTGTTATGGACTGAACGTTTGTGTTCTCCCCAAATTCATATGCTGAAATCCTATCCCCAGTGTGATGATTAGGAGATGGGGTCATTGGAAGATAGTTAAGATTAGGTGGGCTCATGAGCAAAGGGTCTTCATGAATGGGATTAGTGCCTTCAGGAGAATCACAACGATGTTTCCTTCCTCTCTCTGCTCTGCAACATATGTGGGTACAATGAAATGTCAGACTTCTGCAAGCCAGAAGACACCGTCCCCAGAAGCTGCCCCTACTGCCATTCTGATTCTACAATGGTCTGTTTCCAAGACTAGGTGACACAGCTGAGATTCAAATTTCAGACAGTCTGATTCTAGGGTCTGCTGTCTCAATCATGTTGCCATTCAGCCTAAAACATACCTGCAAGATAATTTATCTCAAATCAATGATTTTGTAAATAAGGTAACTAAGGTTCAGAGTGCAAAGAAAACTTACATCAGCAGCTACGATTAAGGAGTGCTTGATTTTGTTTTGTGGTCTTCAAATATACGGAATTTCACAAACCATAATTATTGCTTCAAGACATAACCAACATTACTGGCCTACAAGTAGTCATCCTTATTTTAATTAATGAATTAATTTAAATAAAATAATGAATATTCATAAACTCACCACCGAACCCAAAGACTTGTCATTGACAATGACTTAATCTACCACCCTTATCTGAACCTTTTGCTACAACTTAATGCAGCCAAAATGTTTACTGTTCTTTTACATACACATATGCACACACACACTTTTTAATCACAATATAAGCCTGTTTAAAGAATATTGTTTAGTTTTAGTAGCTTTTGAATTTTATTATACAAAGGGCTTCCCTGATGGTTCAGTTTTTAAGGAATCCACCTGCAATGCAGCAGACCCTGAATCCCTGGGTCAGGAAGATCCCCTGCAGTATTCTTTCCTGGAGAATCACTGTGGACAGAGGAGCCTGGCAGGCTACAGTCCATTGGGTCGGAAAAAGTCGAACACAAGTGAGCAACTAAGCCCAGAACAACACATACAATGGAGCTTATGTTTCATTTTCAGCATCACATTACTAGTATCCATCCATATTCCTGACTACACGTTGGCTAAAATAATTTTAAAACCTGACAGCATTCAGCTCTATGCTATTTATGAGAAATAAATTTGAACCCCAGTCTCCTAACTGAAAGACCAGCACTTAATCCACTACTACAGAATGGCCACTCTTTGCCGCTAAGCAGCTCTTCTTCCTCTGAGTTACTTATTTACTCAGAGGGAGCTCTTTGCAGGAGCCCTGAATCACAATAGTAGGTGCTGCTAACTACCATTTTTGGTCACCTTTGGGTAGGGCTAGCTTCTTATCTGAAACACATAAATAAATCGGCATTTGAGCATCTCTGGACTGGTGGAAAATAGAAAATCCAGCTCACAAAGTGTGCAGAGGCCAGGGATATTGGCCTACCCAGGAAGGAAGGGTAGCTCAAAGTCGGAGCTGATTGGGCAGTGAGGAAAATCCTCATGTTGCTTTATTTGGGCTGAAACCAAAGCCAAGCATGGCTAGACCTTTGGGGGCAGGACTCAGTGCCACGTTGCTATGGTGATTCTTCCACCAGCTCAGAGGCTTCCTCTGCTCTCTAGCAGAGCCCAGCCTCCAAGGTGGGAGGGGGTGAGAGCGGTGGGGAGAAAAAGATAGGGCTGCCGAAGCCAAGGACAGAAGAGTTCTACTATGGGAAGACCATGAGATGAAAATGCCCTTCTGCTGTGTGTGCATGCACATGTGCATGTACATCTGTGTGCACGTGTGCAGGAACCCACACTGGGGAGGGAGGAGGGATGAAGGGTGGATTTTCTCTGCTATGTGCCCCCAACAGGAGCATAGCTTTAGCTAATTCATTTAGAACTTTACCCTCTTCTTAAATGGTGATAACTCAGGTGACTTTATGTTGCAAAATTCCTTTTTTCCTGGACTGTGTCTTATGAGCAGCCCCCTCCACACCACATGCGCACATGGACACACATACACAACATAGACCCTTCTGCCATCTTTTCTAAACAAACAACAGATTGCATTGCTGCTGTTCAGAGTCTTGTGCCAGGAAAACAAGGAGGGGGGAAAAAACCCAACTTCTTCACCAAGTTTCAAACCAAATGTGTGTGCCTACCAAGTGATACACTGCATAATTATGAGCATTTCATAACTGTTCGTCTAAGCCCATGCCTGCAAAGATTCAGGGGAATCGTTGCCCAGCTCGTTCTCTAGAGAAGGGCCATACGCGAACATGAGTCATCTTTACCATCTGCCCAGTGCATTCCAGAACGCTCAGCAAGCATTCTCTTTAAGGTCACTCATAATCCCCATTTTACAGATGGACAATCTGAGTGAGAAAGAGAGGTGATGTGCTGCCTTTATCCACTGCTTCTCTCGGGATCCACAGAAATAAGTAAGCTCTTTTTACACATTGAAATCATTAAAAAAAAAAAAAAAAAACACAGCAACTTTTGCCAGATAGCAAGGGCAGACTTCAGAGTGTGATCATTTTTCACCAGGAAACATGGCATCTACCATGGCTGCCACAAAGTTTCAAATAAGAGCATATTTCTTTCTCCTTTCTGGAGTAACGTAACTTGAAACTTCCAGTGGCAGGTACTCATAGGCCGCTGGACCAACCAACAGCTCTGGGTAAGCCCCTGAGAAGAACTAAGGCCCTATAGTAATATGGCATCTCTGTGATATTCTAAAAGTGAAATGAAAGCAAGATGTATAAAACCCATATTTTGCAAAATGGAAATTTACAGCCTTAGCAAAAACAATTAATAAATTAAAACAAGAAAGCCTCCTCTACAGCAATAGTCTCTGATGACATTCCCAGAGTATGTCATTATTTCATATGTGACTTCAGGCAAGTTACTCTAAACTTCCTCATTTTATCATCTGCAAAATGGGGCTATAAATTGTATCAAACCCTCAAGTGATTTTTATTATTCAATGAGTTACTGTGCACCTAGAGAACTTGGCATAGTGCCTTACGCAGAGTAAGAATTGAGTAAATGTTAGGCATACTCACACTTGCCAAGTTCAAATGTCTTACTTGAACTGGAAAAATGACTACCTTTCCCAAGGGAAGTGTAAAGTGTAATTCTACCCTTGTGAATTAGAGACAGGCATTTTAACAAAATACTGACCATTGACAAATACATCCTCAAATTATTATCAAGCATCTTTTACTTATATTTTACCTGAAAAAGGACCACTGTACAATTTCTAGCATCATGACAATACTTTCTGCCCCAAAGTGAACTCTGCTGCAGACTTCAGTGAGCAAACGTGGAGAAACCATATGCAGAGAAGGATCAGGTTGTTTCAGGGCATAGATTCCAACTTTGTGGCACAGATGTGGGCAGCTGGGCAAGTTGCATCAACTTGGCAGCCGCGAAGCCGGAAGCAGCTCCTTTGAATAAAGGTTTCCAGCTGACTGCACAGCTAAGTGGCAAGGTCGTGAATGGCCTTAGGCTCTGGGAGACAAGGCTGTACCCACAATCGAAGATGAGCCCTTACTTCAGAGATGTACAAAGAGGAGGGCATACCCCCACCAGTCTCTTGAGTCACAAACACATATGCTTGGAAGGCGGCCCCTCCCCCCAAATGCTGTCACCTTTAAATAACAGAGAATGGTTGGTTATTATGGAGAGTTCCGTAACTCAGTAGGTGTATTCATTGGTAAAGCTCTAGAGGTAACATGATTTCTCCCTGCACACATACTGAGAGACAAATTGCTATTCATCTCAATCAGCAACTGATAAACATGAAGTAATTAAATTAGCTTGTGGCCGACGTCATCGTGGAATCCTAGATTTGTAAGCAGCTGAAGAGAATTTAGACATCACCTAATTCACTGTCTTTATTGGAGGAAGAAAATGCAGTCAAGAGAAATTTGTTGACTGGTCCAAGCCCTCATAATTCATCACACCAGATGAGAATGCAACAATTCAGTGCTGCTTCCAGAACTAACATTAATAATTCAGTTGAGAAACTATCTGTCACTACCACTCAACCTAAGGACCATGACTCAAATATTTTATCAGTTTAACCATAAAGAACACTCTATCGACCCCCACTAATTCTAGGAAATGGTCAGCCACAGACTGAACAGCCTCTTCCTCTCTGGAAAACGCCCAAAACTGTTATTCTGTTCAGTTGCAATCAAACAAGGACAATCAAATATACGTAAAGGCCAATCACAAACTTCCCCACACTCCTTCTGAAATTCTTAACCTAATAGACCATCCCCTTTTTACTTTATTTAGTTCACTCTCCTTTCAAACACCCTTTGAACTCCTGCAGAAGCAAAAGTGATAGGAGAGGCTTCTTTTGCAAGCATTTGAATAACTGGCATTTGCTAATTTGGTCTCTTGCTTTGTGCTGGGTTTGGCACAATAGAATTTGAATATGAAAGTAATAGTTAAAAAAAAAAACTTGCTCGTTGAATAACAAACTCAAAACATAGATTTTAGAATTCAGTGGCTCTTCGACACCTTAACACCTATCCATCCATGAGCTGCTTGGATTGGAGCAGTATAAAACTCGTGCATGATTCTCCAGCATCTTCCTCTGCTTCAGCTACCAAGAATATTTCAGATGTCAAGTTCTCTGTCGTCTTATGTCCCTGAGTCACTGATCATGCAGAAGTTCATATTGACTCGTTTTTCACATGCCGTAAAAATGAGACATAAACTTGTGTCCATCAAGTTATGGAAATCTGGGGAGACTGTTGTCACAACACTATAACCTATCTCATCCTGACTAATATACATAGAGCAAGTGCACAAGAAAAATATATCCTTTCAATACTGTGCAGAAGAATTGACAGTTGATTTTTCCAACTGACGGACCACACCATCTGAAATTTAGGAAGCTTTAGCCCAGGCATGGAGACTAAAGAAGACATAAGGGAAATACAGACACAGACAACCATTAACACAAAGTCAGCCCATGGTAAATGCTATACTAGATTAATCAATGAACTGCTCTGAGAGCTTAGAATTAGGTTGGATTAACTCTGATAAAGAGAATCTGTGGAGGACTCAAGAAGAATATATTATTAAATCAGTAAATCTTTGCCTTGAAGAGATTTTCTGGGTGGGGATGAGAAGCAAGGAAAAGGAAACACTATGAAGAAAGATTCACCCTGCCCTTCTTTTGGGTTACAGGGCTAAAATAGTAATTAAGTAAAATCCTACAGTTTTCTCCTGGGGTTTTGGCAGCTTATAAAATAAAGGGATCCTTTTCTAATCTCATCAGATGTAGACTTAAGAAAGATGACACTTCACATAGGAAGCTGGTGGATGGATAGCTGTTAATGTATAAAACTATACTTTAAAAATATATTTCAATGAGTAGGGCTCTGAAATAACCCCTTCGAATTCAAATTCTACTGTGTCAAAAACAAATTTTAGTTAGAAACCAAATTAGTGAAGGCTGTTTATTGAAACACTTGCTCTAGCAAAGGACCTATTTACCATCCCATCACTTTAATTTACCCAGGTCCCCAATCCCACACTGTGGGCTTATGACCCTCCCAAAGGGCTCCTGGAGAAGGTAATGGCAATCCACTCCAGTACCCTTGCTTGGAAAATCCCATGGATGGAGAAGCCTGGAAGGCTACAGTCCATGGGGTCACGAAGAGTCGAACACGACTGAGAAACTTCACTTTCTCTTTCATGCACTGGAAAAGGGAATGGCAACCCACTCCAGTATTCTTACCTGGAGAATCCCAGGGGCAAGGGAGCCTGGTGGGCTGCTGTCTATAGCGTCGCACAGAGACAGACATGACTGTCACATGAAGTGACTTAGCAGCAGCAGCAGCAGCAGCAGCAAAGGGCTCCATCATTGTGGTGTTCTTCATTACTGTGGTAAACAGTAAACTCAGCTTTGTCTTATCGAGAGGTAATTTTGGGAAAGTCAGCACTCAACAATTACCACCTTTCTAGTTTTCAGTATCAGTTTAGTCACTACCTGTGACCTGGTCACTAAACCAAAGTGATATATTTTTGTTCTGCACCACCCTATTTCAGGTACCAATTTCTGTATTAGTCAAGATGAACTGATTATACTGTGGTCACATAACCCTGAAGTCTCAGTGACTGAATACAACAACATTGTCTCACGTACCCGTCATGCTCAGTGTGGGTTTTCCGTCACCTGGTTACTCATGAACACAGACTTACAGAGGTACCGCCATCTGGAACATTGTTATCCTCCAAAACAGAAGACGGAGATACTGCAGAATCATTCACGGGTTTGTTGTTGCCTTAGCTTAGCACTAGCAACCACCATCTCATTGGCAAGAACTATCCAGAAGGCCCACTTAACATCCTGGGGCCCAGGAACATGGGAAGCATATTCGATGGAAGTAATTGTCCCTAACACACTAAGGTTGTGTAGAGATATCACCAATAAGAAAAAGGAAGAGATTAACAACAAGGGGCTTCAAATCTGGTAGGGGAAAAAAAAAAACCACTATCAAAACACAAGGCACAGGATAAATACCATTTTGAGGTTACTTCCTTCAGGAGCTGCCTCAAAATCCAGCCACAATTATTTTCAGAGAACTATCAGCAGATTGGCTAGATTTAAACACTCCTTGCCACACCCTGCCCTTTGCTTTGCTCCAATCTAGGCAAAAAAGCAAAAACAAAAGAAAAAGGGGTCTGGATCTTTTGTGAGTGTTCTGAATCACTCCTTCTTTACCTACTCTAATTTGAACTTGAAAGATTGGACAGTTTGACAGAGGAGGAGAAATATTGTATGATATCCCTTACATGTGGAATCTAAAAGGAAATAATATAAATGAACTTACTTAAAAAACAGAAAAAGACTCACAGACTTCAGGAATGAGTTTACAGTTGCCATAGGATGAGAGTGGAGAGAAGGATGGGGGAGGAGATAGGGAGTTCCCTGAGAGCTCAGTTGGCAAAGAATCTGCCTGCAATGCAGGAGACACTGGTTCACTTCCTGGCTCAGGAAGATCTGCTGGAGAAGGGGTAGGCTACCCACTCCAGTGTTTTTGGGCTTCCTCTGTGGCTCAGGTGGTACAGAATCTGCCTGAAATGCAAGAGACCTGGGTTTGATCCCTGGGTTGGGAAGATCCCCTGGAGAAGGGAAAGGCTACCCATTTCAATATTCTGGCCTGGAGAATTCCATGGACTGTGTAAGTCCATGGGGTCTCAAGGAGTTGGACACGACTGAGTGACTTTTACTTTCACTTTGGGATCAACATGTATCCACTGCTATGTTTAAAACTGATAACCAACAAGGATCTACTGTATAGCACATGGAGCTCTGCTTAATGTTATGTGGCAGCCTGGATGGGAGGGGAGTTTGGGGGAGAATGGATGCATGTATATGTATGGCTGAAGTTCTTCACTGTTCACCTGCAACTATCACAACATTGTTTGATAACAGGATTTACACTAAGAAAAAAAATTTTTTTTTTAATGAAAGACAATGACCAGCGAACTTGTAAAACATCTACAGTTCAAGATAATAATACAACTGAGCCTGCTCAGAACAAATATTAAAAAAGCAACTTGGAAGAGACTAAAGTCATCACAGATTCAAGCAGATACAAGTATGCTCACCATCCCACACTGGAAGTTTTGTTGGATTTGAACATCACTGGCATCTCAGTTAACTCCTGGGGTGGGTGTTGGGTCCCTCTCTCTATTCAACAGCTGGAAATCTGGTTTGTCCATGAGGTTCTATATTCCAGAATCCTGTTTCAATGCTTTAGTGCTTAGTCATGACTCTAATCAAATTCACATAAATTGAGTCCAGTAGTTTCACCATAAACATTTTGCTTCAAGCAATTTCTCTGCAAATAGTTTTACCACACAACTAATTAGCCATAAGATAATTGTACTGTGAAAGATAAAAATAACTAAAATAATAACTTTGCTGTACACGTAAAACTAACACAACATTGTTAATTGACTACACTCCAACATAACAACAACAAAAAAATCAAATCCTTAAAAGGTTCTATGGAAACAAAACTTTTACCAAAATTCCTGGTATTCAAGTTCATGCTTATGAAGCAATAAAAATGTTTAATTCAAATTTACATATTTGTTTTAAAAATAAAATATCATATTTTACTAAAAATAAAATAAATAGGGACATTAAAAAGGACATCATAAATCATGAAAAACTAATAGCAATTTTTTTAAAGATTTTATTGTGAAAAAAAAATGTTATTCATAGGGCTCCCCTGCTAGTTCAAACAGTAAATAATCCACCTACAATGCAGGAGACCCAGGTTTGATCCCTGGGTTGGGAAGGTCCCCTGGAGGAGGGCATGGCAACCCACTCCAGTGGAGTGGAGAATTCTCCACTTGCCTGGAGAATTCCATGGATAGAGGAGCCTGGCAGACTACAGTCCATGGGGTCGCAAAGAGTCAGATACAACTGAGAAGCTAACACTTTTCTTCTTTCTTCACGATGAAGAAAGTACAGAAAATATTTGAATTCATTTCAAATGTGTTATTTATGATTACATTTGTATTCAGGTCTATTTTAGGAGAAGAAATGATTCTCCCTTTCTCAAAGTTGATCATTAAGGATTCAGGATTGAACGTTGGACATTATGTTCTTCACAATATTGAAAAATCTGCTTTAAAGTCTTTTCATATTTCCCTGGAGGTAAAACAAACAGAGGAAGGATATAGCTATTTCTTGTCAATATGAATAACATATAGAACTGGCAGCACACACCTGGACCACATTTAAGTATTCTGTCTATCACATACCTAGTCTTTGTATTTTTCTAAGTCACTTAAGCCAGATTCTGTGCCAAATACCAAAATTCTGACTGCATCGTGTTCTCCACTATCAAATAGCCAAAAATATTTCACCCTTTTCAATAAATGCTTCAGGAATCAGGTAACTGTTTCTTTTGGAGGAGATAGGAAGAGCTTGATTCTTCTTTTGCCTTCAACTTCTAATGTCGGGTCATAAATTTGGTAAAGTGAAAGTTGTTCAGTCGTGTCTAACTCTTTGTGATCTCCATGGACTATATGGTCCATGGAATTCTCCAGGCCAGAATACTGGAGCGGGTAACCTTTCCCTTCTCTAGGGAATCTTTCCAATTCAGGGATTGAACCCAGGTCTCCTGCATTGCAGGCAGATTCTTTACCAGCTGAGCCACCAGGGAAGCCCAAATTTGGTAAAGACAGCATTAAAGAATAAGCCATTATATCTAAATACGCTAAACAATAGGCCATTTTTTCAAAGTTTTTTTTTTTTTTTTATGTGAGTCATGTTTTTTAAGTCTTTGTTGAATATGTTACAATGTTGCTTCTGTTTTATGCTTTGGCTTTTTGGCTGCTGGCTGCGTAGGATCTTAGCTCCCCCACCAGGGATCAAACCCACACCCCGTGCATTGAAAGGTGGAGCGTTAACAACTGGACTGCCAAGGACGTCCCAAGAACAGGTCATTAACTCTCTCAAAAACTGTTGTGAATCACTAGCCACCTCTTTTACATTTGTCATAGCTTAGTAAACATTTGTCTTGATAGCTGGGAGGCATGCCTGTGTTCACAGAAGGATTTGTAAGCTGTTATGTTATTTTCTAAAGCTTCCCTGGTGGCTCAGTAGTAAAGAATTCACTTTACCTGTGCAGGAGACACAGGTTCTATCCCTGGGTGGGGAAGATCCCCTGGAGAAGGAAATGGCAACCCACTCCAGTATTCTTGCCAGGACAGAGGAGCCTGGTGGGCTATAGTCCAGAGGGTCGCAAAAGTCAGACACACCTTAGTGACTAAACTGCCGCATGTTATGTTCTAGAGTACCGTGCAATTTGATTTACTCCCTCTTATTTCACACTTCCAGTAAGTTTCCCTATCATCATATTTCCTACCAAGTCCATATATAATTGTTATCATTCACTATTTTAAGACCACCATACTTACATATCACTATAGAGTCCATTTTAAGGCCTTAAATTTATATAACATAAAAATGGGAATATTGCATCAATGGAGAAATGAAACCAACTGTCAACCAATTGAAACCAAACTTGAGGTGAAAATACCTAAAACCCATATATAGTCATATATCTGTTCTCGTTCATTTGGATGGTGAAAGACCTATTGGAATTACTGTGGACCTGAGACTCTGGCTGGCAAAGCACCAATAAATTGAGATAAACCACCTGAAAAACATGATGAGTGACAGCCCTTTTCCAGAAAGCCCCTTATGAGCAATAGTGATTGATGCCATGCTCCCTCGATAGACCCTCTCCATCTTTGTGCTTGTGCTCAGTCATGTCTGACTCTTTGTGAGTCCACAAGGCTCCTCTGTCCATGGAATTTTTCAGGCAAGAATACTGGAATAGGTTATCATTCCCTTCTCCAGGGAATCTCCCCAACCCAGAGATCAAACCCACATCTCCTGTATTGTCTGCGTTGGCAGGCAGATTCTTTACCACTGAGCCACTTGGGAAACAAGGCCCTCTCCATAGTATTATTGTGACATCTATTCCAAATCCAAGAATAGCTGCAAGTGAAAGAAAACATATACCCAGAATCTAAATGCTTTCTGTCTGCCAAGAGGACAGACTGCCGAGCTGTGGGCGCTTAGGAAACCCAAGTCAGCCCTCTCCAGACTAGCCAAGGTTTGGAAAATAACAATCATACTTGCATTTTTCAAAAATAAATATTTAAAGTGTGTGCTTTCCGCCATGTACTTCACATTTCTTTTTGTCTTTACTTCCATCTTCAAAAGGCAAGCCGTGCTGGTGCTGCTCACAATTATTTCAACCCCTGAAAAGGCACAGACTTCATCTCTGGAATCAGCCTGTCATGCTGGACACATCTATTGAGTATGGTATCCAATCCCTTTTTATTGTATTGTACAAATAAAATCAGATTGAGGAGAAAG
Organism: Antilocapra americana; assembly: GCA_007570785.1. Lineage (NCBI taxonomy): Eukaryota > Metazoa > Chordata > Mammalia > Artiodactyla > Antilocapridae > Antilocapra > Antilocapra americana. The sequence continues at coordinate 36,586,149 of ML661885.1, forward strand.
TGCTCATACCTCCTATAAGGAGCAACAGTAGGAGCCTCACAGAGAGGCAGAGTCTGATCACATCAAGACAGCACAAAGCTGGGAGGGAAGGAGAAGAAAGTGAAGGATTTCTTGGAGAATGCAGTCTGGCATCTTAACGCTCTACAGCTGAGGCTGCAACTGTCAACCTCAAAGGAGGGGGAAGCAGTAGGAGTAATGGTACCCAGAGCCTGTACTGATGGCAAGTGAGAACAAAGAACTCACAGAATGCATCCAGCAGAAAAACATTTTGGAAGCTTCACTCTGTCGGCTAAGAGGACCTTAAAACAGATTGGTCTTTAGCAACATAGTGAAGAAACACTCAGCAGTAAATTGCAGAAATAACGCTAGGATGAGGGAGAAAGAAACCATAATTCAAGCCTGAAAATAATAGAATCTCAAAGGGAGATCATTTATTCCATCTGTAATTTCCTAAACAAGGAAACTGAGGCTCAGAAAGATATGAGTTGTTCAAAGTCACAGAGTTCCTAGAATATCACTTTGCAAATATGTTTTAAGTCAATTCCCATAAATTTCTGAATTAAAACAAAAATAAAAAGCACATGCCACTGTCAATATTCATAGTTTAAGTTCTCCCAAAAGTGGACCTTAAGACAAGGACTTGTTGGCATGTTTGGGAGCTGCAGGAAATGCTGATGTGGGAGTAGAGTTGTAATATAGATGGAAAGAGTGCCAATAAAGCAATAAGACAATCAAGGGTGTATTGATGTGTTAAATGCAGCGAATTGCTCCTCTTGGCTCTTAGAGATAATCCAACTGGTCGTGTCTGAGAGTGGAATAGAATGAGTGTACCAGAGTCCTCTCACTTGTAGAAACAGAAGCCAGAGTATTTTTCATCACCTCCCATCCATTACTGGATGAAGCATGTGTCTAAAAGGAGATAATTCTCTGGCCCTTCCATCCTGCTCTGCACGTAGGCTGAGTGGACTTCCATTGCTGCAGAATAAGTCCTTAGACAAAAAGTTGGAGATTCTGATGACTGGATATCAACATGAATGCAGAAGATACAGAAGTCTGAAGGATATCTACAAGGTACCAATAGCGTGTGCTGTACCAACCTACCATATACTTAGCTGTATTTCTGCTCACCTCTATCCTAGAGATTAAGTAGTATAGATCCCATTTTTCTCTTCTTCACTGTGTGATGTGGTTCCTTACAGACATGATAGCGATGGCATACATGAAATTGCTACCCTATAACTTGTCCTTCATCCGTTTTTCCAAATTCTGCACCTTAAGTGCTACATCATTGGCTTGAAATATGCATAACATATTTTATATCCAAATCCCCCTGTTTATCAGATTGTGTTATCATAACGCACAGCATGAACACACAGGTGTGCAATTTATTTTGTTAGCTTTCAAACTGGTATAAATATGTCCCAAACTTCTGAAAATTATAGCATTTTAAATTTAATGGGCTATAAGAAGATAGAATTCAGAGCATGGAATTTGGAAACATGACCTAATCCTCAGTGCCTTCATTAATATATCAAAAAGATGTATAGGCATATGTCACATCAGCTTTACAAATAAGCATGTATAGCTCATTGAATTTAAAAAAGAAGTCTGTATCTCAAATAAAATGGTATGTCTTCTACTGGAGTTGCCTGAAGTACTATTTGGAAAGTTGATTTCCAGAATAGTTAAATTTAAAGTCTTTTTAATGTACAAATCTCTGACAAGAACTAGAAGTCCAACCTATCACCCTGAAAAATAGATAAAATAAATGTAGATTCAAAAAGGACTTGAATTTCTTTAAAGCTCTCAGAAAAATGTTACCATTTAGTAATGACATTCCCTATTCATTTGACCTCAGCTTGACACACTGAATTGGTCTGAACATCTGTGGCCAGACACATAAGTTCTACATCTTAACTCTTGCTTTTCTAATTTGTACAGAAATGCACATTAAAAGAATGCCAAGGCTGGAGCCAGAGACAATAAAAGAAGCAAATTCATAAGTAATTATAAAATCCACCTCTCCCCAAGCAAAGAGGTTACCGACACTGCCCTGTCAACTTTGATAACATTTCACATGGAAATAGCTCAGACTTAGAGAGACGTCATGCTTCTTACCTGATTCCATGGATTCTGAACGCCTCAGTTAATGATACCTGAACCACGTTTCTCAAACTAAAATAAAATTGGAACATCCTTGTGACAGAGTACCAACTAGATGGTCATATGATGGGTTATAAGAGGTGTGAGTTATAGAGGGGGTGGTGTTAGATTATTTCAATATAGACAAGAACATTTAGGAAGTCAGCAAAGCTGCAAATTAATTTTCATAAGTATGTTACCTGTTCCCCATAATGTGACACTAGTGGACTCAGGCCCAGAAAGATGGAGGGGAACAGTAGACTGTGGTCACAGGTTTTGCCGATTCTTCGTGTTCTCAGCCCTGGCCACACATTAGAATTACCTGAAGAACAATGACAAAGCGCAGTACGCAAGTGTGACTGACATCTCTGAGGTTAAACTCAGGAATTGAGACAATTTTAATATTCAACCAGAGCTGAGAATTACCAGCCATTTTTGTAGTAAAGAACAATTATGCAGAGGGCCTTAAAAGACATCATTTTAAATTAATTTCCTAAGAAGTCAGGATTGAAATAGTCAACTGTGTATAAATATAAACATTTAATCTTAAAAGTAGATAAGTAGTATATTGAATTATTCAATAGAAATTCACTAAGCACCTACTTTGTGCCAGATGTAGTAAAAAATAATATATACATAGGATTAGGAAAACATGGTTGCTGACCTTCTGTGTAGATGGAACACATTTGTTGATAGGATGATCATAAAGTGCTGGAACAAATGTCTTAAGATGTTGTATAAGATACAGATGAAAAACAGGAAAGAAAGCAGCTAATTTTACCTAGGGGAATCAGAGAGAGTTTCATAGAAGAGGCAAAAATTGGATGTTCCTTCAAGGAAAGTGTAATCCTGGAAAACTTGAAAAAAGTGAAATAAAGATCAAGTTTTTAAAATATAGGCTTCTATGGATAAAGGACTTGAATAGACATTTCCCCAAAGAAAATATACAAAGGACCAATAAGCACATAAAAAAAAAATCCTTCACATCATGAGTCATTAGAGAAAGGCAAATCAAATTCACAAGGAGCTACTACTTCACCTCTGTTAGAATGAACACTATTAAAAAAAACCCTCAGAAAATAACAAGTATTGGCAAGGATATGGGGCAACTGGAACACTTGTGTACTGTTGGTGGGAATATAAAATGGCACAGCTACTGTGGAAAGCAGTAGGACAGCTCCTCAAAAAATTACAAGTAAAATTACAATATGATCTAGCAATTTGGCATATGCCCCAAAGAATTGAAAGTAAGCTCTCAAAAGAGCTATTTGTATACTCAAGTTTGAAGCGGCACTATTCTCAATGGTTAAAACATGGAAGTAACCCAAGAGTCCAGTGATAAAGGAATAAATAAGCAAAATGTGATTTGCACATACAAAGGAATAATTTTCAACCTTAGAAAGGAAGGGAATTCTGACAGATACTATAGTATGGATGAAATTTGAGGACAATATTCAAAGTAAAATAAGTCAGTCACACACACACAAAAAAAAACATTGATTATATGATATCATTTATATTGGTTACATAAAATATAGTCAAATTCATAGAGACAGAAAATAGAAAGGGGGTGTCCAGGGACTGGGAAAAGGGGAGTAGAGAGCTGTCATTTAATGGTGTAGAGTGCCCAGTCTTGCAAGATGGAAGGAGTTTTGTGAGCTGGATGGTGATGATGGTTGCACAAAAATATGAATGTACTTAATACCACTGGACTGTACGCTTAAAATGGTTAACATGGTCAATTTTGTATTACGTGTGGTTGTTGTTTAGTCACTAAGTCGTGTCCAACCCTTTGCAACCTCATAGACTGTAGGCCTTCAGGCTCCTCTGTCCATGGGATTTCCCAGGCAAGAATACTGGAATGGGTTGCCATTTCCTTTTCCAGGGATTGAACTCACACTTCCTTCATTGGCAGGTGGATTCTTTACCACTGAGCCACTGGAGAAGCCCATATTGTGTGTGTGTGTGTGTTAGTTGCTCAGTCGTGGCCGACTCTTTGCTACCCCATGGTCTCTCTATGGAATTCTCTAGGCAAGAACGCTGGAGTGGATTGCCAGTCCCTTCTCCAGGGGATCTTCCCAATCCAGGGATAGGACCTGGGTCTCCTGCATTGCAGGCAGATTCTTTACCGTCTGCGCTACCAGGGAAGCCCATATTATGTGTCTTTAACCACAATTTAAATATTTTAAAAGAGAAAAGCCATAGATTCCCCATACCCTCTCAGCAGGAGCACTTTCTCTTCAGTTTGGAAGCTTACTCTGGAGGTAACCAGTGATTCTAAATACTCAGTTTTTCACAAGGTGAGAGAGGTCATCCAGGTAAGTACCAATGGAGTGGACAAGATTAAAATTCAGGGTGATTTTTGCTGGAGAGAGGTGTCTACACAAGACATAGTATTCAACTATGGGATATGAACTTGGGATACCCACAGCCATATTGGCAGAACTTCAGGGTCAGTTTTAAAAAGCTGTAAATTAAATGAGACATATCAAATAGGAAAACTGACTCCAAAAAACCACAAGAAGAGATAAGGTCAGGAGTAATAAGAGATAGGATGGAAGTGAAGGATGACTGGAAATAGGAAAGGGAAGATATTTGGGGGAATTTCTGAAAATCCTGAAGGGAGGTGAGACTAAGTCCTTTTTCCTATTTCCATTGCCTTATGCATTAGATTTACTAAGGGACGGGTAGGAGTGTGGTATTTATCCTACTGTGTACTCAGCTTTTCATCTTGAGTAGCTGGAGCTTAGGCCCAGGAATGTAGGCTGGAAGACAAAATTGAGTTGTCTGATTAGAACAGGAAGAGGTCGATTTTCACAAACAAGGACAGGTGGAGAAAGAATACTGTGAAGTTGATGACTTAGTGACATTGGAGGGCCCCCTGCCCAGAATGTTCTTCTAATCTGTAGAAGTCAGTGCTTATCCATTCAACAAATCATCTGTATATGTAGTTATTACTTGTAAGGCCCAAGAAACAAAGCACAGGTTCTACTATTCCTGAGTTTACAATCTAGTGGCAGAGATTATCAAATTACCTAATAAATGACCTGAAGATTAGAATTATACTTTATACATATGCTTATCCCCTTGCCTCCTTCCATCCCATTCCTACCATCATTCCCACCAACATTTCCAAATGTTCAGAAACATAATGAAATAATAAACGTATATACAAATGAATTATTTAAGCTTCTAACGTCAGAATTCTCTACGTAAAAAGCCTGAGTTGAAAGAATGCCAAAAATTGTGTAGAACAAACCTCTCACTTTGTAAGTAAGAATGTGGTATTAAAAGAAATTGAACCTTAAGAAATGGTCCAAATGAAATGATTTACAAAAGAGAAATAGAGTCACAAATGTAGAAAGCAAATTTACAGTTACCAAGGGGGAAAGGGGAGAAAAAATAAATTGGAAGATCGGGATTGACACATGCACACTGCTATATATAAAATCAATAACTAATAAGAACTTTCCCTTTAGCACAGAGAACTCTACTCTATAATGACCTAAATGGCAAAGAATCTAAGAAAGAGTGGATATATGTGTAAATATAACCAGTTCACTTCACTGTATCACAAAAACTAACACAATATTGTCAATCAACAATATTCCAATAAAAATTAATTTAAAAAATTGTTAAATAAAAGAAATTGTAACTTGTTTAAAGTCATAGCTAGACTCTGCATGTTCTGTTTCATCCAGGGCTTTTCTTTTTTTTCCCCACAAAACCCTTATATTTTGACAGGTTTCCCTGTTGGCTCAGATGGTAAAGCATCCTCCTGCAATGCAAGAGACCTGGGTTCGATCCCTGGGTTGGGAAGATCCCCTCAAGAAGGGAACAGATACCCACTCCACTATTCTGGCCTGGAGAATTCCATGGACAGAAGGTCCTGGCAGGCTAGGGTCCAAGGGTTGCAAAGAGTCAGACATGACTGAGCAACTTTCATTTTCACTTATATGTTATCAAAAGCCTCCCTTATAGCTTCAGTGAAAGTTTCTCTTTGGGGCAATATTGAACATGAGAAATACATAGAACACTATATGCTACACCAATATTTGTCAAAGTAATAAACAGTGATATGTAGCTAAAGACATTTTGGAAAAGAACCTTAATGAAGGAAGGGAAATGCTAACTTTCCCAGAGCTCAATGTATTATAAAGCCACAATGACTGAAGACATAGACAAAGTAGTGGGAAAGAATAGGTAACCCAGCAACAGAGCTAAGAAAATAACAAAAGTTAGTATGATATAAAATGGGTACCACTCACCCTTACATTTGTCTGGGATAAGATGGTCTAGAAAAAAGCTGACCCAATGGACTGGAGGTCTGGGTTTTGGTTCTGTAGATGAATTAAGGACAGAATCCTAGGAAACCACAGAATAGACTGGAAAGGAGGGAAGAAGAAGGCTCAAGGAAAGCAGCAGAGCTCTATAAAAACTGGAAAGAAAAAAGACTGGTAAGCAATGTGATTAATTGATAGGAAGACAAGCCTTAAAGAAATCAAGAAAGATGATGGTTAAAAGTAATAGCCATAAAAATTGGCAATTATAAGCTTATTGGAGAACTTGAAAAAAGTGGTGTCATTAGAATAGGAGGAGCATAAACCATACGATAGCTGGGTGCAGAGCCAATGAGGACAAAGTAAAATCATCAAACATAAAATATTTTTTAAGAAATTTGGTGGTGAAGGAATAATGGGATTGCTTTGAGGTTAATTGATGAAGTTAAAACATGGACAAATAAGTGAATATCTGCCAAGATAAAACATTTTCATTTACATGCTATGACAATTAGTCCTGAGTGTAGTGTTTTAATGTCATCTTTAATAACCCCAGGATGCTAATATCTATTAGATTTTTGTAAATGGACTCAAAGGATCTCACGCCCCATCCCAGTTCTTCAAGGCAGCATTAGTTAACATTCACTAAGCATCAGTAACTATATTTCAAGGCTTTTTGATTTTGTCTTGTCCGTGTAATCCTTGGGAACATAACCGTTGCCATGTAACTCTTCTGTCAGCCACACTCTTCTACAAATAGCTTTTAGAGATATTCCTTTCATATGCCATCTGCCTTGCAGGAAAGTGCCCATATTATAAGGCTATAGGAAGAAATTAAGTTTACAGACAATTCAGTGCAAACCAAAAGGCTAAGTGCTCAGAAAAGTCATATCCTTCTTGCCTAAAGATTTGCATTCAATTCCCAGGTAGTAGAGGAGAGAAGGGCGTGGAACCCTGGTCTCAGGCTTTTCTACGTAGCATGCACGTGGTCTTACACCTTGCTTTTTTGTATAATTCTTCCACAGCTGTTGTCTTGCTCCCCGTCACCATTTAATCCATCTCTGCTTATTATGCATCCTTGGCTCAGCCACATCAGAGAGCCTATAGAGGAAGCTGTAGCCCCACATCAGCTCAGAGTAACTGCATCCATTTTGAACATGGCTAGAGGTTCAGGGCTTGACCACCTCCCAAGAAACACATGCCATCCATGTGATATCAGAATTTGGTTATGAAAAATGACTGCCTCTCGTAGAACACCCCTATCAGTTGTTCTTGTCCAACACAGGGCACAGATGTTGCCTGACAGAAGTGTTTTTCTAACAGAGTCCAAAACTTCCCTTCACCAAGAATATACCTGGACTATTAACCCAGCAGTTGGGCTCAGAGTCCTCAAAATTCAGGGCTTCCCAAGGCTGGTCTTGGAAAGCGTGGCATGTCAAAGGGCCTATTCTATTAAGAGGAAAGTACTCAACTATATAAATATGCCAGGAAGACTTGAATCTAGACACTGTGGTTATGCTATGGTGCCATCTGGGTGGCCAGCCTGGCCTGTGAAAACCTGTTAACAAGGTGTAGAGGCTGTGGGTGAGCACATCCATAAGAGGAAATGGTTCAGGGGTCAAGCACAGACCTAGACAATCCCAAAGAATACTGACCCCACCATATTCCCCAATATTATCACATTGCACACTGCATCTCTGACGGCTCCTTCCTCAACCATGAGAGCATCCTGGTAGCTTTGGTACATTTTGAATCCTCATCTCCCCTTTTCCTTACCTCTAATCCACCTGCTTCCTCTCTCTGCATATCCCAGTTTACAACTCTGCTTTAGTAGCATTGTTTAAGGCCCTTCAGATGTATGTCTACTTAGCCATTGTTTTCAGATGAGTACATGAAGCATGTTAGTGCCTAGGGGCCTTCCAGGTGGCACTAGTGGAAAAGAACCCTGCCAAAACAGGAAACATAAGAGACACAGGTTGGATCCCAGAGTTGGGAAGATCCCCTAGAGGAGGGCATGGCAACCCACTCCAGTATTCTTGCCAGAGAATCCCATGGACAGAGGAGCCTGGCAGGCTCTAATCCATGGAGTCAGAGTCGGACATGATGTGACTTAGCATGCACACACTGGTGTGCCTAGAAAAATTCCTCCATCAATATGGTACCCAACTGTGATACAATTGTCCCACCTACCTCATCCCAAAATCTGCTTCTATCAACACTCCAGTTTCACAGCAGTCCTGACATACACCTTTACGTCTATCGTTTATCAGCACGTCTAGTCCAATGAAACCCAGACCTGACTCTGATGGCCCCTTATCAGGAATCCTAGTATAGGGAGGGAAAAGCTGTCAGACCCTGGTCCCCCTTGGAGTACAAAATAGAAACTCACTGGCCTTTAGTATCTTCAGCAGGGAAAACTTAGTATGATTCTAAGGGAGTAGTCAAAAACAAAAACAAAAAAAATAGGTGCACAGTTAACTGGTACCGATCCCTTTAGGTGATTCCAGTTCATCCCCACAATGGACCATCAGGACAGCATTTTAAAAGCTTCCTCCACTTGGGAACTGCTCCAAGTCTATCTTTCTTCCTTTGGTTTTTCTACAATCTCATTCCTAATCTTCCCTCTGTCACAAGCTAGAATGTCATCATCACTTGGTTTACTTGCCTGTTCTCGCTTTTTGTTTTCTTTCTTTCTCTATTTCTCTCAACTCATTTAACTTGATGACCAAGTTTTCTATTATTTACCTTGCTCATGTTCTGGCATTTTCACACTCAGTTCTACATTCCTCAAGCTCTGCACTTTGCTCAGATCCCCAATTCCCTGTGAGAGGGAATATAGGTAGGTCCTCAATCTTGGAATTATCAAAGTAATAGAGGAAGGTGCCATTCTGCTTCTTCCCATTGCCTATCAGTTTTGTTAACCAAACCTTCCCCTTTCTCAGAAACAGTCCACAAACTTGGAGTTAGCTCTCTTTGTCCTAGCTCTGGGCTGTGTGATATGAAGAGCCACTAGCCACCTCCCATCACCATATGATCAAATGAAGAAAGAGATCAGTCATAACCCTCCTAGATTTCAATCTCAGCCCTTCCACTTACCAGTTTTATGAAACTTTGTGTCTCTGCCACCACTTCAGTAAAATAAGAAGAATATCTTTATATAATACAAATACTATTGAAGAGAGTGAACCATTTAGAAATCCATGCAATTCATTCATCTACACATACCAAGTGCTCAATAAATTATAACATCATTGTTATTTCTGCTCACAGACTTTCACTCCAAAAATCATTGACATGAACCATTAAATGTTAGCATCAAGTAAGCATTGTTAGATTTCATGCAGTTCAAGAAAATAATAGAAAACAAGAAGCAAGAGCCAGTGGAGTTCTCCTTCAAGTGACTCACCAAATTTGTTTTTAGAAAAAATAATTATCTAATATCTTAGAACAACTCTTTCAAAGCTTTTTATCTGTTTGCATTTGTTTCAGGAAAATTGAACAGTCTTCTTCCCTCTCCCCACTTTAACCCAGCTCCACCCTTTTCTCTAGAAAGTTATATTTTTAAAAAACACTTCAGAGACAGCCTATATTAGGTGAATAATTTGGAGCCAAAAAAGTCTGTTTCATTTTGTTTTTCTCTAGTTTGATAAAGTGGCAAATAGCACTTGATTTGGCCCTAAAGTATTCAGTGTTAGATTTCTTTTCTTACTGAAAAATAGGAATATACAGTTATTCTTCCTCTACTATACATAAATTCCAAATGCTATCCTAGCAGGATTATGAAATAAAAATGAATGCTTTTTTAAAGCATTTATGGAAACTGGGGAATAAATGATAGAATTTTCTTACATTTCTTGTATATGCAGATAACAGATACATTTAATGCAAGAAGGAAATAGAATTTTAATAGAATTTTTAACTAAAGATCTTGAAACAAAACTAGACATACATTTTAATTGAATTTCTGGCTCAAATTACAGCAAACCATTATAAATCATTAGGAATCAGTTTTAAAACTGCTTTCACTTTTCCCCGTATTACAAACACAGAGGTAAGCTTTTACAGCTTCAGATAAGTGTTAATAAATTACCCGAATTTCAAAATTAATGGCTGCCCGGCTGCTTTAGGGAGATATCATTGTGTTTCATGAATATTTTGATTTTGTGATTAGATCAAAATGCACTGAATTCCTAAACAGTCATAACCAAGGTCTGCTGATCATAAACTGTTCTTTTTTAATAAATTATATTCCTCACAAATCTGCTGATATGGAATAATTAGAAATTGGTTGCCTGCATTTACTGTAATATTTGCATGACTTTAGATCTCCACCTACTGATCTAGAAGCTGGCAGGAAATGTACATTTTGTACATTTCTAAATATACCTTGCCTGCAGAGATAATGGTTTATATTGTGATGGTAAGAAGGGTTTTTATTTGCAAAAAACAAAGAGGTGTCACTTGCCAGTTCTGGAAGACATTGATTAGGCAGTTTATGTCATTCCTATTCAGAACTTATTATTTACAGCCTTCTTGTTTCCCTTCCTTTGTAGGAGATAAAGATCTGTATCTTGTAAACTGCTTAAAGAGTGTCTATTTTGTCTTTTTAGGGAGTCTTGAAACACATTTTACAGAATGCAAGCATCCTGAAACTAAATGTAAACTGAGTAAAATACAATATCCCAATTTACTGTAATATCTCCAAGTACAATCTTTAAATTAACTGCTTCAAAAATAGTTACATGGTATTAAAAAAAAAATTCCCAGGTGTAAATCTACCCTTTGCCATGTAAAGCACATTTATCTAAATTTGAACCTGCATAACCTACGCTATGTAATCTGATAACTAATCAGTCATATGGTAGAAACCAATGATAGCTAACACATAAGACTACTTTTATTCCTCTAAATTTAATGATATTTTACAAAATTGAGTGACTCCAGGAGTTAAAAGTTTGTGTTTTAGAATAGTCTATTACAATAAGATTTATGGAGCGTTTCTGCAAGGCTGTTTGTGAGAGAGGTTTTCACCAAAGAACAAGAACAATTCGTGATAAAATCCAGAGAAAGACTCGGGTGAAGGGGACAGGAGACTTGAAAGTCTTTCCTATTATCATTTCAAGGCCCCAGAGGAATAAAGAAGGCATCCTTGAGGTCATGGTTTACTCCAGTGCTGGTACAATTGGCTTCCTCTGCATTTCATAAGCTAAGGCCAAAAGGTTCCCTAGCCTCCTGTAATCATAACACAAAGCAGTCCTTCCAAGGGTCTCTGATGTTGGACTGGGCTCAAGTCAGCTGTCTTGGTTATGATCCATGGCACCTGGCATTTCCTCAAAGAATCTGAAACCTTAGTCAATCATAATTACTTACCCCTAAACTTCGTCGCAATTCCTCAATTAGCCACAAACACAAGAGGAAGTAAAAAGAAAGGCTACCATCAAATGGTAAGTCCACAGAAAGACTTTTAATGAACAACATTTAACCATAAAGAAAGATTCTACCAGTCCAGAATAGTAAATGCATAAATGCTTATAGGAAACATAGAACTAAGATAACAGCCATATTTATAATTTAAAAGCGAGGCCTACGATGGTTTAGCATGTTAGCAAATTTATCTAAGGATCTACCCTCACATCCTGATTAGAGTCCAGGAGCAATATCAAACTCAGAGCATAAACTAAAATTGAGCTTACCTCCCAGGGCTGCTATGTGGATAAATGAGATAAGGTATGTAAGATGCTTAGGTGCCTGGAGTATAGTAAACAATGAATATTATATAAAAACACAAAACAAATCACAGCCATGGAAATACTAATGTTTTTATGGAGACAAACTTTCAGCATGAATTTTTTGTTCTCATTTGACCTCTTTTACACATTCACTCTGTTTCAGCCATCTGCAATTTCTACATAAATCTTTATTTATGCTTCTATTTGCATTGAAAAAAATTCAGGTGAGAATCTTTTTTTTTAACTGAAAACAGAGGGTGACTACATTAGTCATACATGTCAGAATTTGAATACACAAAGGCCTCTCCATAGCCACAAGCAGCTCTATGTTCCCTATGTAAGGGGAAATCTACACTGTAGAATCACATTTTCCCAAAATCAACCCTGTCATCAGGAAGCTTAAATCAAGTTAAAATATATTCTTCCCTCTGCATATGTTTATGTAGCACAGATGTATGTGTTTAACATTTTAACTAATTCTTTCCCAATCATCTGGTCACCATTATAAAATAAAAGAAGCATTTCTAATAATAGTGGCTTTCTCAAAAATGATTTATCGACTTAATAATTATTTTTATTGAACAACTGTTCTATGCTACCCCTTTGGGATATAGAGGTGAATAAGGCCAGGTACCACCTTCAGGAAACTGAGTCCATTGGGCAATTACAGTTCAGCATGACCAATTACAGTTCCATGGTGGTGGAAGCATGCATAGTGTACTATGGGAACAAAGGAAAGTCTCTAAAGCAGACTACTGGTCAAGGAAAATTCCCTGAGATGCTTGGAGTTTGCTAAGACCAGGAAAAGTGCCATGGACTGGATGGACTATGTTTTGTTCCTTCAAAATACATATGCTGAAACCTTAACCCTCAGTATGATAGCATTTGGAGATGGGGGCTTTGGGGTAATGATTAGAGTTAAATGAGGTCTGATGCACACACTTATCCCAGTTTGTAAGCCTTTTATGTCTGAGCCTTACCAGTTTTATCTGACATTCTCCCCTTGTTTGCAACTGGCTTTCCTACTTGAATGTGACAAATTATTTTCTGCCTTATGACCTTGGCATACTCAGCTCTCCTAGCTTTGAATCCCCACTCCCTACCTTCTTACCTAACCCTCCTTCCCCTCCCTTCTATCTGACTTGACCAACAGTATAAATCTATGAAGATTTACATCTATAAACCTAAGAGGCATACACAAAACAATCTACCCAACAAGAGCTAAACATACATTCTTCTGAAATGTACATAGAGCGTTCTGTAGAATAGACCATGCACTAGCTCTAAGGCAAATCTCAATAAATTTAAAAAGATAGAAATAACACAAAATATTTTTTCTGACCACAGAGGAAGGAAATTAGAAGTCAATATGAGAAAGAAATTTGCCAAACACAGAGATATGTGGAAATTAAACAACACACCCCTAAAAAATAAAAGATTAAAGAGGAAATCAAAATGGATATTAGACAATTTGAGATAAATGAAAATAAAGACACAACATACCAAACCTCATGGGATACAGTTAAAACAGTGCTTTGAGGGAAATTTATATCTATAAATGCTTGTATTAAAAGCAGGAAAGATCTCAAATCAACAACTTGAACTTTCACCTTAAGACGTGGGGAAAAAGAAGAAGAACAATCAATCCCTAGAGCAAACAGGAGGAAGGAAATAAGAAAAACTAGAGTGGGAATTAGTGGCAACGTCTGAGATTAGGGTTGAGAAGACCACATCGAGGCCAAGAAGAAAAAAGTTCTCATGGAATTATGCGGTCAGAGTTTTGAGGTCAGGTATGGGGGTAGAGTGAAGCCATAAAAGTATATTCTGAATTTTGGGACTTGTTAACATAAATCTCCAAGAAGAGTTCCCTCATTTATGCTTATATCATGAGCATAAATATTCTGCTTATGTCTCTAGGAGCATGTTGTCCTGCTAGGATCCTTCAAGGCCTTCTTTAGTGGGCATGTTACCAAGACATCTGAGTCTCCCTGGGAAGAGTGAATTACTTTAGATAGTCTAAATATCACTACTGGGTCCAAGTAGAACCACAAGAACTGTCTGATTCCATCCTCACATGGTAGTGGGCTAGACTGAACTTCTTTAAAAAAAATAACTCTTATGCCCACTTCTCTGAAGCTCGTAGATGACCCTGGTCTTGTCTACATTCTTGTATTCTTTAGATACTTATTTTGATGTCTGAAATTATCATACTAATTCACACATTTTGTAGTACAATATACAGTGGTGCTTACTAACTTGCATTCTGAATCTTGATTTTCTGAATTCAAATCCTGGTTCTGCATCTCAGCTAATTGTCTGGTCTTGGGCAAGTTACTTAGCCTATTTGTGCCCTGGTCTCCTTATGTAAAATGGAGATATGAATAACCATGTGCAGATTTTAAGTAATTAAACTAATAACTACCTTAAAAGTCTTTAGTAGGATGACTACCATGCAAGTGTATACATGCTGGTCATAATATTTTCTATGAAGGATTTACACATAATCTTATTGAATTCCATAACCAACTTTGAAGGTATTTTATTCTTAATTGACAAATTGAGAGACAGTGGTCTGGAAGTCAAAATTTCTCATGGATCCACATCTGGAAAATGGGTATAGACCCAGGTTTTTTCCTCCTTGTTAAAGTGTGAGTCACTCTCTCATGTCCGACTCTTTGTGACCCCATAGACTAACCCACCCAGGCTCCTCCCCATGGGATTTCCTAGGCAAGAATGTATTACCAATCCCTTCTCCAGGGCATCTTCCTGACCCAGGGGTTGGACCTTGCATTGCAGGCAGATTCTTTACCTTCTGAGCCACCTGGGAAGCCTTTTTATCTCCTTGGTCCAATGCTTTTCACACTGCCGTGATGTTAAAAGGCAGCTGAATACACTGAGACAAGTTCATGGGTTCCATAGCCAGGTAGATTTTGGCTCAACCTCAGCTTACTCATCTTCTAGTGGTGTGTCTTTGGTCAAACTACTTCACCTTTAAGCTACATTTATAAGATGTGTGTGTGTGTACTTAGTCCTCAGTTGTGTCCACCTCTTTGCAACCCCATGGACTGTAGCCCATGGGCTCCTCTGTCCATGGGGATTCTTCAAGCTAGAACACTGGAGTGGGCTGCCATGTCCTCCTCCAGGGGATCTTTTCAACCCAGGGATCGAACCCAGGTCTCCCATACCATGCTGCAGGTGGATTCTTTACCGTCTGAGCCACCAGGGAAGCTCCTATTTATAAGATGAAGATACTAATCCCTACCTCATGAAGTTATTATAAAATGACTGAGGAAAAAATATCTAGCCTCATGCCTATTGCATATTATTAATATATGATCAACAAACGTTAATTTTCTTTCTATCTCCTCTTAGCAAGGAAAATATTCTCTCTTTATAGTAAACTGTGCTCAAGAAGATCCGTCTGTGGCTGTCAGATCAAGAGAGTCAGCTTTGAAATGCTCTCTCAGTGCTTTGTAATGTTAAACATTTAATACAATTGTTGTGACTAAGATGTGCTTATTATTACTGAATGGGATGAATGTGAAAAAATGAGACTTAATAGCAAGTTTGCTACAATTTTAATTCATTGAAATGCCATGTGGAGGAGCAAATTGAGGTCTCATTTAAATTTGTGTTTTGAATGTTACAAAATGCTACAAAACAAAGAACAAATAAATTTTTAAATGAAAGCAGAATGAGTGGCAAGGGTTCTAGGGGAGATAACACATATCTCAATAATCTAGTTATGGAAAAACATCCCATACTCCCAGCCTTTCTCATGGAATTTAAATGTCCAGGTTTGTGTGACCAAGTTGAATATTTACTACAAATTAGAAGATTTATATGGATAGAGGGAAAAGTTACTAAAGATACAAAACAAAATTTCTGTAATTGCATACAGTTTTCCTGTCTTCAGAACAAAGCAAGAGAAGAGATTTGAAAGTACTTGCCAAATCAAAAAAATAAAGCAAAGGGAAAAAAGAAAGATCCAGTCTATATTGTTTTCCAGTTCTCCAGTGGGGACCTGGTAGAAAAAAAAGGCAGCCCATCTGCCCTCCCCAAAACTGAAGTTTGCAGTTATTTCATTTACATTTAGAAAGAAGGAAAGAAAACAGTGGTTCAGGACAGAGGATATGGAGACAGTGAAATGTTAGGTTTCAACAAGGGAAAATATGTGTTTGCCAAGAAATCTGGAAAAAATGGGATTTGATTAAAGGCAGTTATCAAAACGATGGAAACCTCCAGGTCATTTCTAGATTTAGTTTTCCGATTGGGGACCCAGACCAGAATCATCAACATCAAAAATGTAATAATATTTTTTTGCCTTCCACAATTGCCTGCATTTGAGCTGGAAACAAGACAGCAATATCCAAGCCTTGGCTCTGTGGCCATACCTGAGTGACTCCGGAAAAATAGAACTCTGATGGTCATGATACAATATAATGCGTTTCATTCAACTTTATTGATAAAGCTCTTCTTCTCTCTTAAATTTTCAAAAGTTATTATCCCCACATTACAAAATGGACTGAGCACTTGCAATGGTTCCATTTCCCAGGCATTAAACAGGAACCAGGGACACTTGCAGAATTATAAGAGGTCAAGAGAATATTTTATTAAGATAAATTTAACTTCATTCTGAAGTTTGAATCACTGCCCTTTTCTTGTGTGGTAAGAACACAACAGAAGATCTGTCTTCATAAGTTTTAAGTATACAGTACATGATTTTTGACTATAGATATAATATTGTAAAGCAGACCTCTGGAGCTTACTCATCTTAATTCTATTCACTCTTTGATTCTATGAATTTGACTATTTTAGATGACTTCTATAAGTGGAATCATGAAGCATTTGTCTTTTTCTAAGACTTATTTATCTCATTTAACAAAATAGCCTCAAGATTCATGCATATTACACTATTTCCTTCTTTTTTAAGACTGAATAGTATTTCACTGTATATATGTAAAACATATTTCTTTATCCATTCATCTCTCAATGGACATTTAAGCTGTTTCCACATTTTGGCTATTGCAAATAGTGCTAAGAGATGGCTAAAAAGAAAAGGCAAGTATTCATGGGACTATGGAGAAATTGAAACCCTATTACACTGTTGCTGGAAGTTTAAAATGGGCAGCTTTCATGAAAAATAGTATGGAGATTCCTCAAAAAATTAATTACCATATGATTCAGCATTCTACTTCCAAGTATATATCCAAAAGAATTGAAATCAAAGTACACATTCAAAAATGCTAACTAATTTCATCATGGGCTTTCCGGGTGGTGAATCTGCCTGCCAATTCAGGGTTCAATCCCTGGGTCTGAAAGATCTCCTGGAGGAGGAAATGGCACCCCACTCCAGTATTCTTGCTGGGAGAATCTCATGGATAAAGGAGCCTGGTGGGCTACAGTCCATGGGGTCACAAAAAATCAGACACAACTGAGTGTCTGAGCACAATTTCATCACATATGCACATTGCACACACACACACACACACACACACACACACAACACCTCTAAGTAACACCCTTATCATTGGGAAAGGCATTCCAAGAAAATAACAAAGACACCAAAGTGTCATTCATGCATCAATAAACCAAGAAAGTATGGTACACAGAGTAAATGAATCAGAAGCTTAAGTATAAAAGATGACATCTATAAGGAGCCAAAGTAGAAAGACGTTTCTGCGCTGCAGGTCCTCAGTATGTCTTAAAAGGGAAAAGTTGCATATTCCCCATACGCACTTGAGCTTTCTCATTATTGGCCATCCAATCAATGTCAAAATCATGACCCCTCTCCCTCTTTACACTGCAATCCTCAAATATCTTAATGCCATAATGCTCCTTTCCCAGTGGAGGGAAAGATATCATACTAATATGATTTATAGCGTTGAGGGCATCCCTGATGGCAGAGTGGTAAAGAATTAGCCTACCAGTGCAGAAGACACAGGTTCGATCCCTGCTCCAGGAAGATTCCACGTGCTGAAGGGCAGTAAACCAAGCCTACACGTAGCAACTTCTGAAGCCCATGTGGCCTAGAACCTGTGCTCTACAAGAGAAAGCACTGCAACTAGAGAGTAGCCCCCGCTCACCACAACTAGAGAAAAGCCCACACAGCAAGGAAGACCTAGCACAACCAAACATAAAGAAATAGTTAGAATTGAAAGAGGCCCTGAATTATTAGGATAAAATATATATTACACTACTACAAGTCTTGGTTTTGTCCAAGATTCTTACTTCAAGTCAAAATTGTAGTCAGCATACAAAATGCTACCAATTCATGTTTCCAATACTTCATTTTTGTCAACTTGGAATGATGCACATTGATATAATCCTTCAAACTATCTAAGGCTCTAGTATTTAGTTAAAAAGAAAAATGTCTTTAATCATGATAAGAATGAAATTTCAGAGAGCCTAGGGCTTTCCCAGGAGCTTAGCTGGTAAAGAACCCACCTGCAATGTAGGAGACCCTTGTTGGATTCCTGGGTAGGGAATATGCTTTGGAGAAGAGACAGGCTACCCACTCCAGTATTCTGGCCTGGAGAATTCCATGAACTGTACAGTTCCATGGGATCACAGAGAGTTGGACATGACTGAGCAACTTTCACTTTCACTTCAGTTTCAGGGTATAACAGAGAGAATAAGAGACAGGCAGAAATAATCAAAATATATATTTATATAAATGTATATGTGTGTGTGTGTGTGTGTGTGTGTGTGTGTGTGTGTGTGTGTGTAAGATATAAAGTAATCTGTGCCCCCCCCAAAAAAATAGTGAAATAGAAGGGGAAAGATAGGAATGCCTGAATTCTACCTTTGCCCAACAATTTTTTGTGTCTTGGAAGCACTGAGGAATCAATACATACAAGAGACATAGATGAATGGGTACATTATCGCTTTAGAATTAGCTGAGTTAGGGCCCAATACCTTAGTGCAGGGTTCTCTGATAAAGCTGGTTTAGACTATGTGTTTGATGCCCAAAACCCATACAGGGCAAAACATGCCCAGTCTTAATTCCACAACTAGTCACCGAAAGTGATGTGAATTTAGAAGTCTGTAAGAAAAGAGGAGTAAGAAAGACTTTCAAGAGAGCCTTACTACAGCTTACCAATTACATCTCTTAAAGAAAATCGAAAGAAAAAAGAGGTCTTGGCACAAGAGCATATCAATTTGCAAGAGTAAATCAATCCAATAGTATAGGTGGTCCTATAAATTTCTTTAATCTGACCAGAATTGGGGTATTGTAAAGAATAAGTGAGATAGAAACACCTCCCCAAAAATGTCAAATGCTTTGGGAACCCAAAGTAAATAGGGGCATTGAAATAAAGCGAAAAGTATGTTTCTGACAATTACTTCTTCCCTATTTACCTCCTCACCTCATATTCCTCCATCTATTCTTTTAAGCTTTCTTCCAGGATACACTGCCTTGCTATAGACACAATCCAGGTGTAATATAGTGCCTGTGTTCAGATTAATCTCAACTCTGAGGCTCAGTCCAGGCCTGCCTCCTGAGCTTCAGATAGTATGCCATGTGTCTTGCATCTTATTTAACTCATTAAGTAAAGATGGGATGATGAAATGGTTTAAATTATCTTTTAAACTTTCCTTCTCACTTCTCTGGCTCCCCATGCATAATTTTTTAAAATCTCACCTTTTAATACCACTATCCAGCCAGTTATGCAAACTGAAATGTGGGTTCATCTCTGACACCCACATCTGTCAACTCTCTTCTAATACCCAACATCAATGTAAAAAGTAATACCAACATTAGCTACTAAGTATTTTTCCCTCCTTTTCATTCTCTCTCCTCCATAGATGATGTTAATATTTTCCATCTACTGTCATTGGCTATGGTCTTTCTTCCTCAAATCATAGCTTCCTGCTTGGTCTATCTAAAATGAGAATCTGGCCATGTCATTCGGAAGAAGAGCTATGACAAACAAGTCAGTATGTTAGAAAGCAGAGACATTACTTTGCGACAAAGGTCCAATTAGTCAAAACTATGGTTTTTCCAGTAGTCATGTATAGATGTGAGAGTTGGACCATATAGAAGGCTGAGTGCCGAAGAACTGATGCTTTTGAACTGTGGTGTTGGAGAAGACTCTTGAGAGTCCCTTGGACTGCAAGGAGATCACACCAGTCCATCCTAAAGGAAATCAGTCCTGAATATTCACTGGAAGGACTCATGCTAAAGCTGAAGCTCCAATACTTTGGCCACCTGATACAAAGAGCTGACTCATTGGAAAAGACCCTGATGCTGGGAAAGATTGAAGGCAGGAGAAGAAAGGGATGACAGGGCAGGAAATGGCATCACTGAAAGGGGGATAGATGGAGGGAGAGAAAGAGAGATGGCATCACTGGTTCAATGGACATGAGTTTGAGCAAGCTCCAGGAGATGACGAAGGACATGGAAGCCTGGCGTGCTGCTGTCTATGGGGTCGCAAAGAGTCGGACACGACTAAGTGAACAGCAATTGACATATTGGTCATCTCAGGATTGTGAGAGCTTTCATGGCAGCAGAATTGCACGACCTTTTGGAACATAATAAATACCTGTTAATGTATATACTTATGGAAAGAAGAAGGGAAGAAAGAAAGGAAGGAAAGGAGAAGGAAAAGAAGGATTATCTTTTTTAGTGAAAATTATTTTTGGTGACCTATAGATAGATAGAAACAATTAGAGTCAGAAAAAATTCATGAGCAAAAGCATGAGATGTGAAACTCAAGGTAATAGGTGGAGAAAACTCTGGAAGAATATATATGGAAAATAAAACTGAAAAAAAAGTTTGGGCAGGTTGTAAAGGACCAGAATACCAGATTCAAGAGTCTGAATTACATCGAGAAGATAAATTACTGAAAATTTTTTAGCAGGAATGACTATATTAAAGTAGCTTTATGAAAGCAATTTATGTTTATGAGTAGGCTATATTAGAGGAGTGAGTTTGGGGAAAATGGATATAAGTGAATTGCAATACTCAGAATGAGATAGGATGACAAGATGAATTGTGGAAATGGATTTGGAATGGAACAAAAGGATAAACTTAAGAGAAATTTCAGGGAAAAGAATTGCCAGAGAATAGGCAATGAATTTGAAGTGGAGGGGAAAAGTAAGAAACTTAGATGAGATTAATGAAAGGTGTTATCATTAATAGACTATCAAATTCCCAGATAGTACTAGTGTAAGAGGGTTAATGATGAATATAGACTGAGATACATTGAACTTGAAGGTTCTATGAGAGATGTATTTGGGAGATACCTAACAAGTCATTGGAAAAATTCAGTCCTAGAACTCAAGAAGAGTGACTTTGCCTTCAGGGATAAATTAGGAAGTCATTTGCACAGATATGGGAATTGGGAGAGGAATGCGGATATCTCTATGGCTCATCATCTTGAGGGTATAAATTGTATCTAAATTACATTTATTACATTAATAGCTAAAATGTGCTAGTGCAAAACTCTCATGAGATAACACAAGAATTCCACATTTCTCTGTCATCTCTATGCCCTTCATTCTGGATGTATCTAGGAATGTTTTACAAATAGAATCATACATTCTGCATTCTTCTGGCCAACCTCTTGTTGATGTCTACTTCCTACAAGGTGCCTGAGGGAGCAGACAGACCACTATTCAGAGAAGGTCAAAGGAATTTCTCAGAGTTCGGTAATGGGGATGGCATAATTCCAACCAAGTTTTCCAGTGTAGCATTGCCTAAGAACATTTGAAGTGAAATAAAACATGGTCAGTGGAAGTTTTAGAAACATGAAATGTGAAATTTGTTATGGTAGAATCATCATCAAGGTGGGTATGGAAGTCACCAAGGACTTCCTGAGACTAATATAACGACAAAAGTTGCCAGTTGCTAAAATCAACAAGGATGTGTATAAAGTGTCCTTAATATCTCATCATTGAAACTGGATGAAGAGTGAAGTGAATAGACTTTGAAAGAAGTACATGAGGAATAACCTGAAAGTTACCACATGGAGCAAATGTTAGATTCTCTCCCTTTCTCTCTCTCCCTCCCTCCCTCTTTCCCCCTCTCAGAAAAGTCAATATAATTCCACTTTATGAGACAAATCTAGTTGCTGTGATTTCAAAAAATGAAACTTTATGATGTGTGTAGGTCTATTTTCTTATCTTTTGTGTACCTAGTAACTAATGGAACGCAGAAATTAACAAATATATTTTGATTTCATATGATCCAGAGATAATGATACGCTTATAATTCAATGCAAGGCAAAAATAATTTCTAAAACCCAAACCCAGAGGATGCAAAATGGAGGGTAAAATGTTACAAAACATTCAGTGCTACCATTTATTCATAAGAATTCCTACACTAAGGGCAGCTCTTCTCATTTTCTTACAGTACTAAGTTGCAACACAGTAATTCAAAGACAACTTAAAGGGTTTGCAAGAATGGTGGTAGAGGTTCATTTTCCCTAGGGCTATGGACATTGTAAGAAATTTGGACTGTTCGGCTTATCAGATCTTGAGCATCTTTTGGAGTCCCTGTGCTGTTAATCAAGATAGATGGCAGACTAGTTAATGCTGCTGTTAGTGAGACTGTGGCAAAGATTAGAAGGTTATCAAACAGATATAAACAGGAGTTCTAGGATTCCTATCTAACATATGAAATTAACAACTAATAGGTATCTCTCTTTGATAGTTGATTTGATTGAGTGCATGTGGATAAAAGTCAACAAGTGAACAACTTGATTGTCTGCTGAATTAATAGAATGGAAGAACTTTAAATGGTTCTGAAAGCTAATTTAATTCAGAAACCTCAGTGAGGTTCCAGCTCTTTTGTGAAACTAGTGAATAAAATGTTGGCAATTCATTCAGAATAAAAATGTGAGCATTAGCTTCTTCTGTTCCTGAAATAAAAATTAGTGTTTAAGAATCTTTTTTTAAAGAGGGAGCATTAAACTTATGAATATGTTCATATGATCCTCTGAATAAATATTGGAAATTAAAAGAAAGCTGCCCTTTGAATTTGTCTTGAGTTTACAGCCATTACTATCAATATCTCAATCTCTCTTTCGCATTTGTCTTCTCAATATCCTTTATTTGTATTTCCTTCCTTAACAATTGAAACTGTTCCTTCTCTAGGCCCATTTAAATTTCAATTTCCAGGATAACTTGGGTGTTTCAACCCCTGCTGGGCATTTTTAGCTTCTACTGAGGTGTATTCAAAGGATACAGAGTAGAATAGACCATAGTATTCGTCCAGAGTCACCTCAAATCACCTTACCACTATGCTTTAACCACCTTGGCCTCTCTGTTTCCCAACCACAGGCTGAAATCCTGTTTGGGGAAATTATATGTACTTCTTCATCTAGCTCCTTACCTGCATTTCTCCTGGACAAATTTTAGCCATCCTTCAAGCCTCAGGTGAAACATGTCTTCTTCAGGAAAGCTCTCCCTAACCTCCCACTCTCCACCAGCTCCTGCCCCAAGACACGTCACCTGCTTTTCTGCCATAGCACTTCCACCTTTGTGCTCAGCTAAGAAGCCAAGCAGCAACCTGTGGTAAGAGCATTTCTCCTCTACCAGATCATAAGCTCTACGAAAACAGGCTGTGTGAGTCTAGCAGAGTGCCTGGCCCACAGAGTGAGCTCAGTAAAGCATTGTGTTAAACAAATGACGCTACAGGACAGGGGAGAAGCTCAAGGTCAGTTCCAGAGCAAACCCAGGACTGAGCTCTGATTTGGAAGCTGCTAGTGCCCACTTCGGACTCCTTCTAGAAAACAGAGAAGTCAAGGGTCTACTCAGTTTAAACATCTGCCCTACATCAGGCTCCTTACCATGGCTCTTGGGCTTCCCTTCTGGCTCAGCTGGTAAAGAATCCATCTGCAATGCAGGCGACCTGCAGATCCCCCGGAGAAGGGAAAGACCACCCACTCCAGTATTGTTGCCTGGAGAATTCCATGGATGTATAGTCCATGGGGTCGCAAAGAGTCGGACAGGACTGGGCGACTTTAACTTTCAGCATGTCTCTTAGAAGTTTTTTATGAGAACACCTACATACAGTTGGCCTGCTCTTCTTGAATTGCATTTTTGGCAAATTCTAAGCTATCTTGTATAACATCTTCTCCCTTTCCATAATATTTTTTTCTGTGCAGATCTGTAACTTGGTGTTTTTTTTATCCCTTTAGGTAAATCAATCCTTTCTTCTCAGTAAAAGGAAAACAGGTCAAACTATAATTTCCCAAAATTTCAAGGAGTTATTCACATGCTAGCTTGAACAAAGTATGAGACGTGCTGTTAAATGGAAAAAGTAATATTGGAAACTTCCTGTATTATGTTAACCCTGTCATGTCATTCCAGATAACCACTCTCTTAGTAAAAAGAAAAAAATGAGGAGAAATACACAAAAATGTCAACTGTAGTTATCTCTAAACTGTGAATTGTTGTGTTATCTTCTTATTTTTTTATTTTTTTGTATTTCCCAAGCTTTCCTTGATGATCGTGTGTTATGTCTATAATCAAAGAAATTACTTAAACATATAGATACAATCTAGCACATAGACTATACCAGGTAGCAACTCACCTTCTCCCAACACTCCCTTTCCCTTCCAAGTTTCCAAGTCCATGTTCTCCATATTGAATAGGTCCTGATAGTTTCCCTTGCCTCTTTGTATGGAAAGAGCATGGACTTTGGTGGCAGCTTACCAATGGCTTACTAATTTTATAATTTTATAAGAGTTATTTCAGCAGTTTTAGTTGACTCATCTGTAAAGGAACATGATAGTAGTTCCATTTACTCCCATTTAAACAAATATCCTTGTGTTTTCCAACAAATGGCCAGAGGCACTAGTTCCATAACTTTCATGGTATCCTCAGAAAGGAATGTTCTGTCTGGAAATTGAGAGAAGGAGCATTTCTGGCCTTGGGCACTAGTGGTATTAACCCTGTCTGATTGCAGTAGGAATAAGAGTTACTTTGTACATACAGATATTGAATGGCAAGTAACTTCACATCATGAACAGAAACCTACAAATTCAACATACTAAATGTTGAAAATATTGTCAACATCTGGATAGAGGATTAGCCGTGGAGGAGAGAGGGAATTGCTTCTTAGCAACAAAACAAAAAAACAAAATCATTAATTTTTGTAGTAAATTTCAGAGGAGAATTTGAAATATTTCTAGTTGAAAGATGGTGGGTAAAGAAACCACTATTGCTAATTTTAAAATGTGGGAAATATGCTTAGAAGTCAATTTAGCATTCCATTTCATTCTTTTTATCTCCTATTATTATTGTCTTACATCACTAACTATAAATTTCTTCCTTTTTTATACCAGTTTTCATAGGTTCCCCAGTCTTGTTTTCTTCACCAGCTTTTAAATTCCTTAACTGAAGAGCCTCTAATCACAGATGTTTCAGTAATTTTCATGTCTGGACAATGCAATCTTGCAATTTTTAATTAAATAAACAATAAATTAAATAACAGCATGTATAATGCTTAGTATGCCAGCCACTCTTTTAAGTGCGCTGCAAACTTTCAGCAAATTCTATCAGATAGGTACACTCATGAGTGAAGACCGGAGGCTCAGAGGTTAAGTGGCCGGTCAAGGGCACACAGCTAATAAAGGCTGGAACAAGGGTTGGAACCCACTTGTTTCCAGGCGACACTCTGTCGACTATACTAACTTTCAAATAAGATGAGGACTTGTTAGACAAGAAGGGCTTTTAAAAACATTTATGGAACCTTAGAATTTTAGATCAAAACAAACCTAAAAAAACATCTCGTCCAACACCCAAATCACACAAGGAACTAATAATATAGATGTCAGGTAAAAACCCAGGGGCAAATCTGTCTGATTTATAAGTGAAAAATCGGTCTTTTATGGTAAACAACACATGTGTAAGTCAAATTTCATTAAATTTACACATATATTTTGGGTGTTCTAAAGGATCTCCTGTTCAAAAGACTCCTTAGTCTTTTTATAAGTAAAAACTCTTTTTGGCAAAGCAAATGCCCACAATTTATTTTTTAAAGATTTTCAAACATTCCACTTAGGTAAAGCAAGATAAACTTGAATTTAGTTATTTACAATATAATATTTTACTATAAAAATCAGTAAAGTACAATTATTATAGATCATTTGCAGGTGTGATTTTTTAAATATTTTTATTAAAATATTTATTACAGAATATTTTACTAACAAACATACTCTAGGTTAAGTCCAAATCCCATTGATATTAACTCAAAACACTCAGCTGACATGCTTTCCTAAAAATAAGAAACTTAAAACTTCAGTATTGATGTCACTAAATTAATTCAACCCCAGACAAGAGTTGTTAGCACCCCAAAGTTTAGCTAACCCCATGAGCCAAAACAGTCAGGAAGCATTCTCTCTGATTATTCTTTCACTGTGTATATTTCTACATTTGTTATAACTTAATAGATATTATGAACCAAAAATTATATATATATATATATATATATATATATATATATAAATTGATAGATAAGATACGTATTCTCTTCTTCAGTGAATACTTCAGGACACTATAATACCTGTATTAATCTAGAAATATATGTTCTGATATCACTCATTCCAGAAGTATCATTAGACAAGGCAGAAATGCATGAAACAAAGCACTTGCATAAAATGTCTCATAATAATAATGATGATGTGGTTATTATTCTTATCACATCATCATTGTAAGTAGTACTGGCATCATAAGAGTTTCTCCAAGCTCTGGTTTTCTTCCCTTCTAAGGATCTTGAGTACTTTCTTTTTTCTTCCACACCAGGCAAGCTATGATTTCCCAAATCTCTTGGACCATGGGGAAAAGGGGATCACCTTTCTTTGGGAAGAAAACAATAAAAGTGTAATTGTCCATGTAATATTGTAAGAGCAGTAGTATCCAAGTCACAGGGTTGATATGGGTAAGTCATGCTCATGGAGGCACACTAAACGCATAGCCAGCACTACAGAGATGCTTGTCTGCATGCGTGCTCAGGTGCTAGGTCGTGTCCAGCTGTTTGCGGTCCCATGGACTGTGGCCCGCCAGGCTCCTCTGCCCATGGGGTTACCCTGGCAGGAAAACTGGAGTGGGCTGCTATTTCTTTCTCCAGGGCACCTTCCTGACCCGCCTCCTTTGGCTGCTGCACTGCCAGGCGGGTTCTTTACCACTGAGCCACCTGAGAAGCCAAAGCACATACGTTCTATTCCTATAATGATCACTCATGAGCAGATTCAAAGAGCAGAGTCTCAAATCCCTGAGTAAAACTCTTTAATGTAACATCGTCTTCAAACAACAACAACACCAAAACCATTGTTTTCAAGATCAAATTACCAATGGAGCAGGGTAGAATATTAGGCATGCCAAGTGATATTACAATTTCATTTATTGCTGGACTGCCTTGTCTATTCTTATTTATCTGTTCATGAGGAAAACTGAGACTCTGATGTCGCTATTCTTCACCATAATTTTTCTAAATTCAAAACGCATAACCTTTTTTTATGTATTGCCTCCCTGAAGATAAAGGTTAGTGAAAAGTGAAATAATGTTAGTCACTCAGTCATGTCTGACTCTTTGCAACCTCATGGACTGTAGCCTGCCAGGCTCCTCTTCCATGGAATTCTCCAGGCAAGAATACTGGAGTGGGTAGCCATTTCCTTCTCCAGGAGATCTTCCTGACCCAGGGATTGAACCTAGGTCTCCTGTACTACAGGCGAATTCTTCACTGTTTGAGCCACCAGAGAAGCCCCAGGATAAAGGTTAGGCTGTCTATACATAAAGAATTCTTCAGTTCTAGTCTTTCCATCAAATGACATTTTATTCCCACAAATCATCAATAATCTTCCAACAAACTAGCCTTTGTTGAATGATATTATTTGCCAAGCTTTGTCAAGCTTTTTAAAACACATATTCTCTAGATCTTATTGTGCCCTGTCATGTGTCATTATTGCCATTTTACAATAGGAGAACAGAGAGGTACAGAGGAATCAAAAAACTTCTCAACGTCACACAGTGAGAAAGTGATGGGCTCTCTGAGTCCATAATCCAGATGCCCTTCCCTCTAACACACTCCTCCACAGATACAGCATGCACACCACTGGCTCTTTTATGGGTCCTTGGAATATTCCTGATGCATGTGTAGTGAAATAAACCTGGTCATCAGCAAACAGTTTCCTTAATGTCTATGTTTTCTGAATGTTTGCTTTCAAATGAAATGGACAGGAAAGAGTTGCATGCATGATTCCTATCTCAGCAAGTTGTTGCTGAAACTTAGGACTCTTCATAGCAGTTCTTAGTGAAGATGTATCGAGTGGGAGAGAACTCAAATGATACTACGCTCATGGAGAAGATCTTATAAAGCGTAACCTGAGAGTAACAGTGAAATAAAAACTCAGGACAGCATCTCTGCCCCAACATAACCTATTTTGTTTTGTTCTAGAGTCGGAGAAGGCAATGGCAACCCACTCCAGTACTCTTGCCTGGAAAATCCCACGGATGGAGTTGGTGGGTTGCAGTCCATGGGGTTGCTAAGAGTCAGACACAACAGAGACTTCACTTTCACTTTTCACTTTCATGCACTGGAGAAGGAAATGGCAACCTATTCCGGTGTTCTTGCCTGGAGAATCCCAGGGACGGGGTGCCTGGTGGGCTCCCATCTCTGGGGTCGCAGAGTCGGACACAACTGAAGTGACTTAGCAGCAGCAGTAGCAGCAGAGTTGCTATATACTTATTCAAACCTTTGCATTAAACTTTCTTTCCATAATTGATTGAGTGCTTATACTGTGGCCCACATGGGACTTAATATCTTACATTTCAAAAAGAAATATTGATCTTCCACCATATCTCAGTAAAGGAGATGTTACAATTCGGGTTTTGCCAATAGCTTGTAAGATACTGGCCCCATTCATCATATATCTACCAAGAGGAAGTGCCCGGATTCAATTCTAGTCATATGACCACTAGGTTCTACTGGGTATAAATTATTGCTTTTCATTCCCATTTGCTATTTAAATAAAAACAATACGAGATTTGAACTGGATTTCCTACCTTCTTTCAGCTGAAGGGCTCTGGGAGACTATCTAAAAAGTTCTCAGTACAAAAAACAGCAGCCACGTGCTGCAGACAGGCTAGAAAACTACTGAGAAGGCACTATTTGGCCTTCTAGCTTTGAAAGGCCAAATTTCACTAAATAAAACCTGCACTTTGTATATGCATATGGCAGTGATTAGTCATTTAATACTGGAAGCTCTACCTGGAACACATTTCTTAATACACTTTTTTTTTTCACATGCATGATGTCTTTCCACAATTTATTGCCACATTTTATTAAACTCTTGTTACCTAGCGTGTAATTGGAATCATCACTGATACATGAACGTGAGTATACAAACCTGAAACAGAGTGGAGGCAGGTCAGAGAAATAACAGCAAAGCTAAATTTTAAAATGGGGAGAAAGATATAGGCAGTAGTGTTATGCATTGCGATACTCTTTACCAGCCCTGGGCAATTCCTTCCAGAAAAACATCATCTTACACTCTAAACCCACACAAACTAAATCCTCTGTGAATAAGAAATGATGGGGTAAAACATTAAAAACTGACCCAAAGCTAAAAGAGAAAGAAAATAGATGAATCACCAACAATAGATGCCGTTACATATGCTGACTCTACAGAAATAGAAATTTTACCAGAGTCAAATATAATTTAACTTCACCTTCTGCTCCATGAGGCGACTCTGGTTTCTCGTGATGTTCTGGAATCGGATTTCATAAACTCCAACTTATACCTTTGCTCTGAAATGTAATTGTGTCTATTTTGGAATCATCATTCCTTTCTGTGAGCCCAAAACAATGCTTGGCACAGTAAAGACCAAGAAACATATATTTTAGGAATGAAAGGGTAGATAAATAGGAAAGCTAGAAGTGGAATTTTTAAAAACTCTATTAAATAAGGCATTAGGGGCTCATTGTGATTCCACAGAAACTCTCACAAGGAAAATCGGGTACCAGGCTCCTTTTGTGAAATAACTGTTTCGGTTTCAGTCTTTTAGAAGATTCTTCTGAATTCAGTGTCTTCTTCTTTCATCTCCAGGTTGCAAGTTTATTTTCACCCCCAGAGAATTACCTGTTTCCAGGTATGTCTAAGGGCCATACTAGAGATTTCAAAGTAAAGATACTGTCACCTGTAGACAGAAAATATTACATTTATTTTAGTGAGAGACGGGCAAAGAACAACAACAAAAAAAATGAAATAGAGAAAATGAAGAATTTTTCTTACAAGTCCTATCGTAATCTGGCACAGCCATTTCTATTTGCTAATTACTATGCTTATTATTATCATTGACACCATAAATATTAGTCATCATCCATTACTTCACCATGGCTAAGTATGAATTATTGTACATTATTATTAATAACTGTCATCCAAGTACATATGAAGATATATAATCAATTATTTTTGTCTGACCAAGGTCTTATAAAATTTTTGAAAATATTGTTGTGATTCTAAAAAGAAGGGTTTATGGGAGAAAATACATAAAATATAGAAATTGTGGATAAAAAGACTCAAAGTACCCTTTATTCCATATCCACAAAGAGCCACCATTATCGTTTTACATCCCAGGTGGTGCTAGAGGTAAAGAACTCGCCTGCCAAGCAAGAGGCATGAGACACAGGTTCGATCCCTGAGTCAGGAAGATCCCCTGGAGAAGGGAACAGCAACTCACTCCAGTATTCTTGCCTGGAGAATCTCATGAACAGAGGAGCCTGGCGGGCTTGGATTGAAGTCCATAGGGTTGCAAAGAGTCAGATGTAGCAGCTTAGCATGCATACATATAGAAGCTGCAATAATGCCATTGTATAATGTAAGTGCTGAAGGCCCTTTCCAAAACATGACCACACAGTCAAGGACAAGAGTCAGTCAACAAACCTCTCTTGAGTGGACCCCGTACACCATGGCTGTTCTAGGTGCCCAGGACTCTATTTCTGTTGAACAGAAATAGACGTACTCTCCCAAAGAAACCTATGTTCTACTGGCTAGAAAAAAGGAAATAAGCAAAAGAAGAAGATGCATGTTATGAAGAAGAAAAAGTGGCATCTGTTCTGTCTCTAAGTCATGTCCAACTTTTTGTGATCCCATCGACTGTAAACTGCCAGGCTCCCCTGTCCGTGGGATTTTCCAGGCAAAAATATTGGAGGGGGTTGCCGTTTCCTGCTCCGGGGGATCTTCCCGGATCAAGGGTCAAACCCACATCTCTTGCATTGGCAGGCAGATTTTTTACCACTGAGCCACCAAGGAAGCCTCTTGTGGCATAGAGAGGTAGAAAGTCCTTTGGAAGCTATCATGAACGCTATTTGCAGGCCTCTGGGGAAAGATGATACTTCAATTTAGACCTAGCTCTAAGGAAAAACATTCCAAGCAAAAGGAGTATTCATATTTGAAGAGGAGAAATAAGACCAGTGTTTCTGAAATGTGAATTAGAGAAATAATGGAGAAAGATAAAGCTGAGAAGTTAGGGAAGGGCCAGACCAAAGAGAGCCTTTTGGGAACTTAGATTTCATTCTGTTTGCAACCGAAGACTTTGGAAGATTTTAAACAGAGACCACAAATAGATAATGGACTAAATGGTTACACACAAAAAAAGGCAAATTGGTAATGATTTTAAATAATAAAGTTGAGCAGTTGTAATAAAACAGACATTTTCATACTTGGTGGTGGTAATAAACATTAGTAGAAACTATGCAATAGAAAGAGAGAGGCTGAAATTCGAAAGTATAAAACAAAAGCTATAATCTCCATAACCTTCAATTACGTATTCTTTTCTCTTTATTGAAAACATTTTTGTTAATCTGATCTTTTGCTCAGAGGGGACCCTGGAAAAAAATCTCAGATTTAACATAATGTTCTCATTGCTATTATTTTCTAAATTGTCCATTAATTACACTTTTAAATTGTAAAATAGTCAAGAACTATTTAGAGTATTTAAATAATAAATGGTTGCTTATTTGGAAAAGCTTGAATTTTATTTCAGTGTATTTTTTTAAAAAGTGATCTATTTAAATTGTTTTAGAGACTATAATGAGGCATTTTGTCGTCACCTAATATGTGATCAGTTTTATAAATGTTCCATGAGCCACATTGAAAACAAGGTGAACTAGTTTCCATATTTAGTACACAAAATTAAAGGAAAGAAATCTTAAAGATCAGGGCAGAAATAAATGCAAAGGAAACAAAAGAGACCATAGCAAAAATCAACCAAGCCAAAAGCTGGTTCTTTGAGAAGATAAATAAAATTGACAAACCATTAGCCAGACTCATCAAGAAACAAAGGGAGAAGAACCAAATCAACAGAATTAGAAATGAAAACAGAGAGATCACAACAGAAAACACAGAAATACAAAGGATCATAAGAGACTATTATCAGCAACTATATGCAAATAAACTGGACAAACTGGATGAAATGGACAAATTCCTAGAAAAGTACAACTTTCCAAGACTAAACCAGGAAGAGATAGATAATATTAATAGACCCATCACAAGTACGGAAATTGAAACCTTAATCAGAAATCTTCCAAAAAACAAAAGCCCAAGACCAGATGGCTTCACAGCTGAATTCTACCAAAAATTTAGAGAAGAGCTAACACCTATTCTACTCAAACTCTTCCAGAAAATTGCAGAGGAAGGTAAACTTCCAAACTCATTCTATGAGGCCACCATCACCCTAATTCCAAAACCCGGCAAAGATGCCACAAAAAAAGAAAACTACAGGCCAATATCACTGATAAACTTAGATGCAAAAATCCTTAACAAAATTCTAGCAAATAGAATCCAACAGCACATCAAAAAGATCATACATCATGATCAAGTAGGCTTTATCCCAGGGATGCAAGGATTCTTCAATATTCGCAAACCAATCAATGTAATACACCACATTAACAAATTGAAAAATAAAACTCACATGATTATCTCAATAGATGCAGAGAAAGCCTTTGACATAATTCAACATCCATTTATGATAAAAACCCTCCAAAAAGCAGGAATAGAAGGAACATTCCTCAACATAATAAAAGCTATATATGACAAACCCACAGCAAACATTATCCTCAGTGGTGAAAAACTGGAAGCATTCCCCGTGAAATCAGGAACAAGACAAGGGTGCCCACTCTCACCACTACTTTTCAACATAGTTTTGGAAGTCTTGGCCACAGCAATCAGAGCAGATAAAGAAATTAAAGGGATCCAGATTGGAAAAGAAGTAAAACTCTCTCTGTTTGCAGATGACATGATCCTCTATATTGAAAACCCTAAAGACTCTACCAGAAAATTACTAGAGCTAATCAGTGAATATAGCAAAGTTTCAGGATACAAAATCAACACACAGAAATCCCTGGCATTCCTATACACTAACAGTGAGAAATCAGAAAGAGAAATTAAGGAAACAATTCCATTCACCATCGAAACAAAAAGAATAAAATACTTAGGAGTATTTCTACCTAAAGAATCAAAAGACTTGTATATAGAAAACTATAAAACACTGATGAAAGAAATCAAAGAGGACACAAACAGATGGAGAAATGTGCCGTGTTCGTGGATTGGAAGAATCAATATAGTGAAAAGAGTATACTACCCAAAGCAATCTATAGATTCAATGCAATTCCTATCAAGCTACCAGAGGTCTTTTTCAAAGAATTAGAACAAATAATTTCACAATTTGTATGGAAATACAAAAAACCTCATATAGCCAAAGCAATCTTGAGAAAGAGGAATGGAACTGGCGGAATCAACCTACCTGATTTTAGGCTATACTACAAATCCACAGTCATTAAGACAGTATGGTACTGGCACAAAGACAGAAATATAGATCAATGGAACAGAATAGAAAGCCCAGAGATAAATCCACGCATCTATGGACACCTTATCTTTGACAAAGGAGGCAAGAATATACAATGGAGAAAAGACAACCTCTTTAACAAGTGGTGCTGGGAAAACTGGACAGCCACTTGTAAAAGAATGAAACTAGATCACTTTCTAACACCAAATACAAAGATAAACTCAAAATGGATCAAAGATCTAAGCATAAGACCAGAAACTATAAAACTCCTAGAGGATAACATAGGCAAAACACTCTCTGCTATAATCCAAAGCGGGATACTCCATGACCCACCTCCCAGAATATTGGAAATAAAAACACGAATAAACAAATGGGACCTAATTAAAATTAAAAGCTTTTGCACAACAAAGGAAACTATAAGCAAGGTGAAAAGACAACCTTCATAATGGGAGAAAATAATAGCCAATGAAGCAACAGACAAACAATTAATCTCAAAAAT